>WBNM01013516.1:220835-234224 GCA_013399055.1 Ramphastos sulfuratus
AAGCGGGGGGAGAGTGCGAGAGAGAAAAGTTTGGTCATGGTAAAAAATGAGTGATCAAAGCTGAGCCAAAGCTTCCTGTTACACCGGGACTATATATATATCGTGTCTTTAATGTTGGGGGATGTAAGCAGGCTGCTAGGAGGCTGGAGCGGGAGCTGACACTCTGCCTGATTTCCCAGCTCGCTGAGGTTTCTTCCACCGACCACAATGAACAAGTTCCTGTGCTGCACGCTTGTGGTAAGTCCCTTCAGAGAGGTAGATAGGCTTTAAGATGCACTACAGCCTCGGAGATCAGGCTGTAAAGACACACAGGGCTTTTCTTCGCCGTGTTCTTTGTTTTCTTTGGCGGTTTTTTCGTTGGATTGTTGCTGTTGTTGTTATTGTTTGGGTTTTTTTTTTTTTTTCTTCTCTCCGTTTTCTTCGTAAACCCTTTTCATTTCATCACATCGAGCTCTCCTGGTGAGATTTGGAGTAGGATGAACACATCCAGCTCCAGCAAGGATTTTCATCCCATTCTTAAGGTAGTGGCATGATTTGCTTTTCTTTTGCCTTTGAAACTATGGTACTCTCTCCTTTTGCAAGGGTTCATCGTACTGGGCTGACACACAACATTGTATCTAGGAATGAATTTAGGAACTGGCGGCTGGGATGCTTCACTTTATTTTACACAAACTCCAACCCTGCCTGTTTGTCTAATCTCTGCTGCAATGGTACTGGTCAGTACCTCAGATAATCGGGCTGGCTTTCTTACCCACTTCAAACTCCAGGAAATAAAAAGAAAAGGAAAATCACAAGTGTGTGGTGCTTGTTTAGGCTTATAAAATTCAGCTTCATTTGCAAGAAAGTGATGAATTGGTAGCTGTGTCAGGAGCTATTACAGAAAATGTTGTGTTATTAAATCTGGTATAAGCCTCTGCTTTAATAAGTTTTTGTTTACATGACAATTTAAGCAAGATGCTTCCAGATGCAGATATTAGCAGTGCAGTAAATCTTTCCAAATGTCATTTAATCCATTTAGGTGTATGGAATTCTATATGATATCAGATTAATTCAGACCTCTGTACAGGCAGATACTGCGTAGTGTCTGTTTGGGGGCTATTCACCTTCTGGATAAGAAAACACTTGAAGAAAAAACATTTAAAATAATACTGTTAATTATTTTAAAGAGCAGGCTATTGTATATGCCTGCACAGTAACCTGGCCCTGGGTTGTTTCAGTGAGTACAGTAGCATCAATGTTGTGGCAGAAAGCTAGAACTGAGTTCCATTTATCCTGAAAGCTCTTTACACATGCGAGATTTCCAAGATCCGATGAGTAATGCATGTTTATTACTCTCTGTGCAACTTTCTGAAAGAGCTTTTTGAGGGGAAAAAAAAAATTAATAGTGCAAGGGAAGCAAAAACTGCCAGACTTGTGGTTCAGCACACTGAAATGCAGGACAACTTTTTCATTGAGTGAATTATATTGTGCAGTCCGTATGAAAGTACAGGCAGTTAAACTGGCAATTTCATCAGCAGTCTGTTACCAGCTTGGCTTCTTATCTGTGGCTGTCATAGAATAATCACCTTGATATTTTGATTTTAATAAGTGTAATGTGCCTTGTTCATGTTCTCCCATAAAATAATAGTGTCTGGTCAAGTTAACCCTAATCCTGTGGCAGATGAGGTCTTGGAGCTGAAATACATCAGTGGCAGTATATACTCGAGAGCTCCATCATTCCACTCTTTCTCAAACTATTATTATTCAAAAGTAATTGATTAAAAGTAGTGATGTTTAAGTGCTATCAGTGAAATTCAGGTGCTGTCAGATGTGCTAGAGCTCAGAAAAGTAGTTGCAGTACCTATTGGAATAGTTGTAGGAGGCACAACAGCAGTCCAAAGTTGTGCACGTTTGGCTCGCATACCTTAAACCTAGTTTGAAGACACCATAGCTAAAAAAGACTCTTTGGACATGATGTACATTTAGCCTTGGCCTCTTTGCTAAGGTTTCAGAAAAAGAGACCTGCTGTGGTGGTGCATGCATGTAAGTGTTGTTTGCTGGAACACTGAAACTGCTTACAAACAGAAAAGCATTATGAAATCAGCCTGAATTGAAAGAAATTCCCCAGAGCTGGATGTTGTTACTTGTCACGTAACTATTTCATCCCTTAAACTTGACCTTTCTCTATTTTGATCTCTGGGTGCATGTGACATGCTTTTTCTGGCCTGCCTGTTGGGTTTGCTGTGTGTAGGCAGCAGTGGCTTTGCAGCCCGTGAGGGTAGGAGTTATCTTTCTGTCTGACTTTCTTTCTGTCTGTCTGCATGTTTGTTGGTTAAAAATAAAACACCAGGGCTACCAGAAGAATTTTTTTTTTTTAAAATACATTGTAGCAATTTAAGTTCAAATCTCACAGAAACTTCATTTTTTGTTCCTTCTACGTTTAATTTTTGTGCTAGCAGATTCACTACTCTCATGGTCTTCCTGGAGCAGAGCACCTGTTTGCACATAGCACTACTGGGCATGCTGTTTTTCTGGCCAGATGGTCAGTCGTTAAGCAGTTCTGTTCAGGGCAAAGACAGACTGTAGTTATGGATTAGCTGTCACTCTGGTGAATGGTGTTTCAAAACAGGAGTTATGGATAAGATGCATCTTCTGGAGAGAAGCTGGTTAGTCTTTTCCACTTTCCCACTCCACCTGCTTCACAGCAAATCAACTAATATAAAGGAAAACTTCCACTTGAGCACTTCCTTGATACGATGTAAAAGTGCTCTTCAGCTGAATGTAATTTTCTTACCACTGAGAATGAATCAATAGTTTAGACCCCCTAAACTGCTTTGTAAATGACAACTAATAGTGCTTCACAAGGTCTGAATTGTTGACGTGTTACTTTACTGACAGAGAAATGAAGACAGTGGTTGGTAACACCAGTTTTGCATCCAGGCAGCTCAGAAGAGTCACAACTTACATTCTTTATGTAAAAGAGTAGCCTCCACTTTATTCAACACCTTCCATCCAAAAGTAGGTCCCATTATGTGCAAGTGAGTGGATTGCATTGAAGCAGTTGGCAGAATGCTGAACCAGCTTTACAGGCTAAAGTCCAACCACCAAAAAATTACTGTTTTAATTTTCATTGTGTACCTGATGCTCAGCTGCCTGCAGCTACTCGCAGGGTAAGAAGTGCTGCATAGCTCTTGGCCCAGATTACATTTGGGGATTGCATGAGGCACCCTAGCAAGATGAGGAGAATGAAAATTAAGCAACCCAGATGGAAAGGAGTAATTTCTTCCTAGATGGCAAATATTTTATAATAGTAATTTGCAATAGATGGCCATGGATTTGATCCAGCATGACACTGTCATGTACTGGATTTTGAGATGCTGTTTTGATTTGGCAAGCTATGATTAGGAGGACCTCATTAGTATCATCCAGTGCTATACCTTGCCACTGGGATTTGTCTAGGATCTGGGCATGATTTCAATGAGGCATTCTGCCTAAAGGATGAGGGTAAGTGCAGGCCTTCTGCCTTAGCTTTGTCCAAGTACTTTGTGTGGAGAACAAAGTAGGAGAGTTGTGTGGTTTTACTTTGAACCCAATGCAAACACTGGGAGCAATATGACAGATGCCTCGAATGATTATTTATCACGCAGGAAAATATGCTTTGGAATAGTTGTGGAAGGCAAAACAGAAACAGATTTATCTTTCTCAGCAAATTAAACATTCTCCTTTGGTCTACATCCCAGAACCACAAAGCCAAGCTATATAATAATATTTTCATATGCTGAAAAGCCACTTTCTTTTCTCTCACAAAGCAGTGATTTAAGGGAATGGTGCTTGAAGGACTTTTGCTGTATGTGCTTTGTATTCCGGTTCATTTTCATTCAGCTAGAAAAAAACGAGTGGTTCTTTGCCTTATATTCAAAGATGAAAGAAAAGGGCCTGTACTTCTTTCATGCCCAAGATCTGAAATGAAATTTTACACTCTCGTTGTTTCTCCTTCAATAGCATCTTCTAAGGACTCAGAAAAATGGACTGCACAGGCCTTTTTATGTAAGCATTGTGTATGCTGACATAAAGATGGTATAGAAAAATACATTATCAGGCCTAATGTGTTGAGTGACACAATCAAAGAAGTGCATTTCAACCTTGGGTGACTAAGTTCCCAATATTTACTTGCATGACACTGACTTATGTTAGATTTGTATTTCAGTCCATACACAGTTCATCCAAATTCCTCACACAGAGATAGCAATCCTGAAAGGTACCTAGGATATGACCCAAGGAGGTGGATGAGGACTGAGTTTTTCAGTCTTTTCAGAACTGAGCCCATGACACTAGAACTGAATTTCAGTCAACAGGTCAATAGGTGTAGTTAATGATACCAGATTTGATTCTGGGTTTGTTTCAATTATTTTGTTACTGATTGCATTTCATACTCATGGAACAAAAAAAAAAAAAAAAAAAAACCACTCTCTGGGATTGTTTCTTTTAAATGAAACCTTGTATTTCACTACCCTTAGGAAAATTGAGTGCACTCCAATCAGACTAACAATTAATTCATTGAGATAAACAAGATTTTTGGTGTTGGGATACAAAGAGTTTACTACAGAGTTTAAAACTGAAACTGCCCAGATCTTTTCAGTCTGTTCCCCAGCTCTTCCAGGAAACCAAGTGGTGCATTCTCTTTTAGCAGTTCAGTGGGAGCTGTACTGAAACTACTTGGGTTTCTTGCACCTGCTTTGCAGTAAAAAGCTCTTCTAAACTTCCTGTGATGAGAGAATCCCCTTTCACTTGCCAACATTATTACCAGGGAAAGTTCTTCTCCCTCTGGTCACTGTACTGAATCTATGGGTACTGTTTTGACTCACCAAGACACTGAACAAGTCAAGATCGTCTTCAAGATGAAGGTCTCCATTTGCTTCCAAACTTTCCCTGTACCTCTTCTGAGCTGAATTAACCTTTCCTAAACAAAGGTGGAAAGAATTTTAGGCTATCTTCTGAACGACAAATCCATGACTTTGGCCAAATCTAGCACTGACAGGCTCCAGGTTTGCTTTCTTAGGGGTTAAAGGGTGAGCATGCTCATTATTCTTACTTCTGATTTCAGTAAACTTTTTTCTTTAAAACTGCAACATGCCTCTTCTCTAGTAAGAGCAAAACAGGCCAGTGGCAGCATGATTACAGGAGAAGTCCTGCTTTCTGTGAAGCTTTTAGGAAGATCAATGTTCAGAACTATTAAGTTCTGATCATGGCATTTTCACATGCTCGAATACTGCTATTTGTTACAGCAGAGATTCAGGTCTTTTGTACATAGCCCATAATTAAGGGCACTCAAGTCAATAAGTTTTGTGTGGCTGAGAATCTACTATCAAGTTTAGGAGGAGAAGTGTCAGGAATGGCATAAAATGCATTTGATTACCAATTTAATTTGATTTGGGAACACACTTTTGGAGGACCTCTCCTGATCATCTTAATTTACTGTATTTTAGTTGATGTATCAGAGCAGACCTGGAGTGCACAAAGTGGATTTACAAAAGTAAACTGGATGGGTGAAAGCATATCCAGACATGGACTCCAGAGATGCACCAGGTGCACTGTGACACTAATGCATGCTCAGTTCATGACAGCAGAGTGAAGTGAGTCCAAAATACCCTCTCTGAATCATGCATAGCGTGGATGCCAGGTGTTTGGCACCATCTGTTTTGCTCTACAAGTCTGCTGTAACAGGTGATCCAGCTTGCTCATGTAAGCACAAATGCAGTGTGTTTTAGGCTGGGAAAAAGGACATTTTAGTGATGTTCCTCTGGAGCTTATTCAGTTTGCTGGGGGACAAGAAGAGCCTTTTCATTCTGTTTGTGCCAAGCTGCTGCAGTAAAAAAAATGTACCTTGTTGCCTTCCATGATTCCTCCTGAATTCTGGCAAATCTGCTGGAAAACAGATTGTTTTCACTTTGGCAATGGTGGAGGTTCAAAGATAACTTCTGCTTTTCATACTGTGTGTTATTTCAGTTACTTGTCTGTGCTAGGCCTTTCAGTCTGCATAGAAGACAGTCTTGCACATCTCTTAAGTATTATTAAGTATCTACAGCAGTCTTATGAAGAAGTGTGGGGACTGGATTCTGGAAATGCACTTAACAACATAGTGATGGCTGCACTAGGTTTAAGGAAAAAAAAAAATCTAGAAAAAATACCCTGAAAAGCCCCTGTCTATGGCAGCAGATGATAATGAATGCATAGAGGAGATGGAAGGAAAAGGCAGAAAAAGAGTGATGTCCTTCTGAAACACTTCTCCAGACTCAAGCAATTTGTATTTTGATATTTCCTGGTCAAAAAGTTGTTGGTTTTGTTGTTGTTGTTGTTATGTGTGTGTGTGAGGTTTGTTTTTTAATGTTTAATAGCACTTTATTTTCCCTTCCAATTACTATCTCAAGTAACACTTTGAACTCAAGCATTGACAGTGGTCCTGTGGCAATGAGTTGCATGGCTTACTATACTAATAGGCTCATAGTAGTCAAACAGTAATAGTGAGCAGCTCTAGTCTAGTGACTTAATGATTTCAATATGTCTAGTGACATATTGAAAATGTTACACAAAATGTTCAGGTAAAATACTGAGATTCTGCTTGCAGTTCTAGCTTTAGTTTTACTGAAGAATCTTTTTCCATAACTATTGAAAGAATTGGATCCTGCATACACATAGCTCAGCCACTGATCAATGCATTACAGCAGGTAAATAATGTGTGTTTCTGGGACAGAAGGCAAGACAGCTGTGATGTGCTTTTTAAAAAAGCTTCCAAAACCTAAAAATCAAATGCTCTCTAAGTGATGCTGATTTGCTAATCCCATTACAGTTATTGGCTCTGCTCATTTAGATTGATAGTATTCTGGCTGTCATTAATAGTTCATAGCTATTGGTACTTCCAAAGGCAAAACTTCACATGGCCTCACATACATATTGTTCAAGTTTGTTTTTTTCTTTGCTCAATTTTAAAAATCAATTCTTCTCAATTTGTGTTGAATTGTTTTCAATTTTTATTGGCTTGCTTCACACAGCTGTAGATTCTCCATGAAGAAAGTGCCTCCATTTTTCCTGACAAAACTCATGCTCTCATACCCTGATTATTGAAATTAAATTAAGTGCTGAATCATCCCCTGCAGCAAAACTTCTCACTTGCCTCATGTATAAATGATCAAGTAAGGAATATAGAGAATATCTTGTTCTTGCTCCTGCATGTTGCAGAGCAGATTTGAGCAGTCATTAAATGATCCACCTAACCATTCAGCCTGAAAATGTTTCACCAAGGGCAGAGACACGACTGAGAGGAGCAAATTCCACTGCAGTGAAAGCTTGAGATTCATTGTGAGCAGTGCACTGCAGAGGAGGAGAGCTGGAGTTTCTCTGCATGAGGATGTGCTGCCTGCATGTCTGCTTGCTGTCCCTAATAATTTTCAGAGTCAGAGTTTCATCTTTGTTGGGTATTGCCTTGGGTTTTCACAGGCATCTACATGAAATTTGGGTAGATGCTTGTCTTTGTAATATCTGTGCCACATGTTACAGTCTCTTACGTTAAGGTAATGTGTATGTCCAGGCAAGTTTTTGACTCTGGGATGATACATTATCTATATTGAATAAAAAAATGCAGTGGAAAGCCTGACTGTTCACATCAACAACTACCAGGACTTCCTTATTACTAGAGCAATACCTGCAGATTTACCAAGGGTGGGTGTATTTTTTATCAATGGAAAGCCATTCACTATTAAAAAATGTGCTGCACCCTCTTGCTAAATAGATCATTTGAAACAGATCCAGTCATCTGAGAACACTGGAGTGGTACCTGAGCATCGGTGACTAAGGAATTTCTCACAGTGGAAGAGACAGAGCATTCAGACTGCAGGAGAAAGTGGGATCTTCACCTGTAGAGATCACAGCTATAGGACAAGTTACAGGGTTTGGTTAAGGGTAACTAGAAGAGGCCATGGGGAATACCCATACTATCTGCATATCATTCTTCAGCCTGTCTAAATGTGCCTGTAAAAAGTGTATTCACAGACAGGCAATAGGAGAATGAACCTTCGACTATGTTCCTATGCAGTTAAAGTTCCTAACTTAGACACCTAATATTTCTTGGTGCAAGTGCTGTGATCTGTATTAATGCAAATGAATGATTAAATTGTCCTTTCCAAGCTTAATAAGACTGTGACTTAAGAAGTGTGATGCTGTGGCAGAAGTGATGCCCTCAGATGAAGATTCTTTAGGAAATATGGAATCTGAATTAATGAAAGCAGTTAACTCCACTTACACTTTGGGGACACACGCATTGGAAAAGAGGAAAATATGTTCTTGAAATTGAACTGACAACTCTGTATTAGCTGACAGAGATTAAAACAGCAACTAAGACAGTTTGATCTGTAATTTGACTGGATACATAAGAAAAAAAAGAGTCTTAATTCAGAGAGAGTTCACTCCATATTTATAAAATGTACAAGTTTTAGCAGAGACGCGGCAGAGAGCCTGGTTCTCAGCGGTGAGACTGAGCTGCCAGCAGATCCTGTGAGGCTCGCAGCAGTAACAAAGGACTAAACCTGAGAGTTACTTTTTGGTAGGCTGTGAAATCACAGAACCAGATTTTCAGTTACAAGACCAAAATGATGTGCTATGGCGGTGGTCTCTGCAGAAGGGCAGGGTCATCTCAGACTGCTGGATCCCAAATTGCACCATCAAAGCAGACTGTTGCAGGAAGCATAAGGAGTGCAGCTGCCACGATGTGTGCCGGTACTAAACCATGCTCTCAGGACAGTCGAAAGACACAGTTTTAGATGGGAAGTGGAAGCATGAGCCTGGCCTGTTCTTGATGTACCCTTCATTATCTGCAACATTCTTTAACTCTGTCCAAAGCTGCATCTTCGTACTTGACATAGCTGCCACGTTTCATCCCCAGAGCTGCATTTCAGTGTAAGATTAAATGGAAAGCATTGAAAAGTAACCTATGTTGTTCTGTCATTCAGTGGTGGTAAAAAGAAATCTTGTAAGCAATCACCTTTAAAGGCATCTGAGGTAGTGGTGCAGCACACTGATCAGATTTGTATGCTGAGACACCATCTCTTTTGCATCTGAACTATGTAGTACTTAAGAACACTGGAGTGCATAATCTCCACCTTGCTATGCTTCCAATATGTTGCAAATGAAGCTAATAGCCCAGGTTCCCTGGTGTCTGGCAGTAAAAGGCTAAAAGGCCATTGCTCAGTGACAGTAAAAGGGTGTGAATAGGAGAGTAGGACCTACACCTTTGGAAGAAGGAAGTACTTAAACTGGGAAGATTTTCTGGATAAGATCCTAAAACTTTCCCATTGGAAAGTGGACCTGGGAGAGTCCAAAGGATGGCCAATGTCTTAGAAATTTCTAAACCAAACAGTTTTCTGAAGCCGTGATTAGACTCACAAACTCATTAGCATGCCAGTTTCTTTGTGACCACAGTGCTTCCCAGAGCTAAAGCAAGCCATGTTTTATTTTCCTGTTGCCAGCTTTTGGACATTTCTGTTCAGTGGACCATCCAGGATGCCTCTCCCCCCAAGTATACCCACTACGACCCAGGGACATCTCGGCAGCTGCTGTGTGACCAGTGTCCTCCTGGAAGCTATGTCAAGCAGCACTGTACAGCCAGCAGCCCGACACAGTGTGCCCCGTGTCCGGATCAGTACTACGCCGAAGAGTGGAACAGCAACGACGAATGCCAGTACTGCAGCACCGTCTGCAAGGAGCTGCAGTTCGTCAAGCAGGAGTGCTCCAGCACGCAGAACCGCGTCTGCGAGTGCGTCCAAGGCAGATACCTGGAGCTTGAGTTCTGCTTAAAGCACACGGAGTGTCCTCCTGGATTCGGCGTGGCACAGCCAGGTATGTACCGTCCGTCAGTATGCAAAGACTTCATTAAATCTCTGCTGTGCGTGGATGACTCACGGCGCTTACAAGATTAGGAAAGAGGCTTGTCCAGATGAAATTACAGAACAGTGAATTGTAAAGCCAATTGAACCTGTTCTTAGTCGGCATCGTTTGGATTGTTGCCAAAGAAACATTTCTCAGTGGAATACCCAGCTCCTGCTGTAATATATATCTTAATGGCAGTAGCAAATGTAGCAAATTGCACTCTAATGAGAAACATGATGGATTGCCCCTCTTAAAGGAACATTATCCGGAATGTAGGATATGTATGTGTGATAAATAATAATGTTTTCCATTTTAAAATCTGCTGTTTCAAGCAACTGTACATCTTGGCAAACACCAGGAGCGCTATGACTTTGACACCAAGTGTGTAATTACAACAATATTAATATTGCTTTACCATCACAGCAATATGTGATAATAATTAATTATCAGCATCCTAAGTGGAACTCTTAGGGAAACTGTTACTATTATTAAACAAACAACCATTTCTTTGGCAAGCAGGCTGGCATTGTGCTGTACATCTGGTGAGGATAGAGTGAAGCAGCGCTTTTCAGTGGAGTATGTTAATTTAAAATAGCATAAATTGTTAAAGCAGTAACAAGTTCTTATCTCAAAACAAAATATATCATTTGTAAGGGTGATGGAGCACAGGAACAGGCTGCCCAGATTGTTGGAGCAGTCTCCTTCTCTAGAGACTTTCAAGACCCATTTGGATACATTCCTGTGTGACCTGCTCTAGGTGATTCTGCTTTGGCAGGACGTTTGGCCTCAATGATCTCCAGAGGTCACTTCCAACCCCTACCGTTCTATGATTCTGTGATTTATCATCTGGCAAATGTCACGGCCCAGCTTAGCTCCAGTATTTAATACAGTCTGAAAGAACTTTAAATGGTCATTTGACTGGAGATTGATAAATGCCCAGAGAAGAGAAAGACAATATAGAAAATTAAAGTGTCTGAGACACAAACCTGTAGGCAACCAATCTCCAGACTCCAGAACTACTTCCCTAGGAAGTGTGTATATAGGAAGAGAAACACTAGGGCTGGGCTGTACATTTTACAGCAGTGCTGAGTGACAAGTTGGAAGTCCTTTCTTAGGTTATGAACATCTCATTGGAGAACTACTTTGACATAAGGAGTAATGTCGCAGCTGTAGCTGCTCACTAGCCCCTGAGTAATTGTTTAACTAAGCATTATCCTGATGCCCTTGCCACTGTTAAGCATTTCCACTGGCAGCTACCATGTTTCCATATTATAAACCTTCATTAACCTAAATCATTATACCCAGGGGCTTGGGTTAATGAGTTTCCACCCTACCTTGGCAGCAAATCAAAAGAGGCCAGAAACAAAGTTCTCGGAAAGACCATTTGGGGGACAAACAATGAAGCATAAATTGCCTGAGCAGCCAGCGTGCTGCATCGCTGCCAGCACAGTGAAACTGCGGTGAACAAATTTGAATCCCTCAATTTGGATGAAGATAAATTGTTGAATCCTGTCATTTATTGGAAAGTTGGTTTCCAGACGACCATCAGACTGAACCATCTAAACCTGAGCAGACCTCAAAAAAGGAATGAAAACACCGTAAAAATAATTGCATCCCTCTGTGTCAATAGTCAGTTTTTGAGGTGAGGCATCGACTGAGAATTTAATAAGCATGGACCACACTGCATTCCTGCTTTCTGCCATATGATAGCCTGGGACTCTGTAATGATGTAAATTCAGGTGAAATAAAACCTAGGAGTAGAAAAATATGCTTTGGCTGCCACGAAGGGAGATGGTGTGGCCCAGCGCCTCCTTCAAAGCTTAAAGCATTAGAAATCGGTTTCCTCACTGCCGGCTGCTTGGGATTGTTTAGCCTGGAAAAGAGGCTCAGGGGTGACCTCATTGCTGTCTACAACTATCTGAAAGGAAATTGTACCCAGGTGGGGGTCAGTCTCTTCTCCCAGGAAACCAGCAATAGAACCAGGCAACACACTCTCAAGTTGTGCCAGGGGAGGTCTAGGCTGGATATTAGGAGGAAGTTCTTGATAGAGAGAGTGATTGGCATTGAAATGGGCTGCCCAGGGAGGTAGTGGAGTTGCTGTCCCTGGAGGTGTTCAAGAAAAGCCTGGATGGGGCACTTAGTGCCATGGTCTGGTTGATTGGCTAGGGCTGGGTGATAGGTTGGACTGGATGATCTCGGGGGTCTCTTCCAACCTGGTTGATTCTATGATTCTGCTGGGCAGATCACTTGGGTAGACCCCTTCTGGGAGTGCAGATTAAGGTATTGTACCTCTCTGCTGCGGTGGCATGCAGTGCATGCCCTGTGCATGGCAGAGGCTGCAGCAGCAGCAGCGCCCTGGGGAAGCAGCAGTGCTGCGTGCAGCGCTATGGCCCTGGCGGCGGCTGCCCTTTGGCTGGGCACAACGGCGGATTCCGGGCGATTGGAGGGAGCGGCGGAAGGGCGACCAGGCTGCATGGTTCGTGCCCTGAGCAAGAACAGCCAGATAAGCAAGAGTGAAAAGCTGGTAAAGCTGAGAGGCGACTTTCTGCTCAATCTTGAGACGCTGAGAATTCCCTGCTTTTGTTTGCCTTTTGTGCCCCAAGGCTTACACGGGAAGCTGAGAGCAGAACGGTGCACCCTTCCTCACTGCCAGTACGCAAGAGAAGCGAGACTGTGGCGGGGAAAGCTGCTACGAATTTCGGTGTCTCAGGAGAGCGAATTGCTGCCCGCTCAGGTGCAGGTGCTGTTGGAGTTCCAAATAGCCCAGAGCTGCCAGCAGCTCACCTTGTGCAAGGAAACGCAGAGCAGGCACCGCTGCTGGAGGCTGGGCTCTGGCTGAGGAACTAAGAGCGTTCCGTGGGGTTCTGCAATAGACAGTCTCTAATTTTCCAGATGCACAACAACTAAAACTTTATTTCACTTGCTGTCTGATGAAAGAAGTGTTTGGTCACATGTATAAAATTCTTTATTTCACAGCTGCTTGAAAACTTGAGAGTCACACTTTTCTTTAAGGAGGTGCCCCAAAGAAATAAACTTTACTTGAAAGCCGGCATTAAAACAAGCATCTACGTAAAATAAGCATCAGTGTAAACACTTCCAAAGTACACTAGATGGAGGCATTTTCTTATTCAAATACAGTTTCCAACTATTAAAAAAGTCTAAGCAGGTGCTTAAGTTCATTTTCAATAACTCTATATTAGATATTCGACTTCAGGGACTTGCTTAAACGTTAACTGAATAAAGAGAGTTACCAGTGCTGCTATTTTTCTGCTACTGGTGGTTAGACTGTGTGCATTGCTTCAGATTTCATGCTACAGATTTCATTTTCTTCCTGTGATAGAACCCTGTATTGTCACTCTGTTGTTGTATCATGCATCAGATTCTCAAGTAAAACTGTGCATTATAAAACATCAAGCAAAACATGCATGCGTATATGAAGTATTTTTGCTATACTGGATGTTCTACTTTCTTTGTGCTTAATTCAAGACCGGG
>WBNM01013516.1:234241-278377 GCA_013399055.1 Ramphastos sulfuratus
GGGGGGGGGGGGGGGGGGGGGGAGGGAAAGGGTCAGAAATGTAACTGAAATTCTGTTTTCCAGTTTAATTTTTGCATAGGGAAAGTACTTCTCGAAGGGTCTTTAGCTGATATTTAGTTGGGTTATATTTTTCACGAGAGCTAAAGTAAACCATCCAGGTAAGGTTCTGGGCTGATGTTACAGAACACAGTTTAGAGAGGTTTCTTCTGCCACTTAACTCTTTTACAGCATATCTGTAGAGTTGAAGGGGCAAGGTCAGACATCATGAAATGTCTGAGTAGACTCAAGTAATTCCTGATTTGAAGACATTGCTAAATTACTGAATTAATAAGTAATTACTGATTTTAAAGTTGGTAAGGATACTATTTAACCTATTACTCCAGTGGGAACATAATTCTCTTTCTTGTTTTTAAAAATCAAAGGGTTTGGCTTTGTGATGGGTTTTTTGTTTGTTTGGTTGGTTTTTTTTTTGTCGTTCCTTTGTTTGGGGTTTTTGTTTGGGTTTTCTTTGTTTGTTTTCTTAAATGTGAACCACTATAGACGAGAAATGCAAAAAACAGAAGCATGACAATTTGGAGAGAAATATTTTCTTTTGTTTTGTGTTCTTGTATGTTTTTTTTTCAGAGTTATGGTTATGTGTGATCAAATGCGTTATTTTCCTGTTCCCACAGGTACCCCTGAGAGTGACACTGTATGCAAGAGATGTCCAGAGGGCTTTTTCTCAAATGAGACATCATCCAAAGTGGCCTGCCTAAAGCACAGGAACTGTAGTGCACTGGGTTTCAAAATAGCTTTGAAGGGAAATGCAGTTCGTGACAACATCTGTCAGGAAAATACAGATGCAGATTTTCCTCAGAAATGTGGAATAGGTGTGTATCATAGTGTGGAATGGTGCTCTGAAAATAGACGTTTCATTATACTTTAAATTAGTGTGTCAGTATTTATGGTAAAGATACCTATAGCTTGTTAGCCATTTGCCTGCTGTGGTGATGGCCAGAGCAGAGTCTGACCTGAAACAGGTCAGACCAAGTGGGACCCAGGCACAAAGAGCAACAACACTACAAAGACCACTTCTTTAGTTTGTGTTTCAAACATTTTTTTCTCATCATCCTTGCTGCTTGCTCTTTTTTTTTCCCTTTTCCTGAGACAAGCAAGGTAACAGATCTGAACAGCTGACACAGTATTTTTTCTCTTTCTTATTTCAGATGTAACCCTGTGTGAGGAGGCTTTGTTCAGGTTTGCTGTTCCTACCCAGCTCACACCTAACTGGCTGAACACACTAGCAGACAGCTTGCCTGGGACAAAGGTTAGCACAGAAAATATCGAGAGGATTAAAAAACGGCACACTTCTCAAGAGCAGACCTTCCAGCTTTTGAAACTATGGAAGCAGCAAAACAAGGAGCAGGATATGGGCAAAAAGATTATTCAAGGTACCTTATTTTAACAGCATGCATATTAAAAGCAACCTTCTGAAGAGCATTTTGAAAATTACTCAGGATGAAATAGCTTCTGAAGATATGTTATTGTCTGAGGGGGACCTGCAGGTCTTGACTGAGATTTATTGTTGCAGTAAGCACAGTGAAGTCAAGGGAAAGCAGGAAGAGAATTTAGTTTCTGATTACAGAATCACAGAATGTCAGGGGCTGAAAGAGACCTCCAAAGATCATCCAGTCCAACCTCACTGCCAGAGCAGGGTCATCTATACCAGATCACACAGGAATGCATCCAGGCGGGTTTGGAGTATCTCCAGAGAGGGAAATAGATGAGTCCCAGGCTTGCAGCCCCTGAGAGCATGTTTTGTCACAGACAAGAAGTGCTTCTGAGGCTGCAAAATGTATGAAAACTTTCCATCACCTGGGAGCAATGTCTTCCACTGTTAGATCTGAGCAGTGGCTGCTGAGGTTAGAGGGGACTAAATAACTGCACCTGAGAGCACAGTTTTTCTGTAAAGAGGAGACTGACAGCTCAGACTAGGACTTCTAGTCACAGAATGAGGACACACAGGCATGAAGAATACACAAAGAAGCTTTCCCTTCCTTTTTTCCTTCCAGTACTTGTCATGCCAATTCACTGCTTGCTTTATGCTGAATCTGCCAAGACAGTTGTCAAACACGAATTAGTGCTGCAATGTTAACATCAGGATTTTTATGAGAGTCAGGCCAATTCTTCCCATGTAAACCACCATCAACAACCACCACATACAACCTTCTGTCCACTCAGAACAGATTTGAAAAACACTGCAGAAATGTTTTCTTTCTCCTCTTCCTTTTAGTGGGTATACTTATGTCAGACTGTCCAGTGTATAGAACGCTTCACAAAGCAAAATGACTATGTTAGCAAAGGTCACCTAGATATTTTGGAGGAAGAAAATAAAAACTTAATGAATCATTCACCAGAACCAAGTGTTAGATATCCTATAATATACACAATACAAGACAGACGAAACAAGTGTATAGCCACAAAAATCACTATGAAGTTAGTTTGTAACTTGGGGCAGTTAGTATTTGTAAAGTCAATTAAATTCTTAAGTGCTTTTCGTAATTGGAGCCTGAAAGTAATACCCGCTGAGAGAATTATTTGAAATGAAGAACTGAGAAGGGATATTAGCCTTGTCATTCTGGAAGTTTTTTTTTGTGGGCCATGGTAGAGTTGTGATGCATTGTATTCACCTCTTTCTTCTTTTCACTTTCTGTAGAGCTTGACCTTTGTGAAAACAGTGTCTTAAAGCATATTGGCCACCTAAACCTTACCTTTGAACATCTCAACACACTGATGGCAAGCTTGCCAGGCAAGAAAGTAGGAAAAGAAGACATCGAGCACACAATGAAACTGTGTCAGCCTGCAGAGCAAGTTCTGAAGCTACTCAGTCTGTGGAGAATAAAGAATGGTGACCAAGACACCATTAAAGGTTTAACGTACGGACTGAAGCACTTGAAAACATACCACTTTCCAAAACGAACCATCCAAAGTCTGAAGAAGGTGATTAAGTTCCTTCACAGATTTGCCATGTATAGATTACACCAGAAACACTTGTTAGAAATGATAGGGAACCACATTAAATCGGCGAAAGTAAGACGTGTCTAACTCAAGATACTTTTCATTCTCCACTGACTATTTTCCCTTAATTACTGCCAGCAGTAATTAAACTGGAACCTTGTTTCCCTGCATTATGTCTTACTATTTATAGAAGTGCCTGACTGGAATAGTTCTAAGCCTTTTGCAATGTTTTGGGAGTGATTTTTTTATTTTTTATTTTTTTTTAACAAAAGCAACTTCTATCAAAGCTATTAACCTGTTGATAACACTAAGAGCCTGATTCTGCATTTTTGCACATTCAGAGTTGAAAAGCCCCACTATAGTCAGCAGATGAGAGAGGAACGCCAGACCAGGCTCCACTACAGTATTTGCTATTTATATTCTTTGAGGAATAAACATTTTTTTTTTGTTGTTGTACATATTTATTAAGTTAAATGGAAAATTGTGTGAGACTGAATTTTAGGAAGAGAAATGAAAAGCACACTGTAGATTTTCTAGTTAAACAGAAATGATCCCTTATATTTTTCTGGCAGAATTTTATAGCATGCTCTAAGAGTTATTAATTTCTTTACATTTTGTATTTAAAGAAGTATTATTGCTTAGTTTTATTTGTATAAGTTGTGGTATCTTTTGGTACAGATGTTTTAATTTATCCGACGGTTTTTAACTCAAATACGGTGAAAATATAGTGTAAGTGACCTGAATATTTAAATATTCTGTGAGGAAGTGAATGTACCATATTTAAGAAGCTGGATTTTTGTATAGAATTTCATAACCTTATTTTATAAAACAATTGAATTTTTCAGTTTACTTTTTTGACTGGTGTTTTACTCTTTTTACTCTGAAGTAGGAACTAATAATAAAGACAAGACCATGTGTATTTCATTCCTTATCTTGGACTTGGCTCTCTGCTGCACCCCATCTGGTCTAGTAGTTACTATGTGAGCCATGTAAATATTGACCAGCACTAGATTTTCATGGTCACTGTACAGATGTAGGAGAAGGTAAAAGGTTATCAAAGGTCCTAGTGCAGAGGGCCCAAGCGGTTGCAATACAACTGGCCACAACTCCATAGACACATTTGGCCCAGCATCACTGTTGGCCCGGTGTCATTCTTGGAGAGCTCACAACCTTTGCCCTAACCACAGCTTGTAATTTCATGGAGGAAAGATGATGCACAGCCCCGTTGGGCTTGGAAAGCTTCACATATTGCCACTATGTTTAAAGGAAGGGAGCATGGAGAGGGCACATTAAAAAAAACAACAAACAAAACACCACAGTACCACTGCCCTCAGCTATAGAATGAGGCACTTGTAGAGAGATGAGCCCCCAAAAAAGGGAGCAGGGCACGTCAGAGTGTTGTTATCAAAAGCCCACATAATTTTAAGGAGCAGTGATCATTCACAGTGCAAGCCAGAGGCTTGGGTGACTGCAGAGAGAGGCTGTCCTCTTGTTTGTGTGTGCAAATAGCGCTTGAGAATTCAACACATTCTTTTCCTTCGTGCGAAGCTAGGAAAAGCTCTCAACATTTAGCCTTGTGTGACAAATACTCCTCTACTACAGATGAGAGGGTTTGAAGCGAAGACTGAAAAAGAGATTCCTGATAGATAGGATAGGTGCTCCTCAGAAGTGCTGTCCTTACAGAAAGCACAAATCCGATGCGTGCTTTAAAACACCATGTTTCATTTTGCACTGAAGTCCTACATCGCTTTTTGTATCCCTTTCACGTTCCACATGCTATATATTAAGCATCTCATTTAGCAGTGTAGCTGAGAAGTGGACACAGAAAACAATCCTAGCTTTGTGTTGATTCCTTTGAAGTAATTTATGGACTTTTACAACAGAAACTGCTTTTGCATACAACTAGAAGATAGTAACAGTCTCATATTTGCAAAGCAGAAACCAGATTGTTTCCATGACTCTGCCAGGTGCGGAGGTCTGGGGTACTGGAGGTACTGAAATGAAAATGATTGTCTTACTGGTAGCAAAATAAACATTTCCATCCTGATCCTCTTTAAGTTAGCTCTTCTTAATACAACAATTTAGCAATTGGTGAAATAGTATGAACTAGTAGTATATTTAAAACAAGTATCAGTGGAATCACTTCAACAGAGCTGTTGGCTAGAGAAAAGCACAGCTGCTTCGTGGTACATCTTACTGGTTCTAATGTGTATATTTATACTTCAGTACTCCAACTAATTATATGTAACTTTTGTTATAAATAATACTAAATGTTTGTGATCCTTCACAAATTATGATACTGAAGAAGGTGCTCAGAGCCACAGAGTACAGCTTATGCTATGGCTAACACATGAACATGCTTCACTACAGCAGAGTATAGCCTTGACTGGATTTCCTGGGAAGCTATTACCTGTGCCTTTTAGAATAGGAGATTATTTTCTTCTAAACATAGTTCCACCTATTTAATGAATTAGACCTGTTAAAGCTGATTCAGCTATCCAGATGCCCATGCTCAGGTAGACACATCTCAGCCAGTTTAAGCCTCATTTATCAATTCACCTCTGCTCAGCTGGATGGAACTGAATACTTCACATCCTGAACAGTCGGCACTTAAACCATATTCTCTTCCCCAAAGAGCCTCCGGCCCAAAATAGCCAAGACAAACAAAAGCAAGACCCAAGATAATGAGGGAGAGGGTGAGGCAGACAGAAAGTGGGAGGGTTGCTTGGAAAAAATGTGGGTTTGGGGGTGGTAGTTTGTTTTTCAGGGAAGGCTGCAGGATGAGATGTGCAGCAGGCAGCAGGCAGCAGGTGGGAGAGGGGTCCCCGTGTCAGTGGCACAGAGGAAATGCGGCTGCGGGGAGGCAGAGAAGAAGGGAGGTGTAAGGGCTGGGGACAGCCAGCCAGATCTGGGCTTTTGGGGGCAACAGCAAGAGCGGTGCTGTGCTCAGGATACTCTGACCTGCCAGATTGCCAATGCCTACCCTCCTCCCAGCCTGGCTCTGGCCCAGACTCAGAAGAAGGCAAAGGTTTTGTCAGTTCTCAGTTAGTCATGAGGCTGCCCCTGCCTTGGGGTGGAAGGGAGCAGAGGAATGGGGAGGAGATAGAAGTGTGCTGCCTCCGCTGCTCCTGCTGCCAGAAGGCAGGAGCAGAATTTATGCTACCACGTTGGCTTCTCCTTTGCTGTGAAAAAGGAAAAGCAATTTCAGGAGTATTTGAGGGAGACAGGCTCTTCAGCTGTCATCTGCCCAGATGTGCTCTCAAAGAGTGGAGACAACCCTCAGCTACCAAAATAAAACTGCCACAGCTTTAAAGCAGAACCTTACAGTTTCAACATCTTCTGCACCTCTGTTTTTTTAGATCTTTTTTTATACACTGAAGCAGTCTCTTGTGCCCCAGAAAATACATCGTGTTTTGGAGTAGGAGGGAAATTAAAGAAGGAGCTAGATATTAAGCTCTTTAATCATCTCATTTTACACTGTTCACATCACCAAGCACAATAGATTCATGGTCCCTGACTGTGACTCATGGATGTTCTCATAGTAAAATTACCAATCAACAGTAAGCCTGCTGCAGAATGAACTCCTCAAAAATAAAAGCAGGTATGAATGGATGATAATGAAGGTTCAAATAATTAGCTAGGAGTGCACAAATAGGACTAGGGGGAATGGAACAAAGCTAGAAATGGGTAGATTCAGACTGGATGTTAGGAAGAAGTTCTTCACCACAAGGGTGGTAAGACCCTGGAATGGGTTGCCTAGAGAGGTTGTCAAAGCCCCATCCCTGGAGGTCTTTAAGGCCAGGCTGGATAAGGCTCTAGACAGCCTGATCTAGTGTGAGATGTCCCTGCCCATGGCAGGGGGGTTGGAACTTCCAATCCTGACTGATTCAATGATTCTATGATTCTATTCTATGATTCTAAATCTCTGTAACCAAACACTCTCTCCCCCCACACACACTCAGATACACCATACACCACGAATACAACTTGTACTGGGGGCTTTGATGGGATAGGGTCATGGATTAAGTTGAACCAAACCCTTCCTTCCCCTCAAACATCCTTCTTGCCCATCCTAGTAGATGTCAACATTGCCACCTCCAAGGCAGAGATATCTGGTTGGCTTATGAATCACCTTAAATGTGCCCAAATATTCAGCCTTAAAGTAATTCAAAACTGTGACTCAGATGTAAGAAAATATTTATAGAAAAAGAGAAGCAGCCACTGCTGCAGACTATCAGGAACTATTGAGTTTGGTTCAAATGGCAAATATAGGAGATACCCACCTTCTGAAATATTTCCTTGTTGAAAGAATGGACAAAAATGGACAAAAATAACTGAAAAACAAAAACTAAACAAAACAAGAAAACCTAAACCCCCCCAAACAAAACAAAATAAACAAAATCATAGAATCATAGAATGGTAAGGTTGGAAGGGACCTCAAAGATCATCTAGTTCCAACCCACTGCCATAGGCAGGGACACCTCCCACTAGTACAGGTCACTCAAGGCCTCATCCAACCTGGCCTTGAACACCTCTAGGGAGGGAGCACCCACAACCTCCCTGGGCAACCAACCAACCAACCAAAAAAATAAACAAAAGAAACAAACAAAAAGACCCAAACCCAAAAAAAATCAAAGAAGAGTTTTATTTTTTTCTTCCTTCACCTTAATTAGATGGTAGAACCAATATTGGCAATAAGCTCAGTAGTGAGGAGGGCTGAAAATATCCAAAAAGCTCAAGCTACAGTTGTGTAAATGATTGTATCCAATGGAGCTGGAGGACAAATCTTTGGGAATGGGCCTAGAATTGCAATGAATTAACTAATTCTATTTATATATTAGAGTTTGGAACTCAACAAGCTTGAGACAAAGTCAAGCAGGTGAACACAATGTGAACGCAATGTTTATTCCACTCATCACCATCATCATCCTCATCCCTTATATTTATGGCAAGCTTGCGTAGGATTCCTCTGTTTGTCTTTTCACATTTAAAAAAAGTTCTTTCATTCTACCAGGCTATATTTTTTTTTTTAAATCATCCTGACCTTTAGTACCTAGGAGGTTATTTAAAGGAACCACATGATGAAAGATTGTGGCTTTGGCAATATTTCTTATATGAAGAGAACAGGGCGTGGTTCAATAATGGTGAAGACAGAACTTTCTGGAGGATATTTTTCTCCTTTTTTTTTTTTTTAATTTAGGAAGGAAACTCTTAACCCACTTCTAAATAAATAAATAAACTTTCTGCCAACTAGGATATAGATCACTTTGGATGTGCAGAATTTTGTCAGCTCTTAAAACAAGATTTCTATCTATCGATGGTATGGATGATTTGGCATTTGTCTTGTGCTTCAGCTCTGCCTATGGCACTTGAAGTGAGTAAAAAGATACATCCTGAGGGATTATTAGTCCCATGGGATGGAATGGAAACTCGGTGTCAGTGCAGGATGGATCAGACCTTTCCATTCTTTGAGGAGAAGAAGCAGAGATGTCAAAGCTCAAGGCGCCTCAGTAGCAGAAGGCTCGCAGAAGTCTCTGTCACTCGTCTGGAGTTAGGGAAGAGAGGCACAGACCCACATTTTCGGGAAGGGTGTCCACACGCTGGAGGTGTGTCAGTGCCTGACGAAGGCTGTGTTTTTTGGACTGCAACTAAATAAGCTGAGAGTCTGGCAGGCCGGCGCAGGCAGCGGGAAACCAGGCTATTCCCGTCTATGGGAGGTAGTGCAGAGCAGCTGGGGTTATGCGGCGTGGGTTGGGACCCAGCACAGAGATACGAGAAATGGGCACTTACTGCTGGCGGGATGTGTTCGTGACAGTTTAAAACGACTGACGTGGGGAAACCTCAAGAAGCCAGAGAAACAATGCCGGATATTTATTTACACTTTGTGCCTATAAATCAGACTTTCTCTCTTGAACTGACCACAGACCCCAAGTATTAACAATAAATAAACAAATGAACAAATTCTTTGGCATCTAGCGATGAAAGGCCTGTAGCACTATTTGGGCGATGTTGTGTTGACAGGGGATTGTCACAAACAAATGATGGCATAGCCAAAGCAGTTCAATGCCCAGCTGCAGAAGTAGTGACCTAGAGATACTCCCAGACTCTCCCTGTACCCTGTGAGGACCTGGACACTTTAAATTCAGCAAAAGGATGCTCAGCCCCACCAAAGCGACTGCTGCAAAGGTCTGTGTGCTGAAACTGGGTCCCTTCCTCACCACCACATCATTGGCTTAGATGTCTCTGTGGAAGATGGTCTCACAGGCTGGCTCTCCCTCTTGGTGTGATCCACCCAAGTGATCCCTTTGGTGCAGACAACTGCTTCACTTTTCTCCCATGCTGGGAGCTGCTAGTGCCCACCTCTCCCTGTCCAACAGCACACACAAGTAGGGAGGTGGCAGCGGGAACGGACTTCCTCCTTCCTAGCCTTATGGGCTCCTACCCACAGGCTGCCAGGAAGAGGCCCTGATTCAGCCTGGAGACAGGGCAGGATGCAGCCTCCAGCCTGGAATGGGGCCATGGCAGCGGCCAAGGGCGTATTAAGCAGTTGTAGAAATTCGGGCAGGCAGCAACTGCATTTGAATTAAACAGGCATAGAAAAAAGTGCCTGCTCAGACAGAAAGTGATGGTCAGGACCCACAGTGCTCTCCCTCCTCTTCCTCAGCCTCCAAGGAACACAAACGCATCTCTCAGTTATGAGCTATCTCTGCCCACATACCTACCACTTGGGCATTTACCACCTGTACAGTGTCGCAGCCTCCAAAAAGAGGGCTGGAGGGCTGTGGCCATTGACCCTGTGCTGAGGATGCAGCTTTCTATCCCTGGAACCCAAGGATGGACATGAGCCATGGGGCTTGTGGGTGTGGAGTAAGTCCATGCAGTGACAGTGCATGGCTGGTGTGTGCTCACCCAAACCACTTTGCGTCTCCAGGACAGCACTGCTCATGCTGCTAGAGGCTATGGGCCTGGTTCCCCAATGGTTTATGTCTTACAAATCTGGAGTGACTCTGGCAGAAGTCAATGGAAAAAGAAAAGCATGTGAAGCAGGAATTTTGTGCCAGAGAGCCCAGGTGGCCAGCAGTCCTTCAGAGGCAGGAAAAATATCTTTCACTCAAGAAGTGGACACATTTATCAGTCAATGTAAACAGTTGATTCTGTAGCTAATTTGATAACCTTAATATGGCAGCAAACTTGAAACTACCCCAGATACTAATTATTTTATTAATAACTCCCTGACATGTAGCATATCCTTTTCAAGGGAGCCTGTGAAGTTTTACTCAACTTCCATAAGAAGAATTCTGATGTCCTAGCTTAGGGCTTGCAGCAGCAGGGCAAATGCTGTATTTTACCCAACCGTACAGCTCTGGAAGGATTTTAAGGCCTGCAAGTTTGCCCTTTTCACTCAAAGATGAATTAAAAATATTTCTTTTATTTGAAGCATAATAACCTCAAAATAACTCCAGAAAGTTCTTAGAAGAAGCAAATCTTTCCTTGAAATCATGCATCACATCAAACCTCTGTTGGTGCAATCTGCAAAGTTGTCTGATAGACCAGGCAGAGGGACTGTAATGAGATCCCAGTTTTAACTGTAGTTCTGCTCAGGGACATACCAAAATTTCACCAGCAATGAAGCTGAACAGTGAGGTGGATGTTGGTCTCTTCTCTCTAGCAGCAAGTGATAGGATAAGAGGAAAGGGCCTCAAATTGTGTCAGGGGAAGTTTAGATGGAATATTAGCAAAACATCATTTACTGAAGGCCTGGTCAGGCAGTGGAATGAGCTGCCCAGGGAGGTGGTGGAGTCATCGTCCCTGGAGGTGCTAAAAAAAATGTGTGGACTTGGCACTTTGGGACAGGGTTTAATGGCCATGGTGGTGCTAGGTCAACAGTTGGACTCAATGGCCTTAAAGAGGTCTTTTCCAATTGAAACAGTTCTATGTTTCCATGAAAACCTCTCTGTACAGCACTGTGAACTCAAATTCTGAATCAGCTACCATTAATTGAGGTTCTCTTCAGTTAAACTAACTGTAGGGTGTTTCTATGTGCACAATGAAGAATGCTGGGTGAGACACACACAGGTATGACTCTTCATTCTCATTTCCTTAAAACTGCCCTGATCACACAATAGCCCTGTTTCTACTGTTTCTGCTTTCTTAGTGTTCACAGTTTGTTGATGCAATTCCTTCCTCTGCTCTGGCAGAGTATATGGCTCTGCTGTTACATTGCATTTCACCCCTTTCCCATCCAGCCATGCTGCCACCCTTCTGTTACCATACAGAAAACCTGCAAGGAGTAGTATTAGCCTCAGAGCCACTCCATCTCACATTACTGACCCTATGAAAAACACTCTGGCAGTGCAAAGGCTCCATCAGCAGCAAATATAAGGGCAAAGCACCATGCTACTGCTCTGCTACACTGTATTTACAAGCTGCTTTGGAAGGGCAGAAACTGCACCTATTCCCACACAAATGTCCCTGCTCCCTCTGACACCACGGTAAGAGGGTGGTTACTGTGACATTCTGCAATGTAATCCTGAAGAATATAGGACAAACTCAAACACCCACAGAATGCAGGATAAAAGGACTCTGACAACCAAAAAGCCTGGATTATATGAAGGGTAATGACTAGGAAAACCCTTAAGCTAGGAAAATACAGTGCTGTGAAGAATTATCATTGCTCCCACAGTGCAGGTATTATAAGACACATGCTTCAGTTTTGCTGGAGCAATCATAAATCTGAGACACAGGAAAAAAGCATCAGTCCTGTTCCCTGGTTAGCCTTGCTTGAGACCAAAATACCTACAAGTTCATTCAGCACAGAAGTACTTAATCAGCAGCTCCCTGAATTTGCTCTTATGCCCCAAAAATACCATTTGCACAGAAAGTTTAATTGTAGAAATAAATGTGCACTTCAACAGCTGTCTAATTAAACAGTAAATTAAAATATTTGATAATAGTAATAAGGAGAATAAGAATTAAAATGTCTACAATTCTTTAATAAGAATTAATGGATTCCTCTTTTGTAGGGGAACACTGGATTTCAAATTCAACCCAAGAGACAGCTATTCACTCTTGCTCCAGAGTAAATAATATTCAGTACAGAGATGCCTGGAGGGAACCTCTTGCCAATACTGAAAGCAGGCTGGGAGTAATTTCCTCAGCTCCTGAGTAGTTAACCATCCTCTTGGTAAGGTATTGCTAAGGGAGAAACTGGGCCCTTGGTGGTCATCTGCATAAAGCTCAGTGGTGGCTTTCTTTTAAAGCTCCAAATGTAAGGTGTTTTCCAAAAAAAAATTTCCATTGAGACATAACAAGCTGGCAGTGTTTCCCTGAAAATTCCCAAGTACTGAACCTTGTGGGAAAAGATGCTGACTCACCGATACCGATAGCTCACTGCTGAGCTGTGACACAAAGAAGCAGGAAAGTTGCATTATTCAGGCAGGCAGTAGAAATGAGAAAGCAAGAGGGAGGAAATGACAATTTAATGTTTTCTCATGATTGAAGACATACTGTGAGAAGCATGAGTTTAGGCTTATTTGTCATACGTGGATTTAGCTGATTTGTGTAAGTCTGTTTTATTTAGTTTCCCTCTGTTATGCCTAAGGAATAAGAATAGAATATTACATTTTAAATCATAGGACATTTGGCTCTGTTCTTGTCCCAAGCCATGAAGAAAGACTTCCTTTCCTTCCTCTCTTTGACTTTCAAAATCACGTAATCTTCCCTTCTCTGAGTAAAACCTGAAATGGATGAGAAAACATTTACTTAAAAAGCACATTTTAGAACTGTCCTTCTGTGGGAGGGCATCTGATTGGTGGTGTGGTGTCACTCATGATTTCAGTCATACAGCTTAAGCCCAAAAGTATAAAACCAATCTTCAGCCTCATGCCAGGCATGAAAATATGTGTCTTAATTTTAACATTTCTTTTTCAGGATGATTTAATTAAGGTTCATGCTTTGTATTCGTCACATCTCTAAGGCTTATTTGTTTCTTTTAGATTTGTAAATGCTTTAAAGAAAAGAGCTACTGAAAAGTTAAATTGCCACAGGCAAGTAAAACGGAGCCAGCCTGCACCACAGCCAGCACAGATAGTCACTGCAGCAAGAGGAAATACTCTCAGGATGACAGCTACAGTCTTTAGACAAAGAATTATAAGGGAAAACGCTATTTTATTCAAAGCAAGGAAATCTTCTTCTGGAAAGATGGACCGAGGAAAAAATGGATACAAATGAGTTTTACCGTGCAGCATCACTCGAGCAATAACCGCAGCCCTGGGAGCCAACCCAGCCGCCCGACATCCTGTTGCAGCCATTGTAATCCCCTGTACGCAACACTGAGCATCAAGCAGAGAAACTCCTGCAGAGCTCAGATTTCAGATCCACTGGTTTTTCACTTCTCTCTACCAGACAAGCGTTTGCTGGTTGTGCTGGAGGGGAATTTTGAGCCCGCAGAGACAGGAATCTGATTGCCCAAAGACTTTCTGGGTTATGCTGATGTGTCTGGTTTCAGTCTGCTCTCCACAGATCCTCTCTTGCTCCTCTTAGTCTTGTGAATTTCTTAGTGAAGAAAAGTGGAACCTTTCAGTGAATGCCTGAGTCTAATCTTGCTTGGGCTGTTGTTGCACAGCTACATACCTTGATTTGCAGTTTTATTTTATTGTAGCTTCCTCTCTGTCTTCACAGTAGAAAGGAGCCCCAGCCAATATGAGAGAGCAAAAGTTCCTGGAGATGCACTCCTATCTAGAGGAGACAACAGTGGGGAAGCAAAGCATTTCATCTGTGTTAACTGCAGTTAACACTTCACATTTTCTGACTCAGTCCAATGCCTTTGTGCTCAGAAAGATTTGGCACTGGGTTTTGTTTGAATGTGGCAAGAGAGTGAGCTTTGACTTGGTTATTTGCTAACTGCATCTGTCTGGCATGTGATGTCCTGTTATCCTCCCACGGCCCACTGATGGGCAGAGCCCAGGGGGGTTTAACCCGATGTGAAACTTCTCCTAGCTCTGTCAGGAAAGGCTCAAGGAACCCCAGCTGTGAAAGTCAAAGGGTTTAGATCATTCACATGGGAAAATTTGAAAGCACTCTCAAAGCCAGGGGTTAAAATAAGCTTTTCTTTCTGAAGAGACTCACTTATTTGAAGTCCAGCAGGTAATTCTGTCTCACTCTCTTCAAAACCAAACAAAAGCAAATGTAGTATGTTCAACTTAAAGGATTTTAAATTAAAACAAAAGAGAGGGAAAAAATCCACAAATAATGCTTTCATGACCCTATTTTTATTTTCTAAGCACAAAAGAGCTGAGCTTAGCCAACATGGATGTGAGCCTCATCTTTTTCTTTTTTTTGGAATAGCTCTAGTTCACACAAAAGCCTCATATGCCTGTAAAATCAGGGTGGGGGGATGTGTTTAAACTGTAAGATATAATTAAATCATTATGGTTATACTGCAAATGGTTAGATCTGACTTCTTAGAAGACCAGGGGACAGAGAATGAAGTGTTATCTTACACTGCTTAAATATATTACAGATGTATTTTCTGAGATTAAAGAGATGGAGAAAGCAACTCCTTTAGCAGGCAGTGTCACAGTTTGTGGGGCAGGGGCAGAACTATTTAGTTCCTCTGTAAAAAGGACAATAAGTACGGACTTAATGCTGCCTACTGTGAAGAAGGATTAGAAAAAAAACCGGGGACTGAAAGCACCTTTAGGTTCCTGTTTGTAGTAGCTGCCATCTGCCTCTGTCTTCTTTCTCAGAGAGTGGTAGGGGAAAAGCAAATCTTGTTTTCCCCTTAGCTTAGATCCCTTTTAATAAACCAAGGCCCCAATTCACTACATTATGGTAAATACAACTTGCATAGGTCCTGTGTCCCACTTTCTGCCCTGGCATACCCTTGTCTTTCTGTGCCTTGCAGGCTGTTCTTCATGGGATTGCTGTGTACAGCCTGTTAATAAAGTCATATTAGTAAATCAATCCCACTAATCATCACATCCAAAACAAATATGGCCTGAAGCTGCAGAATAAGAAGGATTTTCCTGCACTCCTGCATCTCTTCAGAAGAGAAGCCAAACTTTTCAGAGTTGGCAGAATGTATTAAAAGGAGCTTTTCTTACCAAGCAACAACCAGGTGTTGAAGTGATTACCTTCAAAACAGCTCAAAGACAGACATGCTTATTTGGCTTTTTCTTTTTCTTTTTTTTTTTTTTTTTTTTTTTTCACCTGGGTTATCCATTACTTTGTCTAAAAAAAATTACTTGATTTCTGTTCAACAAAAAGTGAATGCAGCTTTTATTTGACATTGAATAACTTTCTCAGTTACTTAGAAGTGTGGCTCTTTTTTATGACACAAATGAATAATTGTCACTTCTGCAGAAATTCTGGAAAGTGCATGCAAGAAGGAAATCAGCTATTTAGCTCTTTCTGGAAGAAAAGCCCTTGATTTCTTAGTAATTGCTGAAGTTCTTACTTTAGCAGCCTGTGTGCATTCATGTGGCCCCAAGTTACACTTGGGGAGTGTAACTTGTCTTCTTCCTGTGGCACTGGATCAGGTGGTGAGAAATGATGTCATGAGGAAAGGCTTTAGAAGAGCTGACACACTAAAGAAATTTGAGCCCAGGTCTACATCCTAATCTGAGCCACCTTTCGATTCCTGCTCAACTGTCATTAGGGTCCAGGTGTTCAGTTCTACCCCAGTGCCTATGACTGAGTACACCAAACCCTCTCCCTTTTCAATCCCACCCATCTGTTCCTCAGTGCAGGAACAGAACAACCCCTATATTTATAATCTGAATCCCCCCTTGATTCCTAGGCAGGGAGAAGCAGTGTGAGATGTGTCTTCTGCAGGCAGTTCCATCCAACTGCTCATACTGAGGAGCAGCTTCACAGCTAAATAACCTCCAGTTATAAGATGTCTGCAAAGCACAAGAGGGAAGTTGGGGAGACAGAACCACAAACAGAGATATTCAGATAGAGGAGTAGGCAATGGTGAAGGAGCAAGCAGGACAAAATAACAAACAGTATAGTTAAATGAGCAGCTTGTCGTGCTATGCTCTGTCCTAGCTCTTCTAAGGGGCACATCTCATTCTCACGCATATTGGATACCTGGCATTTCTGTGTCTGGTTTTATGTTGGTCATAAAAGTGAGGTTCCTAAGGAGGCTGTTTGTGACCTGCATGCTTAAAGGTGAAGACCACAACTGCAACCTGAAAAGGAAAATCTGGAAGAAGGTGGAAGTGACACATGCTGACAAACAGACCCAGAATCCAACCTGAGGGAAGCAAGCAGCATGTTTCACCTTCTTGCACCAAAAATACACAAGCTGAGTGTGCGTTTTGACTTTATACCTACTCATTTATGATATGACCCCTGGTTTTCTGAAGGTTTAGCATCCACTCAGGAAATCAGAAAAGCTGTTTATTGCCCTTCAGCGTGTCGAAAATCATGAATCACCTTCCATTAATAGCTGAGACTACTCAAAGCTTTCGCAATCACAAAATACCAAACTATTCCAATGAGCAGTGGGCACAAACTGATACCCTCTGAACACCAGGAGNGACAAACTATTCCAATGAGCAATGGGCACAAACTGATACCCTCTGAACACCAGGAGACAATTTTTTTTTTTTTTTACTGTGAGGGTGACTGAGTCCTGGAATAGATTTCCCAGGGAGGTTTTAACATCTACATCCTTGGAGATACCTGAAACTCCATAGGTCTCTTCCATCCTCAAGCATCCTGTTCTTTTGTGATTCTGTGAGTGCCACAAGGTATGTTAATGCTATGAAACCTATTGGACCTTGTCCAGAAGGACCAGAGGCCATAAATGATGTAGGGCTGTATCACTGAGGCCCATATCACCTGACATCATCTTCAGAGAAGTTGTGACATATGTTTCAGAGCCCTCAGCCTGAGGAAAAATTAATCTCTTTATTAGAATGAAGTAGACATGAAAATAGGTGGTGTGCATGTATGCTTAGGTCAGAAGTATACTTGCCTCAGCTGATAATTATTCTCTGTTTTTAACATCAGGGCTGGGGGGGCAAACCTTTCTATTTCTTCCACTGGACATAAAAAATTAAAATATGTCCTGCATGCTACACACCCAGAACTCAAAATGATTCTTATTCTGACAGCTCCACTGTAATGGTTTATTTTGTTAACACATGCATGGATGTTGCTTTAAAGAGAGGGATAAATTATACAAGCTGAGCTTTATTTATGCTCTTCATTATTTTACTAATGTGAAATTTCAACCCCATTGGAGTGATTGCTAAACTCTGCAGTCTGAAATTCTTCATTTCAGGGTCTGCAATTCTCATGTAGATCTGAAGCATTCAGCTCAACATTCAGAAATACACACTTAGGTGTATTCAGAATATTTTTTGTCTTGACATTACAGTTAAATAATCCTCAGATTTTCAGTTTGAAGAGTATAGTTTACAAGAAAATCCCTTGTTTAAAGAGATTTAAGTAAATATCTTCAAACTATTTTGATATTTTATTAAGATAAAATAATGATAAAAAATATTAAAGAATTGCTCATAAAAGCCTTTTTTTTTCAGGCCGCAGAATCATAGAATGGTAAGGTNGCTTCCAGAGATTTAAGATGAAGGGATTCTACCTCATTAGGCGACTAAGTCTTGCCAATCTGTTTACCATGGAGAACAAATGAAGTACAGGAATTAAGATGGTTTAAGAATCCAAGTGAAACAGCTCTGTAAGATGCTACAGAAAGCATGTCTGTTGACATTTCTATGTATTAAGACGTGACAAATCCTGTTGTCTGGCAAAGTGACCCCAAATTGCAAGCTTTCCAATCTAGTGGTAGGGATTTCTTCCACTTACCCAGCTGTGGCAAGTGTGACTTTGATTGGACTGAAACCCTCTGCACCCACCATGAGACAGCACTGAGCAGCCATGCAGCAGACCAGGGGGATGTGAGGAATCTGGAGCTCTGTACTAACCAGGCTGCAGGTTTAGATATTGGAAGAGAATTAGGTCCCTTTCCTCTTTCTTTATAGTAGTCTTTCCTGCATTTCTCACCAAAATCTTTAAGAGTTTGATTTAATAACACCCCTGGATGGTTTTTAAAAGCATGCTGTTTTAATGTTTCTTTAACAAAACATGAATTCCCATCAGACATAATTTTATGGTCTTATTACTCATACAAATGTTGAATTCCCCTCATTATTCCTATTGACCTTGGCTTTACTTAAATCCTGTGGTTGTGCATTAGTGCTTCTGCATAATATAAAATCATTTCCCTTTGGTAAGATTTACACTACACTGCTTTAAATGTGATTGAATATCTCCTTGTTCTTGCAAGAAAGCAAATAAGGTGTCCTTTACCTGACTGTCCTTTCTTATTTGTTTCCAAATTAAACAGTGTCTGATTATTTGCTCTTATGGTGTAGAGCTTTGCATAGCCTCTGAATGTAATTTGAAGATTAAGAGTAGTGGAGTCAGGCAAGAGAAGAGAAAAATGGGCTGGAGACAGATGGAATATTGAAGAGAAAGGCTACAACTGTCCACTGAAATTATCACAGTATCACAGTATCCCAGTATAGCAAGGTTGGAAGAGACCTCATAGATCATCAAGTCCAACCCACGACCACAGACCCCAAGACTAGACCATGGCACCAAGTGCCACGTCCAAACGTGCCTTGAACACCTCCAGGGACGGTGACTCCACCACCTCCCTGGGCAGCCCATTCCAGTGGGGAATGACTCTCTCAGTGAAGAACTTTCTCCTCACCTCCAGCCTAAACTTCCCCTGGCACAGCTTGAGACTGTGTCCTCTTGTTCTGGTGCTGGTTGCCTGAGAGAAGAAAGCAACCTCCTGCTGACCACAACCACCCTTCAGGTAGTTGTAGATAGCAACATTCTTTTTCCCTATAAATTTTTTGACATTATTTTTTTTCCAGAGATTAGTGCATGTATGTTCCCCAACCCAGGCAGCAGGCAAGCCTCTGTTCATGAGGGCAGAGAAGCAGAGCTAAGAAACTTGGGTCAGAATTTTGAGAACTGGGGGGGCAGGGGAGGGAGGATATAAAGATCTGCTAAAGATCTGCTACCTGCCTGGAGCAGCTGAATCTAAGGATCCAGGAACAAAACAGTTGCAAAGGGACCCCTGGCAAACAAAGATGGGAACAGATCAAAACTACATGTGATTTTTTGCATCAGAAATGAGCACGAGGTTCAGACTTGTCACCTTCTCTTGCTGACTGACCGCAACACTTGGCTCTGCATGTTGGGAATGCTGTGTCTGCATTTGACTTTCATGTTGGGTTTTTGAGGTTGGTTTGCTAGAGGTTTTTTTCATCTCATTTTCTTGTGCTGGGCACTACTCCACTGCCTACTCAAGCAAACTGTACCTAACTGGCATCTCTGAAAGTACAGGACCAGCATGGAATTTTCCATTTTGTTAGAAAGTGAGTATTTGTCAAAGCCAGTCCACTTCAATGGCAGCACACAAGCCAGCTTCCTCAGGAAGAATTTTGCAGTGTCTACCTGGAATTTCCAGGGAAAACAGCCTGCTCAGTCTCCGCGACAGCCTGCTTGGCAAGGCACATACCTCGGGTGTGAAAGATCCAGAGTCAAGATCTTGGCTCTGAGAAGGGTACCACTGGCAGCATAAAGCAAAACAGCTCTGAAAGGAGACACTGAGAGAGCCTCAACTGAGGCAAGACAATAATGCAGCACAAAGGTACTTATGATGGGGAGGAACAAGCTCCAAGACGCAGAATCACAGATTGGTAGGGGTTCAAATGGACTTCTGAAGATCATTGAGTCCAACTCCTCTGCCAGAGCAGGACCACCTAAAGCACAGCACATAGGAACATGTCTAGAGGGGGCTTGAAACTCTCCAGAGATGGAGGCTCCAACACCTCTCTGTACAGCCTGTTGTAGTACTCTACCATCCCCAAAGTAAAGAATTCTGTTCTTTCTCATGTTTAGATGGAACTAGTTTATGCCCATTACCTCCAATGTCCTGTCACTGGAGACCACTGAGAAGAACCTGGCACCATCTTCATGACAGCCACTCCTTAGATATTTATAAGTATTAATAAGAGCCCCTCTCCTTGGCCTCCTCTAAGCTAAACAGCCCCAGCGCTCTCAGCCTTTCACCATATGATAGAAGTTGTAGTCCCCTAAGTATCTTAGTGGCCCTGCACTGGACTCTCTCCAGTAGTTGTTTGTCCTTCTTCAGCTGAGGTGGACAGAACTGGACACAGTACTCCAAATGAGGCCTCGACAGCACAGAATAGAGGGAGAGAAGCTCCCACACTCCTCTTAATGAATCCCAGGATGGCATTTGCTTTCTTTGCCATGAGAGCACACTGCCAGCTCATGGACATCCTGTTGCCTTCCAGGAATCCCAAGTCCTGTTCCTCAGCCCGTGGTCTGAATACAAACACAGTGAAGTCTGTCATATCTCATGTGCATTCCCTAGGCTCCAAGGTATTGAATTATGGTAGCACATTTCAGTGAAGAACATTAAAAGAGCTTCAACACCCTCTATGCTTCTGCATTAACTGATCTCCACAGGCATGACTAGCATGCAAAAGAGTATCTCAGCTGTGCAAAGTGATAATATTAGCACATCTTTACATTACCAGCATAACCTTAGCCAGTATTCCTTGATGGTGCCCATGATGTACTGCCACTTTGGGATTTAATATCTTTTCTATTCAGGAATAGAACTCAAGTGAGCAACAAAACAGACTACAGTTGAAATTGCTCCTGCCTGAGAAGCCTTCAGAAACAGCATACGCTGAGAGCGAAGAGATAAATGTATTTGTGATGACAAAGCTTTTATGTCAGCCTTGATGTTACTAACATAGCTTTTTTTTAGTTAGGAAATCCTTAAACAGTGTTTCACAAAGAACTGATCTAAATTTAGCTGAAAGCAATGGCATAGCTGCCAATTAGTAGTGATGTTCATTTAGATGCCCTCATGAAACGTAGCATGGCTCAGATTCTTGTGCCCCTCTCAGGCTGTGTTGGTTGTGTTTGTATGATTCTCAGCTCCTTCCGAAAGGTAATTCTGTCAGCTCTTCCAAGAACCAAGCCAGTGAGAGACCACGCTGCTACCTTTCACACATATGCTGTTGTGCTCAGCTCCCACTAAAGGACTGATTATTGTTTTCAAAGCATCACATACCTGCACAGACACAAATAGTTCATTACAGAACCACTTATTACAACAACAAACCAGAAATCTATTACATTTTCTTCACATGCAAATAGCAATCTGTCTGCTCACCAGCACACAATTTCCCTTTAGCATGGGGGCTACACAATACATTGGTTCCACTGTAGTATCCACTGCATTGTCTCCTTAAAACATTCTCAGCTGAATGTTCAGAGAAGCAAGGAGGTCCAAAACAGAAAACAGACATCAAGCTTTGTTTTCTTAGAGGATCCAAAACAATGACTTGGAGTCTTGCAATTTCCTGCTTTTATTCATTTGTCTCAGTCTTCCTTTGCCACTTCTGTTTATTTCATTCACTTTCTCTGTCTCTTTGAAAGAATAGTTGCTACAGCAAGAAAGAAACCAATAAAACCATTTTCTGAGCTGCTGACAGCTCTTTTACTTCTGTGGACCTAGAAAAACCATCCTGTCCTCTTCTTCTTTGTCCTCTTGATATTCAAACCTGGTAGACAGTCTTTACAGCCTATGCCAACTACTATAGCATGAAGATCTGATGATAAAGTCATGGTTTGAGGCATCCTGCAATACAAATCTTCCTTCTGCCAGGAAGAAAACATTTATTACTTCCATCATATTCTCTCTCTCCATCTCATGTCATACCCACATTTTCTCTTTGAAAAGACACAGAAGATGCATCTTTCTGGGAACACTTGGACTTGGAATCAAGAGATGATCCTGGCACCAGATGACAGTTCCTTCCACTCTGTGGCTTCCATTAGCCATGAGACACTGCTCTGAGTATCAATTAAACTGTTTTGGAACTAGGATGGAAAGCAATGCTACTTTTCTTAGTGCCACATCATACTCACCTAAGACTACCATACTGCAAGAAGACTGAATAATATTCCTTGAAGATGAATTCTCAAAACATGACTAAATACATTCTTTCACTTTATGTCCTGAAATACAAATAGGCTTAGTTATGCTTTCATTGCAAGTCACCAGTAGTGCTGCTGAAATCATTGGCATAAGACTCTAAAGAAGGAGATGTTGTGTTAATAGTGACCTGTCTCATCCTTTTCTTCAGAAAGTGCTTCTTTGTAATTAAAAGCTTCTGTAATAGCAGCTATAGTCTCCTACTTGTATGCTTTCTTTTTCTTGCATTGCATTATGACTGGACTTAAGAATGGAGGAAGATGATATATTCTGACCCTAAACTGAGACTAGATGTGAAAGCACTGAGTTACTTCTCCTGCCCATTTACTGAGGAATATCCAAAGACATACATGAGTGGTGTACAGAGACTCTGAATGCAACTGATAGAGAAAAATGCCCCAGAAAGGGAAGTAATTTTCATGGATTTCCCTGTTCCAGATGTCAGTGCAGCATGGCTCCCGGCTCTACACTTCCTCTCTCCACCAGAGAGGCTGAATGGTCAGAATGTTTCTCATGACCTTCATGTGTCCAATCTGCTGACAATAACCACAGACAAGTGCAAATACCAAGAGGTTTCTGTTAAAATTAACGAACACCCAAAGGCTCCACCCAGACACCTGGGAAAATTAGCTATTTTCCCCAGGCACCATAACAGGCAATACTTCCCCTCTCACAAGCGCTAACCCTGACTATAAACAAAGGGAATGTTATTGAGGAGAAAAAGGAGCCCAGAATTAATTTGGGAGTATAGACTGGTGATAAACAAATTTCATATGAGTGTTTTGTACATTCCCATCCTCCAGCACCTTTAGCATTTGGGTTTTTTCACCCCACTGGATTGCGTGAATCCCCATTAGACAAATGGCTTCTCGGAGGCACTGCTTCTCACCTTTCCACGTCCTACTCAGTTTCTCATCACATCCAAAAGTTTTTATCTTATAGAATCACAGAATCATAGAATTGTTTAGGATCTAAAAGACCTTTAAGATCATCAAGTCCAACCACTTACCTAACACTGCTGAGCTGACTGCTAAACCATGTCACTAAGCATCACTCTGCACAGCCACTGGAGACCCTGCCCAGCTGTACAATCTCCCCTGGCATCAATATGACAATGAGTAGTAAAGCACCACCCAAACAAACAGCCTTTTCAACATTAATTCATCAATTCAGTCAAAATAGCCCTGAGGTGATCAGTGAGCACCATGTTTGGTGCTGCTTAACATCGGTTGTGCCTGCTCTCCACAGTGTGGAGCAGGTCTGCATCTGGCCATGTGCATCTTGGGGATTTGTCTGGGGGCATGAAGAAGTCATCAGGGTGAACACAGGCATGTGAACAGACATTTGGGCTGGCCAGCCAGGATCACTCTTTCCCATGGAGTGGTGGTTATGGAGCTGCTGGTTGCTGCTGGGGGAAGCTCACCTCTACAGTCTGTAGTCCAAAATTAACATGTTCCTGCTATCTACAGCTGTGAAACCTCTTGTTTTTTTGTTTTCTACAATTGAACAGTTGCTGTTTGAGCCAAAATTTAATTCCAGTGTTACAGCAAATGGGCCATAATGACCTGAAGGTGTTTTGGATTTGTTTTTTTGCTGTAGCAAGCCATATGGAGAGACAACAGTAATTTTTTTCCTGCTTCTCGAGGATCTCAAAGGAAAAATCAAATTTTATTAAAGATACCACAGAGAAAGATTGCTTCTTTCAACATTGTATTGCTCCACTCCACAACAATAAAACATGTGAAACTGGCCCAATCATATATCTAGCCATACAAAGACAATCAAAACCAGATTACAAATAATATATGATTCAACACGGAGTGGTATCATTCATAATACAATTCTAATATTCCCAGAAAAAAAAAAATGGAATTCCACAGCCAATGAGATTTTCCTGACCTGACAGTTGGATTAGTTTTCCTCTAGTGTTGTTTCTATGAGGCTGAAACAAAACAATATTAAGTTAGTTCAGGGTGGAAGTGGGACTTCAGAGTAAGTGTTTCTATATCTACACTTAACTGTTGTAAACCAAGCACAATAAACTAAAGAAGAGTCAATTTAGAATTAAAAGGAAATTAACAGAACAAGGAGGCCTAACCATAAATCAGACAGGTAGTTTTTGTAAATTCAACTATTTATAGCCCAACAAAATTAAAATATTAAAGTGGTGGAAAGTGATCACCTTTGCCATTTGACAAGCCTGGGGTTCAAAGACAATCCTAGACCATATTAAAGTTTGTGCTCTGGCTGCATCGTCTGACACATACAACAGAATTGTTTGGGTAAAAACCAGCAGAAATTAATCAAAACAGTTACAGATCCATAAATAAATATTAATCCACAAGTTATTGTAGAAATTCCTCAGTAATTAGAATCTCTGGTATGCTTCATGTTTTATTTGTTAACCAAGCAGTAAATTGAGGCAACTCTTTACTTGAGAAGTCTACATTGTTTATTTCCTATGCTGGCAAAAAAACAAAAACTATCACAAATATGCACAATTTCATGGCTATAGGCCCATGGCTGCATTTGAACAGCATCAGATATGATCATATATGACTTGTTGGTTACAAAGGCCTGTAAAGAACTGGCTTTAAAAATTAGGAAGTGCATGGCAGTGAATAGTTGTTCAATAAGACAGGCAGAAAGCACAAGCACACATCTGGACATATTTGTGTTTCATGCCAAAGATCTCTGCAGCATTAGCCCACCTGAATGCACTGTTAGCCAGCTTGCTGATGATATCAAACTAGGAGGTGATGTTGACTCTCTTGATGGACAAGATGCCTCACAGAGGGATCCAGATATGTTGGAGTCTTGGTCTATGATTAATTGGATAAAATGTAATGAGTCCAGCATGCCAGACTCCACATGTAGAATGGAGTAATGCCAGGCACAAGTATAAATAGGGAGAGGAGTGGCTGGAGAGCAGTGCTGCGGAAAGGGATCTGGGAGTGCTGGTTGACAACAGGCTCAATATGAGTCAGCAGTGCCCTGACAATCACTAGGGCAAACTGCAGCCTCGGGTGCATCAAACAACGTAACCAGCTGGTCAGAGGAGGTGGCTGTCCCATGTGGTCAGGATTGGTGCAGCCTCACCTTAAGTCCTGTATGCTGTTGTAAGCCCCACAATCTAACAAGGCTGTGAAGATCCTCAAATGTATCCAGAGGAGGGCAACAAAACTGGTGAAAAGGCTGGAAGGAATGTCCTATGAAGATCATGTAAGGAGTTTGCAGAAAAAGAGACTGAGGGGCAACCTCATTGCTTTCTACAACTTTCTGAGGAGGGGAAGTGGAGGCAGTGGTGCTGACCACTTCTGCCTGATATCCAGTAATAGGATGAATGGGAATGGCTCAATGATGCACCAGTACAGTTTAGACTGGACATCAGAAGGCATTGTTTTACTCAGAGAGCGATTAAACACTGTAATAGGCTTCCTTGAGAGGTGGTCATGGCCCAAAGTCTGACAGTGTTTAAGAGGCATTTGGACAAAATCCTTTATGAAATGCTTTAACTTGGTCAGCCCTGAATTGGTCAGGCACTTGGACTAGATAATTATTGTGGGTCCCTTCCAACTGAAACATTCTACTCTAGTCTACACAGTCTGGTGAATCGGCGGAATGGATGCTCAAGGAACCTGCCCCGTGTTCTCCCAGCAGTGTGTAGATCCTCAGGCAGGCCATTTTCTGGATGCAATGATTAAATATTTAAAGATGAAGACATGCTCATTTAAACATTAATACTGATATTTTGTTCACTGCCTTATTATCAACCCTGATTCTGCCACCCAGCCCTTCTGTGGTTGTGCAATGACTTGGAGGGATGAGGGTGACTGCAAACTGTGAGATGATCTGATGTGGTCAATCAGCTGAAATCCACTTTCTTAATGTAAAGGGAAAAACCTGAAAGACACTCTCAAAGTGGAGAGATGGAGAGGAAAATGATAGCAGAAGGCAGAAAGTTGAAACATAGCTGTCCTCAGTTGAAAGATGGATCAGTGATCCCTGTAACCTCTAAAACCACCCCAATGTGTTGCTTCAGGCTACAGCTGGATCCAGCAGTCACCAGCGTCTGCATGAGTGACGCAGCTGGACCAAGGCCCATGTGCAAGGGCACATCTATGCCAAGCTGGGATATGCTGCTAGGGATAGGTGGGGGTGACATTTGTGGCTGGCTGGCCCAAGGGCTCCAGTTTCATTCCCTGAGCCAAGGCCCATACCAACCACACTGCAAGAGTACCCAGAAAATTGTGTTTTGAAGCAAGGATAGAGGCCTGCTTAATCCTGGTTAATGCAAAGCCTCTGTCAAAAATGTTGTGCACATTTTTAAGAGTTTGTTTCAAGCTGACTAAACCACAAAAAGAGGACATTCTCTATTACCAATTCTCTTGAAGCAAATGAATTTCCATTCCCCTTGAACAGAACCTGAAGGAGCAAGGAAGAATCGCAAGAGCTAATGGGAAAGGCGTCGCCTATGTAACACCACCAAAAATATTCAGTTACTCTTACCCCACAAAGCCACTGGGTAATTTTAAAAAAACAAAACATCAGAAAACAAGGCAGCTTGCTTCTCTGTAATTTAGAAGCATAAAAGGGAACTGATGCTGTAACTGCAGACTGAAAAACCAAAAGCCCCATTTCTTAAAGCTGTTTCATTGGAATTAAAATAAAATAAATGCCATTAGCTCCTCCAAACTGAGGAACAAACCTCCAGTCAAGGACTTTATTCAAATTTAAACAGACCAAGGAAAAGGAATGTATTCCAAAAGGTGCTGGAGGGAACCCTGGCAGACCAGAAGTGGCTTATGTCCCACAAGGTAAATATCGATGCCGGGATCAGGATTTGCAGCAAGCAGAAGAGAACAAGAGGAGATGTAGCATGGCTATGGTATTTTCCATCATTGACAGACACTTGAGGGATAGAAATAATAAGACAGATTTTAAAAGGCTACTTGAAGAGACAAAAAAACCCAACCCTAAGTTAGCATGCATTCTCCCTGTTTCTTAGAACTACTAAATCCTTGGATTCTGAGGTGGTTTAATATACAGTGGAACGAGTTCTATGTATATAGCATATATCTAGTTATCCTCCAAAACAGGCCAACTGAAGTACTTAATTAGCCAGCTCAAGTGCATAAAGTTAGGACCATTGCAGATGTGTGGAAGATTAGGTGCCATCTCTTCAAACAAATGGAAGGAAACCCAGAGAGGAAGGAATTTTTTTCAGTGAACCTTTTCAGGAAAGTGGTAGAGAGAGAACATAGCTTCAACAACAGCATGGCTTTTCCAATGGAGTTCTGTGTTCTGGGGTAAGAGGAATCCACTTACAGCAGCCCTGTGTCCTTTCTCACTAATTCAGGCTGATGTTGTTGGTCATTGTCCTTTTCACTTGGAAGACCAAAAGAGATGGTTTCCTCCCTTGCCTCAGGAACACGCAGCCTCCTGCACATGCCAGCACACATTTGCAGGCAAGGATTATGACTTTATTTCCTTTCCTGTTTTGTTGTGCAGGGATTTTAAGCTCTTGGCTTCCAAGCTCTCTTTTTATAAGCCTTTTGCCTTAGTTTATTGTCATGCAGTTTTGAGTTGTTTTTGTCAAGATGCCCAGTATCCTTCAGCTGTGGGTGCCCATACCCTAAAATGCACTATTATTATCATCCTCATCTTCATCCTCATTCTCATCCTCATCCTCATCCTCATAGTTATCATTATTATTATTATTATTAATAATATGTTGTGTCACTGTTGAAAGCCAGACTGACCAACCCAGATCAGCAGAAAGGAACTAATCTGGGAGGCGAAAAGTTTGGAATGATGTACAAAGGGGTGTCCACAGAAGCTTCTGGTGGCCTGACAAGTTCACCTTTGAAAAGTGGGATGCCCATGAATATCCTTAAAACTTTCACAGAGAAACTGAGATGAATTATATGCTTATAAGACTGTGGTTGTTCTAAACTATTTGGATTAAATGCTGAAATGCAGCATGCCTTGATTCCCATCTCAAATGAGCCAACCAGGCTGGGAGAAGAGTGACTGTGCACTACCACAATTACAGGGAGAGTTTGCTTAATGCAGCAGCCACCTATGAAATGAAAAGTTCAGTGAACAAATAAAACAGGCTGCACTTTTTTTCCAAGCTTTTCTTTGAATATTCAAATTAAATGTTTTAACTCAGGGCTTTGAATGCAGCCAAAAATACCCCTGGTGTTATTGCTTGTCATTTTTTCTGCTGTAATCAACCCAACTCACAGACAAACATTCAAATAGTTGGCAGTTCTCTCTGTGTGAAAGGCAGGATCCATCCTGCATGACCAGGAAACCTATTTATTATGCTACAATTTTAGTACCTGAAAAAGCTATTCCCTAAGTGCCTAAGTTGTCCAGGAAGTAAAGATGATTTCTCAGAAGGCTTTCAGAAAAAAATTATTTAGTGTAATGAGATGTATAATATTAAGCAAGGAAGGTCTCCATCCAAGCAGCCTTCAAAAACCTGCTTCTCTCCAGATACTGTACAGGGAATATTGTCAGCTAAAAGTTGTCCAAAATTGAGCCATAAGTTAGCTGCTCAAATTAGGTGAGGTGGATCAGACTCATGAACTCTTTCTATGTACACTTTTACTCTCAAATATCCTCCATATGAAGATCATAAAGGTGTGTTTATATATCACACAGTACCACAGTATAAGCAAGGTTGGAAGAGACCTCAAAGATCATCAAGTCCAACCCATTACCACAGACCTCAAGACTAGACCATGGCACCAAGTGCCACGTCCAAACCTGCCTTGAACACCTCCAGGGACGGTGATTCCACCACCTCCCTGGGCAGCCCATTCCAGTGGGGAATGACTCTCTCAGTGAAGAACTTTCTCCTCACCTCCAGCCTAAACTTCCCCTGGCACAGCTTGAGACTGTGTCCTCTTGTTCTGGTGCTAGTTGCCTGAGAGAAGAAAGCAACCTATGAAGATACATTATGAACATAAGCAACATATGAAGATACATTAAACTCCTAAAACAAATACAAAAGTAATTTCTGTTTTCCCATAGGAAAACTAACCCACAGAAAAGGAGAAAAATTGCTCAGGTTAGGTATGCAATGAATACTTAGGACCTCAAGCTGTACTTTCTCCTTCATTTCCAGGACTGCAAAGAAATAAACTCTACACCAGTGGTCAAATGCCACCTGCAAATAGCTAAAAGAACAACTGTTGAAATACATCCTCCAAGCCCACATCACAGTCTATTGTAGCAAAAATTACCTACTAGAGCCTAAGTTCTGCTTCCCACAATCTCTCATGTTAATGTGTCTTTTGAATTTATAGTTCATTAGTCTTCTACTTAGTTCCTCTACTTCATGTAAAAGTGCATGGACTAACAGTAATTGTTGCCTTCTGGTTGCCTTTAGGTATGAAATATTTTCTTACCGTTTCTTGTTGGTTTTATTTCCCAGACTTTTCCAACTGAAAATTTATGAGTCTTGGTTTTGTTTTATTAGTAAAATACCCGACAACCTAACAAACAGAAAGCCTTACAAGGAAAACCTTTCACTTGGAAAGAAGTTCTAGAAGTGATGTCTGATTTGTCATAGATTTTCCTCTGAATATAAATAACATTTATTTTAGCCAGCAGGAATCAATACAGCAGATATTAGAGAGCTGATCTGAAACCCAATGAAAATGACATTTGAAGTCCTGCTGTCATTACTTGAATGTAAAGCCCTGAGTTCAGTTTTGCTAACCAGCAAACAGAGCTTAAGTACTTCTTTCAAAGCTACAGCTGCAAAATTTCTGCATGAGGAAGTCCTTTTTCTAACTGTATTTCTGAAGAGGTATTCTGCACTTTAAGCATACATGGACACCTTGCATCATCATATTGTGAGAGAGGATTACAGTAAACATCCTTTTATTTGTTATGATGGGAAAAGTTGGAGCAGCAGCAATCCCTCATATTTTAAGTATAAAACCAACTGTGTGGTATTATTAGAAGAGATATTAAAACTGACTGAAAAATAGCAGTAGCTTCTCCAAGAATAATGACAATCAGGGGTGATTTTACTATTGCTCATTCTGTTATGAGCATCTCTCAGGAGTTTGCCTGTAGGCTTCTGTTCATAGAACCTGGCTAAGGTGTAACTCAAAGGATCTGTCCTAGTTGCTATGAATTTTGGTGCAAGTCTAGCCAGCTTGCTGTCTCACTCCCTCCCTCATTGCAAAAGTATCTGAAATGTGCAGTAGATTTTTACATTTCATTAACTCCTTCCCTCTGGACCAGTGCTTCTGAGTGGGTTCAACTGAAAATGGAAGAACTGGATGTCTATTGTGCTGCCTCTGATCTGGTTAAACTCACATAAAGTTCACCAGGGCTAAACTTTTTATAATACTTTTGGATAAGATAATTTGGGCCACATTAACTGAATCATCTACCACAATATTTCCCCTTTCTACTGAAGTACAATTCAGTTATTCATGTTTGTTAATTAATGATGCTTCAAGAGTCCAGAGCATTAGTAGTTCATTTATTCTTTGCTGCCAGGAAAATTGTGCAAGGGACTTTGTATTCATTGCTCTTTTGCCAAAAGAACTACACTCAAGAAACAGAGAACTGGGGAAATAGAGACTGTCCATTGCATAAAAGCATCGAAGCCACGTATCACACTTCGCTTCTCATCTCCTTGGAGAACACCATAGTCTCAATGGTCAGCTGGGAGACTTCAACAAACAAATCTCATGTAAACTGCCAACTCATTTGAAGAAGTTTTTCCCAAGGCACTTTTCTTTCTTATCTGATGTCAGAGCTTTACAACTGTTCTATTCCTTTAACTACAAGGCTCGTTAATGATGACTGTTCAACAATGGCCATATCTTAGCTCTGAGATAGAGTCATAGATCATAGAATGGCTTGGCTTGGAAGGGACCTTCAAAGGTTAACCTTGCAGTAAGCAGGGACATCCTCCACTATATCAGGTTGTTTAGGGCCTTGTTGGGCCCCAGCTGTCATTTAACAAGGGAAAATACATCCCTCCTGCAAAGACAAACAATGTGAAACTTTCCCAGCTGTATCTGTTCCAGTCCAATGGAGAGGACACAGTTCAGTGCAGATGACACTGCTTTGCTGCTGCAATCACCTCCCAGATACAGCAGCTAAGCAGGCAGTGTTCAGGGTGGTCAGAAAGCTTGCCCTCACACACAGATTGCATAGCTTACATTTAGGTCAGCTCATTTAATTGTTGTAATCTAACCATTCTTGAATGGTAGTTGGCTCTAGTCTTACATTACTCTAAATGGCCTCTTTGTTTTATCCATGTCTCCTCTGCCCATCTGTCATTGCAAAATTAATCAAATGGAAAACTTGTCTAAACATTTATTAAAACATTAATTCTTATTCAGGAAAGCTATCTATTTATCAAAGTAATCTATTGTCTTATATGGGATGATGAGGAGAGGCTGAGGGAGCTGAGATTGTTTAGCCTGGNCACATGAGGAGCCCTAAGAGATAGCGAAATATAGTAGAGGTTTACGAATTCACTATAAAATTCTTGCCTGTCAATAGAGAAGAGTAGCTCATCCCCATCCCAAGATGTATATTTCTGCCTCTCTTGTCTCCAGACAAGGCTCAAAGATAGTATTTGATTTGAAAAGATTTTCTTATATGTCCAAATGGCATCTGGAATATGTAGATGTATGGGTCATTCCTCAAGAATACAGTTTCTCCTGCAAGTGTAGCATTTGGAAAACACCCAAGTAAGATCTTCATAAAACTGCTTGGTTTTCTGGTGGTTTTGTCCTCAAACAAAACAGATGTGCTCAGGTTTTGCTGCCCTCTGCCAGCGCAGGCACAAGTACTGTGGTAAAGAAAAAAATAATCTGGTAACCAAGCCTTTGATATAGAAAAACCACACAGAGTTGAGTCATAAACTGTGGACACGAGACAACTAATTATGGGTTATGTTAGGCATGGGGAACAGGTTAACTGCTCCATAATTACAATTGAGATCACTGTGGACACAGTCAAGGAAATCCAGTTAATAGAAAGAAGTAAACGAAAATGTATTGGTGTCTATGAAGGAAAACAATTCCTTGTCTGCTTTCTTTAGCTTCTTCCAATGTTCTCAATTCTTTAAGCATTATACTTCTGAAGACTAAACAGATAATTATATTTCACATTCTGCTGTTTCTCATGAGAGCAGCAAGGAAGGAGTTAGAAAACATTTCTTTGATAACTGCCCTGCACAAGCTGCATTGCCAGTTGAGAGAAACCCCAAATACAAGAGACACAACACAAACTAGATATCTGTGAAACAGAAACTCCCATGAAATACATCATCAAACAATGGAAAGGAGATGGATTTTCATACCAAAAAGGGTGGCAGTTAGGGGAAAGGAGAAGCACCATCAGTGGGACTCATTGAAGGACACTGTGGGCAGCAGAGCACCCTACCAGCAGAGGCTGCCCAGCACTGTGGGCAGCAGAGCACCCTGCCAGCAGAGGCAGCCCACCCAGGGCTCAGGCAGAGCTGTCTGCTCTGGGGCCACCTCTTGTGGAGAAGTTGTTTCTTCAGATAATAACGAAGGAGTGAGAAAAGTGAGGTGAGCATCCAGATAGACTGCATCTCCAAGGCTTCCCTGAACGCCTGACTCACACTGCTTTGCAGGCTTCCCCATTTCCTCCTAGCTTGGTGGAAACTTTTATCCCAGTTCCTTGAACTTGCCCTCCAAAAGCACACAGCATTTCTGAGTACACATCTATATATAGCCTCATTCTGCAATGCCACCTCACTGCCAGAGGCTGTTTCCCGTTGAGAGCGGCTAAATGCGGTACTGAAGCCTGAGGTTAAGGTGATGGGTCTCTAAGTGAGTAGGCAGGCAGTCAAACGGATGTCCACTTTGCTCAGCCTTGCTGTGGCATCACAGCTTGCACAGTGAAGTTGCAGGCAAACACTGTGGCTCCTTGGGTTTCTCTGTTTGCCACGATGGTGGCACTGCAGGGATGCCATGGGTAAAGCCTGGGTGGTGTGGTATATGACAGCAACCACTGGCACAGGGGATCCCTCTGCCCCACCAAGCATTTCCTCCTAGCTCTGTGGCTGAGGACACATTGTTGTGCAAGAAACCCAGGTGCATTCCTTGTCTTTCAGGCACAGACACTAGTCTTGTTTTTTTAGTTGCAGCTGTAAAGGAACAGGTCTCCTCTTCAGATCACCAAGGAGGATGTCACAATGCCCTTGGACTTTTCTGTAGACATTTCTGGCAGCTTCCAGATCCTGTAAGTACTAGAGAAGGTGTTTCTGTTTAAAGCACACTGACATCAATATATTTACAGAAGTTCATCACATGAAAAATCTCCAACGTGTATAAATCCATCCATCATCTCACAGGCCTCCATAGGCCTTATTACGGGAAGCAACTTAGCCATCGGCAGCCTTTAATTAGCTGTCTGTCTGTTTCCTGCTGCAGATGGTCAATGCCTGAGATACCTCTGGTCCCATAAACCATCCCTGGCTTTACACAGCAATCCATTTCTTTTCTGTGCTAAGGAACAGACTTCTCCCTGTGCAACCATTCCTAGGTCTTTGCCAAGAATTTTCTTCTTGCCTTATGGCTACTCATACGGCAGCCATTTGCTCTGTGGATATCTGGAGTGTCTATTAAAAAAATGATGAAGGACTTTTTGGAACACTAATGTAAATTGTGTTTTCCAGATCACCTTTTCTGCACCTCACTCCTAGGCTGTACTATTCCAGTCACTGACAAATTACTGCTCCCCACTCACCAAACCTATGATTTAGAAAGACAGAAGTACTTGTGATTCCCCTCCACACACCTAACTGTCCTGTCTCAAGACCTCAGCTGTGAGTTATGAGCATGTAGAGTTTTGCAGCCACTGCATATTAGAAATAACAACTAATTACAAAACTGCAAAGTGAAACATAATTACCAAGGAAGAGTATTTAAATGCCACCAGTTTATTTTGACAGATGAGCCTGTCTTGAAAATGAATGACTTCCCACAGGAGAAACAAAGATTTTCAAGTTGCTTTTTGATCTAAAGGAAATTTCTATACTTTTTATCACCTCCTTTGAAGGGAATCATGACTCAGAAAGGCACAGGGTTAAGGGTGGAATGAACATTAAAGGCTCTTGTCACTACAGCAAGACCCTGAGAAAGATTTTCAGGGACTCCAAACCTATGATATTTGTTGCTGTTTCTCCTGGCAGTGGTGTGATAGGATTTAAAGGAAATTTGGGCCCTAATGGATGAAGATAGCTGCTCCCCAGGAAAAAACAGAAAAGATTATTTCAGAAACCCCTTATTTACCATCAAGCAAGGACCATATGCATCGAGGTTCAGGGATCCATTTCTAATTTGACTAGAAAGAAAAAAAAAACCAACAACAACAAAAAACCCACAACCAAAAATACCTCACAAAACCCAGGAAAAAAGGGGAGGGGAAAAAGAAAGCAAGAAAAGCAGCACTGTGGGGCACCTGGGAGCTGTTAGACTACCCAGACTACTTACTGCACAGGAAGGGGAAAGCAACAGTTTAACTTTGGTGATTGCTATAGCCCTTTCTATAGCTAAAGAACCTGCTTTTGTGTGTATCTATCTGGTGATGGCTGGGCAAGTTATTCGAGTTTTTGTGACAGGCAAGTGGTTGCTCCAGCTTTTATTCCAGCGCTGGAAAAAAAGATCTTGAAATTACATCAGCTGCAAACATGTCCTTTTGAGTTCATTAATTTAAGGACCCAAGGTAGTTTAAAGGCCATTCCATGATTTGGTTGAACTAGTACACACTGGAGGCAACTGACTTAGACCTTTGTCCTTAAACATCTACCAAAACTGAACTGAGTATGCATGACTCTGTGACTTATGCCATGGACCAGCTCTCCCCTGACAGTTCGAAAGAGCTAAGTTGTGTATTTCATATCCCCTTCAGAAATCTTACATTTACTGCTCAAGTTTAATGAGAATATCTCTGGCACTATCTCATCCAGAAGCATTGTCCTTTTGTTGTTGTTGTTCTTTTTTTTTCTGTTTTAACTTCCAAGTGTCTTTGCTTTTACAGTCATATTTTGGTTGCAGGCACCCATTTCCTTCCAATTTTGGTATGGGCCACTTTCCCAGAAAGAAAATGAAGACATGAGTAAGGAAAATGGTATGCAGAGTATGAGAACTGGTCAAGAGTAGATGGTCTCTGTTACTACCAGTCAAGCCTTATTATCAACATGATGAGCCAGTTCAGAGCTGTCATTAAGGCAGCTTTGTTTTGGCATAGGAAGAAATAATCAATCATTTTTTGAACTGAGCTTCAGCTTTATGGATTCAACCAAGGAGAAAAGAATTACCTCTTTCTTTATTTGGACTGGACACATGGAAGGACCATTCATCTCTGCAGCTCAGATGTCATGCAGAGCATTGTTTAGCCACGAGGCCTCCTCCAAAACCTCTGGAAACCAACAGAGTTTTTTACCTCAACACAAATGTGTCCATTTGACTGGTGACACCACAGCAATAGTTCTAGTCTTTTTTACTTACATAGAGTAACATCATGTTATATCCATCTTTGTTGCCTAGATGAGCAAGGCTGTCACCTGGACCCCAAAGCTAGGGTGGCACAGAAGCAGCCACTTGTATTTCATACTCCTGGGTGGAGCATAGGTAACTGGGCACATGCAAAAATTACTGTCAGTTCTGCATCTTACTGGTATTTTCCTGTGGTGTTTTGTTTCTTCTGTGGAATATTCTTACTCTTCTTCCCACTGGCCATATCATCAAGCCCCACATACAACCATTTTTACAAAGTAAAGTAGTGGCAAACATTGAAATTAGATCAGTGCCATTTCTAAGGAAGTTGAAAACTGAGTGTACACAAGTGCTTATGGACTGAACTGCTTTTTCCTCCTATCCTGCAGTAACATGTACCATGTTGAAACTTGAAAACAAGGAGTAAACATGCACCAAAACCCCATCCAAATTCTTTTTCTAAGCACATTTTCTTATTTACTACAGCAAATGGGCAAAAGTATCATCAGGAAAACATTGTTACATGACCATTGCCTGAAGTGTATTCTTACCACTGGATCATCATTCCCTTTCTTTCCATTCCTTAAAAGTTCATTCAGTTCTAACTTCTACAGTAATGTTTATCTAGAGTACCTAATTATATAGTGCAACCTGCATCTGGAGTGCTTGTTCAAGGTTATTATAGTTCTCCACAGACATAACAAAAATATTATTTTAAACTTATCCATTGAGGAAAAAAAAAATGGCTGCATTTTGCCAGTGATAGAAGCATGTGGATGCAAAATACAACTATCAGAACACCAAAAGCATAATTGCCATCTATGCAATTTAATTTCCTCCACAACACTTGCTGTCACAGAAGTGTCTCCTTTTTGTTTCTGCTGCAGACATAAAATCTGACAAATTTAAACTAAATATATCAGATGTATAAAATGACAGATTGTAGTGACAGGCAAATAAGAAAGGTGAATTTTATGAATGATTGTCAGTACATGTTATTTGTTGGGAAGATTTGCTAAGATTAATGTAGTGTGAATAATGGAGTAGGAACAATAATTGAATAGTTTTTCAGTACTTTGTATCTTAAAAAGAGCCTCCTGCTCAATCCATATCATAGTGATTATATGCAGAGCACCATTACTTTTACTACAAAGAGGAAAACTTTCTCTTTGGCAGAAGCAAAAGGAAAGTGGGTAGATAAAACAAACTCTTTAATTCATATGTCCTTACTCATAGGTTTCCCGTCAAGCATGGTTTCTTCCTTATTTAGAATCAATACTAAGTAAGGAAAGGATAAATATATAAATCACAAACCTCTTTCTGTGGGTGCATTGGTAGCCAAAGTAAATTGTCTGAGGTTTGGAGAGGCCATGTGCTCACTCTGTATTTGCTCTAAAATTCAGAAGTGATGAAGAAATGTTTTGTTTCGATCTCTAGAACAAGGGCTGTGCACTGGCCATGTTTACAACATGCAGCATTCCTCAGAGATCCCTTGAGTGATCCCTGAGTGATCCCTGAGAAGATCATCATAGTATTCCTAGTCTCTGTGGAGACAGTGAGGTCTCACAGCCAAAAATGGGTATTCAGAAGTCTTTGGCTGGGGCCCAACTATTGTTTCTGCCATGACAAGTGAGTGCAAGGACACTCTAAAGGGATTTGTACTGTGGAAGTTTGTACTGTGGAAGCCTGCTAACAACTCAGGCAGCTACTCAAGTGCAAAGACAAAAGAAGCCCCCATAAGCCAGCAGTGACTTCAAGATAAAGATTGTGACTAATTATTTTACAAACAGTGGAATAAATTATTGTATTTATACCACTCCTGAAAAAAAAAGCTGTCACAGTTACCAGGCAAGTCACTTCCACTTTCACTTATGTGAAATGGATGCAGTGAAATGCCCAGATGATGATGTGACAGCATTGTGGAAGTTCACACTTTTGACACGTTCTAAGATCTTCAGTAAAAGGTGAGCCAGAGGTGCAGAAACTCTGATTTTGTTCTGATAATGCTTCTGGTTAATTTCTCTCAATTAATTAATTAATCCAGAGATTAATCTGGATTAATTTATTAATCCAAAGTGATAATTCTGGATAATTTCTTATCTGAGGTAAGGCAGTCCTCAGATAATGAAGTTAGCTGGGAGAAATCAGAAGTTTATTAAAGGTATGATTTAATATTACGTGAGAGCTCCTAGGGCTTTAGATGTGTGCTGGTATTTTTTATTCTTCTTAATGATCAGAAAGAGCCTTCATTCTTATCTGGGTAAATAATAGAATTAATATTAAAGTAAGCTTGGGAACATGGGAATTGCTGCTTCTAGGTATTGAAGTAAAGTAAATTTAAAAAATAGGAAAGTATGAAACACATGTGCATGGCATAAGTATTTCTATGAAGCAGGCTTCACTAAAGCTGTGAGGTTCTTAAACCCATGATCAATGAAGCCCTACTTTTAAAACCAGGCATGTTCACTCAACACCACCTGAGCAGACCTGGCCAACTCAGTACAGAAAACTCCTTTGCCCTTCCTGAAAGGTTTCAAACTGTGAGAGGTTGAACATCACCACAGAACACCTGAGTGCAGCCACCTAGCAGGGTTTGGCTGCTCCTCAGTAAAAATTGCTAGAAACAAATCAATATCCTGAAGAATTATTGTTTCCATTACATTACTGTAAAGTTTGATCAAATATCCTTCCTTCCTTCCTTCCTTCCTTCCTTCCTTCCTTCCTTCCTTCCTTCCTTCCTTCCTTCCTTCCTCCCTCCCTCTCCCCCCTTCCCCCCCTTTCTCCCCACCCCCTCCCTCCCCTTCCTTCCTTCCTTCCTTCCTTTCTTCCTTCCCAATTCCTTCCTTCCAAACTATTTCCTTTTGAATTCCTTCCAAATTCCTTCCTTCTGAATTCCTTCTTTCCAAATGTGTTCTCTGCCTATTCCAGAAATGGCAATGATCTGACCAAGATGAGCATGACAAAGAGAGGGAGAGGCCTTATTGGCTCAGCTCCAAAGGAAATGAAATTACTTTGAGGAATTTTCAAATTTTACATAAAATTAGCTGGATGCCAACCCACATGTTTAGATGTGGGTGAGATGAAAATTACTGTCACAGGAGATGGAGAAGGTCAGATGAGACATCCTGCTCCTTGTGCTTGTGTCCAACAATGACAAAAATCTGGAAGGAAGTGGTAAGATAAAGGAGGCTATCTGGGATTACAGGCTGCCATCACTGGTGCAGTCTCTTTGGTGCATGCATATCCAGAGCTTAAAGCCATAAAACTGATCTTTATGCCTGCAGAAAACATTCAAATAAAGTCAGTTTGGAGTCATTGGCTTGCAGGGGACTAACACCAAGTCTGCAGGAGAATAATTTCTCAAGAGGAAAGACTGCTGGTATGAATGGAGATGCCACAAAACCAGTGCTGGGGCAGCTGGGATAGTGGTGTGGGTGACAGATCTGAGGTGGTATGACTCAAGCATTTGATTGGAAGGTGTTGGAAGAAGGCTGCAGAAAATCTCTGCCCATATTTCTTACAGAATAAACACAAGAAGCAATGACAAGCTTTCCAACATTGTTTTCCACTATTTCAACCTTTAGAAATGCTAAGAAATATTTGCTCCTCACACTACAGCTTACAGTATCCAGAACAGGGTAAATAAAGAGTGTAATGATGTGTTAAGTATGAAACAATACAAATAATTGTCTCTCATTTGACATCTAAGGCCAGACTTGAATAATACAAGACTTAAAACCCTACAAGTCACAGGGGCAAAAGAGAAAGAAGAAAGCAGAAAAGAGCTGCAGCAGTATGATTTGGAACCAACAGGAAGCTGGGGCTATTTGTCTCTTCAAGTCTGAGACACAGTAAGCGGATTTCTTGGAGCTGAGGAAGAGCCTGATTAGAAATGCCAGGAAAGAAAGGGAATTTTACAGCCCAGACACGGAGTATGGCTTGCAGACATAGGCCAGGCTGGAGCAGGCAGTATGTAGGAGCTAGGCATGAATTCATCAGTGCAAGTAGATACATGAAAGAAAGCATTTCAGACTGTTAGTCCAAAGAAGGTGGGAGAATTTCACTTCTCCCAAACAGGAGACCTTGGGGTGAGATCATTATTTACCTAGAGGGTGGAGCAGGATCTTGACCAAGCAGGGTGCTCTCAGCCTGGTGCCACATCCACAAAAACATCACCTCAAAGCCAATCAGGGAACGTAAACAGCAGCACAACTGAGGCTAGACAGGTCCAAATCTGATAAAAGTGCTTAGACACAGAAACACCCCGTGTTTTTCCAGATTTCCATCAGTGCTGTTCTAGAGGATTGTGAGAACTTGCAAACTGCTGCTACAGGATTACACTCTTGCTGAGCCTAAGTTAAAGGGAAATAACAATTATTATTATTTTATAAAATCCTTTGTTTCTCTCAGAATACAGAAATTGAGACTAGCTGAAGCAATTGATCCAATGCAGTACAATATCAGGAGTTCCTCTTCGCACAGAATCACGGAATGCTAGGGTCTGGAAGGGACCTCAAAAGATCATCCAGTTCAACCCCCTCTGCCAGAGCAGAATCACCTGTACCAGATCACACAGGAACACGTCCAGGCAGGTTTTCAATATCTCCACTCTTAGCCTGAGTGAAAACTCTAAAATTCATACACTGGTCGCCAGCATTTTTTTCATCACAAGGAAAACGATTTTTCATATGAAATTTTTGTATGAGATAAATGCTGACATGACAGTAAAATACATTCCCAAGTACATTGGGAAGGATAAGCAGGACAGCTTTTTGCCTCACATCCCAGAGATCTACCCAGCCTCCCTGCCAAGCTAGCAGAAGGCAATGAATGTGGCACTCCTGTGGCAGTTGCACTTCAGTGCCTACCTGGCTGGTAGGTGTGCATTCCCTACTGTCCTCTTCACACGTACAGTCGAACACCCCTGAGGGTCATCACTGAGTTCCTCTGAAAGCAGAACCTAAACAAGAAAAAGAAAAAAAGTGAGATTAAACCACTCAAAACACATACCTTTTGTTTTCCATGTTTATCCACTTACAATACTATCAAAATACATGAGAACCATTGGTCCCAAAGTAAATGATAGCTCTTGTTCTACTTCAAGCTAGGAGATAATACGCTTAGTGTGGAAATTTGCCCCAATTCTTTGTTCTTGAGTTCTGCTACCCAAAAAACTCTAAAACATTGGGATTTGTTTTCAGTTTCAAATACTCAAGAAGATTTCACTTAGAGAACACAAATCACAAAGCGTGTGGGTGTATTGGCAACTCATTTGGCTTTTAATGAGCATTGTGTATATTTTTACTGGGGAGAAAGAAGTTCCTGTGTTTTTTTTTTTTTTTCCAATATACCATTGCTTTTGTGAGAGACAAAAGTGAAGTGAAACCATTGTGTTAACCAAGAGAATACCAAGATGATAGTATTTTTCAGTTGTTCCCAGCACTAATACCCACTTGAAAGCAGTAAGGAGACCTTCTTTTCCTTTTTTTTTTTTTTTTTTTTTTGGGTGGGGTGGTGTGAGATGGGTATTTTAGCATTTGAATTGTGGCAGATACAATAACTGGATTTTTAAAATCTGATCCAGACCAGAATCATAGTGTGCTGGTTTGAGGCTAATTGGAATATTTTAATGGAGAAAAGTATATTATAGGCTGTGAAAAGCAAACAATGGTGATGTCTACTTCACTCGTAGGCTTGCTGAGATGTATAAGAACAAGAACACAAACATAGATAAGACAGTCTCTCGGTCTCTCTCTCTGAGAGCTTTTTGCCTTCTCCCTTCTGCCATGTAATCTAACTAACCACTTTCCTTCTAATCCCCCTGGCTGATCCTCCAAACTCACCTTGCGCATAAGGCAAACCTTAGAGTAAGGTAGGGGGGGTGGGAAGAAGGTGGAAGGGGGGTTGGGAGCCCCTCCTGGGGACTCTGGTTTCTGGGAGGGGTGTTGTGTTTCTGTGTTACATTTAACTTGTATATTTCTGTAAATATTCCTGTATATTGTGTATATATCTGCTTGTACATTGTGCTAAACTGTAAATAGAGCTTCAGTCCCTTAACTTCCAGCCAGCTGAGTGTAGTCTGGGGGATTTTACCAAGTGTGAGGGGGTGGGTAACTCCCAAACCATCACACATAGGATCATAGAATCTGACTGAGTTGGAAGGGACCACAAGGATCATCTAGTTCCAATCTCCCTGCCAGGGCGCCGCACACTAGATCAGGCGGTCTAGAGCCTCATCAAGTCTGGCCTTAAGCACCTCCAGGGATGGGGTTTCAACCACCTCCCTGGGCAACACATTCCCCCACTCTCATGGTGAAGAACTTCTTCCTCATATCCAGTCTGAACCTACCCGTTTCTAGCTTTGTTCCATTCCCCCCAACCCTCTGAAATTGATTTCAGAGGATTGACTCAAACCAAATCCAAATTCAGGTTTACCTAGTGTATTTAAAAACAGGCAGCACATGCATTTCAGGACCTCACCAATTACAGCCTTTCATTTATTTCTGAAACAGTTCCCTGCATATTATTTCTACCTAAAACTGTCTCTCACACTTTCAGGCTTAGTTGCAGGTCCATAAGTGTTTGTTCTATTATTCAATCACATTATAAAACGAACCACATTTTCCAATAGCTACTTCATGTTCCCTATTTCATTTTTAATGGTGGTGTTTCTTCAAACAGCCATTGTCCCACAGGATTTCGGGTTTGGACCACGTCTGCAAGCCACCGAAAATGATGAATTCTTGAAGCTTGCAATCTGAGCTCCGTTTAAGCCCACATACCTAAATCCTATCCAAAACCATGTCAAAGAAGCCAAAACCAACCCCATACCACTTCTTAGGTCTAAGTTGCATAACAAATAGGTCTGTACCCTACTATAAAACATAAAGGGCCCTGGCCTTCTGTAGTTTTCATGGGCAAAGAATTACCTCAGTGTCCATGATGTTTTAATATTGTCTTGCACCATGTAAACATGAGCCTTCTGTCAACTGCATCTGTTTTTAACTCTTTTCCTGTGGTCTGTTTGTCACTCAAATACAGGGAAAAAGAGTTTGTGTTTACTAACAGGCTAGTTTTCATCGGCTAAACCACCTTTTAATCTTCATTTGAATTTCTGAATGTTTAAAAGTGTCTAGATGCAGCTGGTGCTTGTTGTCCCATACCCATTTGTCCCCTTAAGGACCCTTCTCTGGCCTGTGTTGCAACTCCTCGGACATCCCACGCTCTCTGACTTAAGTATATGGGTCTCACAATGCGGCCCTAAAGAATTTACAGAACAATCTCAGGCCAGTAACCCAGCTTTCTGAGGAAAAAGACAAATCCTAAACAAAGATTTACAAAGTCCACATGTGAAAAAAAAACAAACAGTCAATCACCATCTTCTGCTGGAATGACTGCAAAGTGCTGGTGAGGATGAGATTGCTGCCATATGACTTACGGTGGCTGGGATTCCAGCGATCGTCACATCCGAAGCAGGTTAAAAAGGACAACATCTTTAGCTATATGCCCTGTCACTATTCTTTTTGTACCTCTTGGTGCATCAAAATTATCCACTTCTAATTGTTTGTGCATGTTGCAAGGCACTTTGAGTGAAATTACTTCTTTTACCTAAGTCCTCCTGAAAGGTTTTTTTTTCTCTGAGATCAAGAGTAATGAGTTTGGCACTGGGGTGCATTCGAAAGCAGCCTCTAACCTAAGCTGTACAACCAATCTCACTGCTGGAGCTGCAGCAGCCAATGACATAAGATAAGCTGCAGTCTCTTCCACTTGGTCACCAACTTGTCTCTAGTCCTGCATGTAGGGAGCAGTGAGGCGGTGGCAGCATTGCCTAGTAGCTACTGGCACTGCTGTCTCCAGTGTCTGTGTGCCTACTGAGTAGCACATTGCTGGCCCTGGGTTGCCAACATTATCCCTCCTGCAACATGGAGCCCATGTACTGGAGGCATTCCCTGCATTCAGGAGCTCTTGTGAACACTACAAGAGAAACAGTGGTTCGCTGAAGCTCTGATAGCCATCTTACCTGCTCCCCAAATGGCAAGAGTAGGCATAGTTTTTTGCTGAGCAGAGTTTGCTGTTCATGCTTCCATATGGCACTTGTTAGTCCACATCTTCACCACTTTTCCACATAATGATTATAGGTTTCTTACACTCCCTTTCCATCAGTCAGCTTCTCACAAAGTACACAGGTGATTCCTACTTCTTTTAGGACTAGAATTCTCAGGTCTTTCAGGAAGGCAAATGTCAGAGACTGAGATAAACAATATGTCCCAACATCTCAGAAAAAAACTTGTTTTGAGCTAAATTTCTGAGAAATGCTAAGTGAACATTCTGTTGTACTCACTGTCCCGAAAGTCCCCTCCTGCATGAGCTCAGACCCCCAAGAGCACCCCAATATGCACCAGCTGGACAAGAAACCAGCTGGGGAATGCAGAGTGAGCTTGCGCATGCTACCATGGGACCACCTGCCTAACTGCTCAGCTTGTATGGACTGCAAGACCACCATTCTGGACTGCCACACCTGGAACTGAACTCTTGTCACCT
>WBNM01013517.1:0-63539 GCA_013399055.1 Ramphastos sulfuratus
AGTGTAGCACTCCAATCGTGCCCCAATCATCATCCCAGACCCCCAGGTCCTTTTCCTCAGGGCTGCTCTCAGCCATCCACAACCCAGCCTGGAGATGTGCTTGGGATTGTGCCTACCCAGGTGCAGGACTTTATACTTGGCCTTCTTGAATGTCATGAGGTAGGCCTGGACACACCTCTGCAACCAGTCGAGGTCCCTCTGGATGGATCCCTGCCCTCTAGCAAGTCGACTGTGCCACACAGCTTGGTGTCATCTGCAGACTTGCTGAGGGTGCACTGATTCCTCTGTCCATGACACTGACAAAGATGTCAAACAGCACTGGTGCCAGCACTGACCCCTGAGGGACGCCACTTGGCACTGGTCTCTAGGTGGACATTGTGCCCTTGATCACCACTCTCTGTGTGCCACCATCCAGACAATTCCTTATCCAGTCAAAAATTTAGTCAAATGACTAAATTTTGTATTAACAATGTGGGTTTTTTGCTTCTATGTGGATAGTATTTCTAGTATTTCTTAGGAAATTCCTAATGTTGCAAGAGAGCCGTTTCTATAAAATAATACATTTCAAAATGTAAATAGCTGGCTACAGAAAAACTTCCTGTCAAATTGAACAGGTGCTATGATTGACTGGTACTTCTCTAATTCACTCATTATAGGGGTGCCAAAAGAAATGGTAAATTAAGACAGTAATCAATTATTTTATAAAAATAATTGTATTTTATTAGTGCAAGAGAAGTCTGTTAAACCTCGTTTTTCAAACCTCTGAAGTGGGAAATCCTGACCTACCCAAGTAATTCAATTTCCCTACAAAGGTATTCAATAAGACAAGACTTTGAACATTAGATATTTGGGTGTAGCATGCTCTCATTTCACAGCTACATGATTTATTGATGCTAACAGAAGCAGTGTGTGGAAACTAAGATGGTATAAAATGCAAAGAAAAGCCTGCGTACTTGTGTGTGGTCTCTTCTAAGTGCAGCAATGCTGAAATTACATGTAAACACAGTTCAATTAGAGATGAGTGAAAAGGATTTGTGATAGAGAAGCCTGCTACTTCTGGCAATGAAAGTGCTTTTTGACACTGATCCAAGTAAACTAAACTTACTAAACTTCAGTGTAGTGGGAAAAAGAGAAATGTAAATATTGAAATGTTGATTTTTTTTTTTTTTTAAAGTGGTGTACATAACTGGAGCCCACAGTTTGAAGTTTTAAGGACTCTGAATTCATGTGAAAGAGTTGCAAAACCATCAAATTATGAAACAAGCTCTTCTGTTCATTTTTGGTATTTATTGTTTTGTATGTTTGGGATTTTTTTTATACCAGTTGTATTCTGATCTTGGAGTTCAAACACTTCACCAGCCACATGCCCGGAATGCTATGGCTATGCCTACACATGTGAGTATCAGACTGAGATAGTTAAAACAGGTGTGGTAGTGTTGCTGTCCTTTTCCTAGAACTGGAATAGAAAGAAATGTGGGGATGGAAACATCATTTTTAATGAATTAATAAATAAGGAAAACAGAAACATTCCAGAGAAACGGTGTTTTCTTCTCTTGAGGCTTTGTAACAGAGGCTGTAGGTGTTACTTCGGAACTATTTGGGGAAACAAAAACCATGACTAGCTAGTTTGAAGCTTGAGATACTTTTCATGTGAGGCTTTCTTTGTATGTTTGGAGAGAAAACAGTGAACTTCATTCAGATCTGTGAGATGATGGTTACAAAGCTTTGTCTCTGGATCTTGAATTAATTACTTGCAGCCTTGTGCAGTGAAGAGGTGGGGTTTGGGGACATAGAACACAGAAAAATTTGTGAGTGTGTTTCTGTGCACCCTGATTTTCAGTGGTTTTTCTACAATGGGATCTTCCCATGTCACCTGACGAGTTGATGGGGTTTTTAGTTCCCAGTTTAGAGTCCTTTTGCCTAAACTACTAAAGTTAGCATAAAATTACGTCTAAACTAGATTTTTCCCAGGTTTGCCTGGTATTTAGGGACTAGAGGTATACTTGGGACTGGAGCTGTACTCCATATTACAGCACTGAACTCCTTTATGAAAGACACACAACTGAAAATGAGAGACTAAATATCAGTGAATCAAAACAGTGTTGTAGGCTTATGTATATGTTATTTAAATTTGTTTTACATTTCTTTGAAGAATCTTTTTTAACCAGGCTATTGTGTATCTATTAAATATTTCCAGTAGAGGGGGCTGTGACATTGTGTTGTCTCAGAATAAAGTACAAGTACTGCAATTAAAAAAAATAAAGCTATGTATTTGGGAGGACTGATTCCAAATGATTTTGGTGGTGGTGGTTAAGCAATACTTAAAATGGAATTTACATAATAAAGTATCATAGCTAGATTGAATTTCATTTTCTAACTGTATGAAACCACTTGAAAAGCAAATGACAATGGTAATCTAAGATTTAATTCCAAGTGCACATTTAATGTATCAAATAGAGAAACAAACTTTTTCACCTTGAAACTTGACTTACCTTTCTTAGGGCCAACGACATACAAACAAGATAGTATGAACGTAACAAGCCAGACCATGCAGTAGTTGCACCAACATCATGCTTTACCTTATGGCAAAGTAGTTAACTCTGAGATAAGTGATAATGTGTTAATTTACAGCAGAGTATGTGCATAGGTGGCAAAACCATATTTGGTTACTGTGGCATAGGAAATGAGCTGCAAACTCAGACTCTTACTTGCATCTCCTAATGTAACATTTTCTATGTTTATTCGTACCTTTAGAAGTGATTTCACACAACCAAAACTGGCATAACCCAGCAATTTATTCCATTTTCCACACCACCCATTTCCTGTGTGAGTAAGAGGGGTTTTTTGTGAGGGAACTGATGCAGTTAAAGATTACCCCCTATTCCCACCACCCAAAAAGATCTGACTTAAACTTGGATCAATTCCTAAGCCAGTTTGTCAAGCAATTGCACAAATTCTTGTACTTACACAGGCAATTTGTGATGGGACAGAGGAAGCAAGACTTGTGCAGATTTAAACTTAATGAAACTGAGTATGAAATTGTTCATCCTGTTCCTTCCTTTATTATATTGCTCATTCTCTTACAGTTTTCTCCTAAGTCCTGTTACTCATAATTGAAATCTCAAGCAGATTTGCAGGTAGAGTTCATAGAATCATAGAATGGTAAGGTTGGAAGGGACTTCAAGGATCCCCTAGTTCCAACCCCCTGCCATAGGCAGGGACACCTCCCACTAGTACAGCTCACTCAAGGCCTCGTCCAACCTGGCCTTGAACACTGAGTTAAACCCTTGCAGAGACTTGCTGAATTATAATAATTTTCTTCATTACAAGATGTCAAATAGTTTTTGACAGGCTTTACTTTTGGTTTAGGTTTGAGTAGTTTTGGAATACAGTTCTTCCTTTTTCATGTTTCACCTTACCTTCTCACTTTTAAGTTTTGAACTATGCCTTGTGTAGTGAAGATGCTGAGAGACCGTTTGGTCACTATGGCTGAGCATGCAATGAGTGGAGAAAAAAGCAAATGTTGACAGCAGACTGTGTATTGAGCAAGTGGTCGTGGCATTACCACTTGCTTCCCAGCTGCATGAATCTGCTGTTTGCTAGGTGTAGTCTTGTTAAAATAGTCCAATATCTGCAGCTTGTAGTGGCCATGATGAGCAGATGCCTGAAGTGGTGATCGTGGCTTGAAGGTAATCTGCAGCTTGCTTCCATCACATTGGGAAGTGCATTAGAAATAAATGTATGCTTTGCAACATACATTCTATGTATGTTGCAAACTCAGATGGTGAGAGTGGGATACGTACAGCCAGTATCCAGATATTTTTTGGCAGTTGTAGACTTCTTACAGCTTTCAAATGCAGCTTGAAACAGCATACACTGCAGTCATACTTCAGTGACGTTGCAAGGGTTGGGCAAACAAAATGGCAGAAATCTTTATTGCAGAAGAAAATCACAGATGTCTTAGCTAGTGGTTCTGTTGTTATGGACATATAAAAATAATTTGGTTCATTAATCATATAAACCATATAGCAGTTAACCAAGGGAGCTTCAGTTCTGGCAATTCTCAGGTATATTTCCTTATTCTACCACTTAAACAGCATTTTGTTGATACAACTTTCAAGTACAAAATTTGTGGTAGTTTTAAACAAAAGTTAGAAGAAAACTTTCCCCAACTTGTAACTTTTATGAGCAGGTTTGACTCAAAGTACTCTACTTAATCATATGTTGCTATTGAGCTAATGATCCTTCATGTCTACTTGGAGATGTTTTCTTTGGGGGTTTATAACATGTTTTGTTTAGGATTCATATCTATACAAATGGATAAGGTTAATGTTTGTTTTCAAAGGCTGCTGGGTGATGCCTTTTTTTTTTATTTTTAGAAATCATGGAACTTTTTCATCTCTACTGTTTTTTCTGCTATGTTTCAGTTGCAGGAGGTATTCTCTTTATTTAAGCTTGGACATTTAGCTTCAAGAAGAAGAAAAGAAAAAAATGATTGGGGAGGGGATATACAGAAAAAAGGATGGGGAAGGGAAGAAAACCAACAAACCAAACAGCCTTATGTTACTTAGAAATCTTCACTGCTGTCCCCACAGCAGAGCAGTTTTAGCTGACAAAATGACAATCTTCCTTAATCCAGTTCTTGGAATCTAAAAGTACTATATAAAGTGTATAGAGATTCTTAGAAGCTTATTCTCTTTTCTTCAGAAAATGGTCTGGAAAGGCTTGCTGCTTGCTGTTTGGTGTTTTTTTGTTGTTTGCTTTTTTGTTTGCTTCTGAAACCCCCATTAACTGAGTTCTCTAATAGGAACTTATCAGTGGTGGAAGAATGTATCCTGGTTTTCAGAATTGTCTGCATGTTTGGTTTGTGTCACTACTTTGTTCTCTGTTCTTCACTTTTTTTTTTTTGATAGCTTTAGAATGGAGTTTTCTACTTATTGTAAGAAAATTCTTTTTAGAAATATCAAATCGGTTTCACTTGAGCATTTGCAGTCTGCAGTATATTGGTAATAATTATATTGAAAAGGAGGAGGAGAATCTTCCTCTGTCGAAACAATTCAGGGTGTTTGTAATTCCGAAGTCATCATGGTGCATGGCAACACCTTGGCCTTTTGGTAGGGAAGGTTCTATAAATTTAAGTGAACTTGGAGCACTCAGTTTCTCTCTGCTGTTAAAACTAATAAGGCAAAACTTGTGTTCTGTGTCTTTAATACACAGATACACACATCAGGATATATACATTTACAAACACGTAAATGGTGGTTTTTATAAGATGAAGTCTTGGTGTCATCATTTTTTGATAAGTACAGTAACTTTATTAGAATCATAGAATGGTAAGGTTGGAAGGGACCTCAAGGATCNTTCAGCTGTTGGAAGGCTACTTTAAGGTCTCCTGGAAGCCTTCTCCAGGCCGAAGAGCCCCAACTCTCTCATGCTACTGTCTCATGCTGTTGTACCGTATTCCATCTCAAACAAAACCATATTAAACCTTACAATGTATTTTCTCTACAGGTAAGTGTTTTACTCATTTATCCAGGCACTGAAACTGAGGGAAAGAAAGTAACTGTTTTCTTGCAAGTTACCTTAGTCTGAGAAATGTGAATCTAAACTTGTAATTGTCATGGTGTATGGTAAAGAGAAGCTGGTTGTGAGCTGTAGCAAGATCTGTTCCCTCTCAGAGGGCACTTCAAACTCCAGCAAACCCCACATTTGTTAATGTTATTAATCTTACCGACATAGAAAGGTGTAGGTGGCATGCTTTGTCTTGTGTTTCATTCTGTGTGCTCTTTACAGTCTTCTCTTTCTACTCTAATAGTTTGTTCTCATTCTAGCTTAGTGGGTGTTTTTCCTTTGCTTCATCTGATGTGTGTTCTTTCTCTTTACTTGACAGACACTATGGAGCATTCACTACTAATCCCTTTGGGCAGCTTTAGTCTTCCCACTGCTGATTTTCTTGTCCAGTTCTTTCTGTACCTGCGATCCATCATCAACATGCCAGCCACCAGCTGCTTAGTGGGAACCTTGGGGTCAGTTTTTCCATTGCATGCTTCTTATTTATGAATGGGTAAATAATAGAACATGCTCAGGTAGAATTTAGTGTAGTTCGCAGTATTCCTTACCTGCTTCATGTAGTTTGGGGATTTCTTAATAATTATCTTGCACAAAACAAACTTTATATAACCCACATCTTTTCATTTCTGGAGTGGTAATGTATGCATGTAGTCCATCATTTCCTTTCTAATTCTAGCCCAACTTCTATGTGCTCGGATTATTTGCCTTCAGGGAGGCAAATGTTCATTACTTCAGTGTTTGATTTTTATAACTTTTCTTCTGAAAATTGTTTTAATTCCTTCCTTGACAACTCAGCTTTTTCCCCTCTTCTCCCCATTTTGTGTGATTGAGTAGTTTTGCATTCATGGAATTACACTCTGGCAAAGTACTCAGCTTTTATTGTGGAAAAAGGTGCTGCTTTTAGTTGCTTATACTGGAAAAAAAACACCAAAAACAAAGCAAAACAGGATTTTAATAAAATGGAGCTAGGGAAGAATAAGTGTTCTGTACATATTAAAAGTTGTGTCTATTTCATCACCTTGGAACAGCCCAGTGATTTGTAACAGGGGCTTGCTATTTAAGGTTTGACTTGTGTCTGCGGTTTCTTCCCAGATCTGGGGTTTAAAAATTGCTAAGTTTGCTAGTGTGAAATGTAGCAGAGTTCTTTACTGTTGGGACCAGGCAATAAAGGAACTGTTCCAGTCCTTCATACTCTAACAGGCACCAAAACTAAAGAGAGACAGAACTAGATTTAGCCTGAAGTGCTGTAAGGGTAATGTGAAGGAGGCTAAAGTCAACAGGGAGACTGTACTAAATGGCTATGGAACCTAGTGGTGTAGGAAGGCAATGCACAGTGTGATGTGAAGGTAAAAGGTGATGAGAAACTGAGATCTTAAGGTTAAAGTGGGTCGAGTAACCTGGTAGGCATGCAGGAACTCCATACAGCAGCTGGTTGTATTGGGGAACTGGCAGAGCCAGAAGGGAGGGTGAAAAGATGAGTAAGTTTAAGAAAACAAAACCAATTAGTGCTTGAAAGGCTTGAGCTAAGAAGATGAGGTTAGAGAGCAAAAGTAGTTTGAGTCTGGCATGCAGCATAGTAGGAAGGGGAGGGAGGGACTCAGATTGGTGAAATAAAACAGATGGAAGTCTCAAAAATGGGGTGCAGAACATCTGAGATACAAAGGCAGTCTGTCAAAGACCTTAATTTTTGGGAAGAACAAACAGTATAGCACAAGTTTTCCAGAAACTGTTTCTAAAAACATTCCAAAACCAGGACTTAAAATGCCAGCCCTGTTTTCAGCCTCTTGCCATGCTTTTGTCATCAGCTTGTAGCATCCCCTGGAAAATGGCTTCATTGCAGGCCAGTACCTATTTGTTTGCTTGCAGATAATCCAATTGCTTTAACTTGACATAGTTTTGGTTACGTGATCAATGAACAAAACTTGATGGTTGTTGTTTTAAAGTGAATTCTGAACTGGTTCCAACCTTCCTCACTTATAAATGAAGGTACTTCTTGGCACCGTTGGCTTCATCTAGGTGCATAATGGAATCCTGTTTGCCTTTCTGAGCCAAGCCTGTTCAGCTGGTGCAGTATCAAAATGAGGCTGTAACTTTTAATCAAAGCATTATTAACATAGTGAATGTGGCACACTGTGGAGCAGAAGAAACAACACAGCATTTTCTTACCCTCTTTAGGAGTCGAGGTGGCATGCTGTGAGAAGAAACTTCTCCTGTCTGAGTCTGAAACCTCGGTTATATACGTGAAGCTCCGAATTTCCTTCTAGAAGAGATGACACAATGGAAGACAATTCATACACCCCCAGCTCCTGCAAATTCTGTAAAACAGATTTTTAGCTCTACTTTGACACCTATCACGTGGAGAATAGCTTCTTCCTAACTTATATGCCTGAAAGTGCTGCGGTTGAAATAGCCCGCATTTTGTGAAGTAATGGAATTCAGTAGCTTGGACAGGGAAAACCACATGAAGCCATTATTTTACCCTGTAACAGTACTTTTATTAAAAGAAATGCAGGATAAAATAGTGATGATTTCTGATACACACCTACTGCATAAACATTGGTTACTAGTGTAGATTGAAAACCAGCATACATCAATCTCTGTGTTAGGCAAACTGTTAGTTATGAGGTAAAAGCTCTTTTCCCTCATCGTGGTAGCATTTATGTGCTGCCAGTTAAAAGCTGGTTATTTAAATCCTATACCCTGTTTCAGTTGCAAAGAACCCAAAGTTTTTTGCAATCAGTATTCTTTCATAAGGGGTTTTACTTGTGTGTTAACTTACTGCTTGGGAATAGTAACTTTTCTGAACCACTAGTTTATTTATTAAAAAATTTTAGCTTTATATGAAACTGACAATTTTCTTGCATATGGTAATAATAAATTTGGGGTTGTGGTATGTTTTTAGCTGTAGAAAAAGGCAAGAACTTTTCAATAGTCTTTTAAGGGTAAAAACTTCCTGCTTTGACTTACCCTGTTGAGTATAAAACTGAGGGACTCTGTAGTAGTACCCCATGTGGAGAATGAGGCGTTCCTTTCTCCTCAGTTGCAGGGTAAAAATGTTCTCTATCCTTGCTTCTCTTCTCTCCTCCCCCAAATTCCTCTGTTCTAAAAGTCAGGGTCAGATTCCTCAAAGGTTAAAAATCCAGCCTCTGTATTAATAGGAGCGTAAGTTATGGCATATTGCTTATGTAGCTCTGAGCTCTTTAAGTAAAATAATCCTTGGGCTTTTTCTATACTTTATCTACAATATAGTCATTGGGGGGGAGGGGAGTGTCTTTTTGCCTGTCTGTGTGCATTTGGTTTTGTCCTTGTCAGTTAGGCATCTTACAGCATGGTCAGTGCAGTCAGTAATTAATTCCCATGCCATATGTAAATACATTTGAAGACAAAAATCATCCTCATTTTGTGCCAGAAGAGAGGTAGAGTCTGGTTCTGCTGTTGTGCTGTTTCCAAACTTGTGAAAAGAGATGCCATGTACTATGTCTCGGTTAAGTTTTCTCAAGTGACTTCCCACCTTTTTATTAGGTAAAAAGATCTACACAAATATTACTTAACAATTAAGGCTGTGGCCTGTGAACATTATTTGTGTATTCCTTGTCACGTTCATGTATCAGCAAACAGTTCTCTGGCTTCCACCCTCCAGAACTGAGAAATTTTGGTTGTGAGTTGTTTGTGTGTGTGTGTTTTCTGCTGAACTAACTCCTAGAGTATTGCTAGCAACTGTTGTCTCTTTTATGTTTAAATGGCCACATACTAGTTCTAACGCTAGATAAAAACATGGAGACAGGCAGAAAAGGTACTAAAGTGTTCACTCTGCTTTATTTTGATATGTTTGATCAAGGCCTGTTTTTCTTGCATTAAGCAGAATTCTCTGCTAACACTTCATTCTTGGTAATTCTGATCTTAAGCATCAGGCGGCCATCATCTTTGAAAGACTGGTTACCTTTTCCATATGAAATTGGCAGCATTTTTTCAAAATAACTGATGTGAAGTCACTGAGCAAACTGCATTCCAGCAGTAGTGGAGCAGAAACCAGCAGAATGCATGGCTCTCTTGAAATGTTTTTTCTCTGTTTAACATAGTTCTCAAATGTGAGTTGTATGGTTGTAAAATAGTGTTTTACAGTGAAAACTGCAGTAAAGTAGCTTTGTGGCTTTAATGTTGAAGTGCTACAGTTGTTTCAATTCACTTGGTATAAAAGTTTTGTTCTCTAAGTTAAAAAAGCAGTTAAATCATTTTAAAAATCCAAAGTATGCCAGTGTCTTGATACATGCTGGGGGATTTCAACCACCCTGACATCTGCTGCAAAGGTGTCACAGTGAGATATAGCAAGTGCAGGAGACTTCTGCAGTGTCTTTAACTTCTGAAGCCAGGTAATAGACAGCCCTGCTGGATTTGATAGTCACCAGCTCATCAAGGGATGTCACAGTTGAAGGCAGCCTGGGCTGCAGTGATTGTGAGTAGTGGAGTTCACAGTCCTAAGGGATACAAGTCAGACAGGGAGCATAGTCAGGACTCTGAATTTTAGGAAAGGAAACTACTCTTCAGAACCTCTTGGGAAGCTCTTCTCAGGGGCAAGGGAGCAGAGTGGAGCTGGCAGATCTCTTAAGGATGCTTTCCATAGAGCCCAAGAGTTCTCAATCCTCAGTTGTAAGATACCAAGCAAGCAAGGGGAGAAACCAGTATGGCTGAGTTGAGACCTGTAGGTCAAACTAAAGACAAGAAGGAACTTCACAGGCAGGTCAAGTAGGGACAGGTATTTTGGGAAAAGTATAGAGGTGATGCCTGGTTCTGTCAGGCAGGTCAGGAAGGCCAGGGCATATCTGGAGCTGAACTTGGCAAGGGATGTGAAGAAGAGCAAAAAGGGCTTCTACAGGTGCACTAACCAGCAAAGGAAAGTTAATGTGTGGCCCCCTGATAGGCAGGAGTGACAAGTTAATAACAACATCTGTGGAGAAGGCTGAGGTTCTCTGCAACTTTTTTGCCTCAGTCTTCACTGGCAGCCTCTTTCTTCACACCTCGTGAGTTGAAGGACCATAAGATGAGGACCAGGAGGACAAAGTCCCTTCTGCTAAAAGTGAAGGCAAGGTTTGTGACCACCTGAGGAACTGAAACATACACAAGTCTGTGGAACTTGATGAGATGCATCCCATATTCCTGAGGAAATGGGCTGATGTAGTTGCCAAGCCACATTCTCCATTATAAGTCCCTGGAGACTGGAAGAAGGGAAGTATTGTGCCTGTTTTTAAAGAGCCTAGGAACTACCAATTCAAGAGCTTCACCACTGTGCCTGGAAAGTCCATGTTTTGATAAGGTACATGGAGGACAGGTGTTTTGAGACAGCCAGCATGGCTTCAAGAAGGGCAAGTCCTGTCTGGCCAACCTAGTGGCTTTCTGCAATGGAGGGACTACATTAGTGGACAAGGGAAGGGCAAAGGGTGTCATATCTCTGGACTTCTGTGAAGTCGTTGACACAAGCCCCCGCAGCATCCTTCTTTGAGCTAGAGAGCTATGAATTCAAGGGGTGGACTCTCTCACAACAAGGACTGTTTTAGGGTGACAGGGCTGGTGAGGGGGCTGGAGCACAGCCCTATGAGGAGTGGCTAAGGGAGCTGGGGTTGTTCAGCCTGGGGAAGAGGAGGCTCAGGGCAGACCTTATGCTATCTACAACTACCTGAAGGAAGGTTGTAGCCAGGTGGGGGCTGGTCTCTTCTGCCAGGCACCTAGTGACAGAACAAGAGGACACAGTTTCAAACTGTGCCAAGGCAGGTGTAGGTAGGCTGGATGTTAGGATGAAGTTCTTGACAGAGTGATTAGCATTAGAATGGGCTGCCTGTGGAGATGGTGGAGTCACCATCCCTGGAAGTGTTTAAAAGGAAGCTGAATGAGGCACTTAGTGCCATGGTTTAGTTGACTAGAAGGTGTTAGGTGATAGGTTGGACTCGATGATCTTGAAGGTCTTTTCCAACCTGGTTGATTCTGTGGATAAGGAATTAGTTGGATGGTTGCAATCAGAGGGTAGGGGTCAATGGCTCAATGTCCATACGGAGACAGCTGATGTGGTGTCCCTCAGGGATCCCTGCTGGGGCCAGTTCCCTTTTTAATATCATCATCGGTGATGTAGATGGTGTGATGGAGTGCACCATCAGCAAGCTNAGAAGGGCAAGTCCTGTCTGGCCAACCTAGTGGCTTTCTGCAATGGAGGGACTACATTAGTGGACAAGGGAAGGGCAAAGGGTGTCATATCTCTGGACTTCTGTGAAGTCGTTGACACAAGCCCCCGCAGCATCCTTCTTTGAGCTAGAGAGCTATGAATTCAAGGGGTGGACTCTCTCACAACAAGGACTGTTTTAGGGTGACAGGGCTGGTGAGGGGGCTGGAGCACAGCCCTATGAGGAGTGGCTAAGGGAGCTGGGGTTGTTCAGCCTGGGGAAGAGGAGGCTCAGGGCAGACCTTATGCTATCTACAACTACCTGAAGGAAGGCTGTAGCCAGGTGGGGGCTGGTCTCTTCTGCCAGGCACCTAGTGACAGAACAAGAGGACACAGTTTCAAACTGTGCCAAGGCAGGTGTAGGTAGGCTGGATGTTAGGATGAAGTTCTTGACAGAGTGATTAGCATTAGAATGGGCTGCCTGTGGAGATGGTGGAGTCACCATCCCTGGAAGTGTTTAAAAGGAAGCTGAATGAGGCACTTAGTGCCATGGTTTAGTTGACTAGAAGGTGTTAGGTGATAGGTTGGACTCGATGATCTTGAAGGTCTTTTCCAACCTGGTTGATTCTGTGGATAAGGAATTAGTTGGATGGTTGCAATCAGAGGGTAGGGGTCAATGGCTCAATGTCCATACGGAGACAGCTGATGTGGTGTCCCTCAGGGATCCCTGCTGGGGCCAGTTCCCTTTTTAATATCATCATCGGTGATGTAGATGGTGTGATGGAGTGCACCATCAGCAAGCTTGCAGATGACACCAGGATGATGGTGTGATCAGCATGCCAGAGGGACCTGGACAAGCTAGAGAAGTGGGCCAAGGTGAAACTTGTGAGGTTTAACAAGGCCAAAAGAAAGGTTCTGCATCTGGGTTGGGACCATCCTCCTTACCAATCCAGGCTGAGAGGAGATGCGATAGAGGGCAGCCCTGGAGGAAAAGACTTGGGGGTACTGGTGAGTGAAAAGCTGGACATGAGCCAGCAATGGGCACTGGCAGCCCAGAATGACAACTGTATCCCAGGCTGCATTAAAAGAAGTTTGACCAGCAAAGTGAGGGAGGTGATTCTGCTACTGTGCTCTGGTGAGACATAACCTGGAGTACTGTGTCATCTCTGGGGCCCTCAACACAAGGGGATGGACCTGATGGAGAGGAAGACTACAAATATGATCAGGGCACTGGACCACCTCATCTATGAGGACAGACTGAGAGAGTTGGGGCTGCTCAGCCTAGAGAAAACTGGGGGGAGAATGCTGAGGAGGGACTGTTTTATAAGCACTTGTAGCAACAGGGTAGGGGTCAATAGTTTTAAACTAGAGAAGGGTAGATTTAGATTATTAGATGTTAGGAAGAAGGTCTCTGCTATGAGGGTGGTGGAGCACTGGAACAGGTTGCTCAGGGAGGTGGTGGAGGCCCCATCCCCAAAGACATTCAAGGTCAGGCATAATGGGCCTGACAGCAACCGAATCTAGTCTGGCATGTCTGAGGTGACCTGTGAAGGTCCCTCCTAACCCCAGTGCATTCTGTGATTGTGCAGTCCTGTATGCAGATCCTTGCAAGCCCTTAGACAGAAAATGCACACAAATACAGTAGCTCAAATTTGTGACAATATTTAATAATGTAATCGAGATACAATGGAATGGGGTAGGTCTTGTAAGGTAGTCTTAAATTTTTTCAGTCTCAAAGAATTTAAAGTAGTATTGAAACTAATTTTAGAGCCTTCAATGGTGGTTTTGCACACTGGTGAGTGGCGCTGTGGGCTACTGCCTGTGTGTGCTAAGGGTCAACATAATACTGTTCATAGTTTTTCTATGTTTCTATCTGATCAGCTTGAACCTTCAGTTTCAGTCTGGGATGTTTGAATTGATCACCTGACTGCGTTAGAATCATAGAATGGTAAAGTTGGAAGGGACCTCAAGGATCGTCTAGTTCCAACCCCCTGCCATAGGCAGGGACACCTCCCACTAGCACAGGTCACTCAAGGCCTCCTCCAACCTGGCCTTGAACACCTCCAGGGAGGGAGCAGCCACAACCTCCCTGGGCAACCTGTGCCAGTGTCTCACCACCCTCACTGCAAACAACTTCCTCCTAACATTGAGTCTAATTCTCCCCTCTGCCAGTTCAAACCCATTGCCCCTTGTCTTGTCATTCCAAGACCTTGTCAGTAGTCCCTCCCCAGCCTTCCTGTAGCCCCCCTTCAGATACTGGAAGGCTGCTCTAAGGTCTCCTGGAAGCCTTCTCTTCTCCAGGCTGCAGAGCCCCAACTCTCTCAGCCTGTCCTCACAGCAGAGCTGCTGCAGCCCTCTCAGCATGTTTGTGGCCTCCTCTGGACCCGCTCCAACAGTTCCATGTCCTTCCTGTGCCGGGAGCTCCAGAATTACGCTCATGACTCTAGATGGGGTCTGAGGACAGCAGAGTAAAGGGGGAGAATCCCCTCCCTTGCCCTGCTGGCCATGCTGCTCTTGATCCTGGTGGACCAGGAGCTGACTCTCAAGTGCTGATTCAGCAGCTTATGATCTTTCTTGAGCCTTGGTATCCAATAAAAAGTAAATGCTTAGAACTAATTTCCCCAAATCTTAATTTAGCTTTAGCTTTCGTTTTGATATTGTGCATACACAGACAAGGGAAATCTTCTGTGAGCTTGGACTGCTTCCATCATGTTCTTTATGCTTTATGACTCCAATCAACAGGAAGCTCAGGTAACTTGAACACACCACTGTCAGGTACTATCTTCCACTCTTCATCTTTTAAAATTCTGGGAGAGGCTAAGTTTAAACTGTGTTAACTGATTTATGCAGATCATGTTTAGTTTTGGAGGAGTCATTTCTTCAACTAGGCTTTGTGATTTATCACAGTTGTTGCAAACCCAAAGTGACATCTTTCTAATTGCAGCAAGGCAAGAGAGATGCCATCAAAAGAGGTGCCAGTGCCACTTTATTGACACCAGTGCTGTAGGCAGTGAGCCTGCCAGTAACGTTGACAGTGAGCATGGAATCAGGAGCAGAGGCACATCTGGCATCAGATGATGTCTTTGCTTTCAGTAAGTTTAGCAATGCAACAAGAAAGATAGAAATGCAGGCATTTTCAGACTTCCCATGGCACTGATAATAGGGAGCAAAGTATGCCATGAGCAAGAGGCAGGAACAGTTCTGAAGCTGAGCCAGCAAGAGTCCTCATCTCACTTTCTGGTCAAAGCTGCTGTGCAGAATGGTTACTCTCTCTCCTGCACTGCTAGAAGACAGTGGATAGTCCAGCTGCACCCACATTCCCCTTAGGGTGCTCCTCTTTGAGCGCAGTCTCCCACAGCATCCTCATAGGCAAGTTTAGGAAGTGTGGGTTAGATGAATGGGCAGTGGAATGGATTGAAAACTGGTTGAAGGAGAGAGCTCAGAGGGTTGTGGTCAGTGGCACAGAGTCTAGTTGGAGGTCTGTAACAAGTTATGTTCCCCAGGGGTCAGTACTGGATCCAGTTCTGTTCAATATCAATGACTTGGATGCAGGGGCAGAGAGCAGAGGCAAATCGATGACACAAAAACTGGCAGGGGTGGCTGAAACACCATCAGGCTCTGCTGCCTTCCACCATGACATAGACAGGCTGGAAAGCCAAGCAGAGAAGGAGCCTCATGAAATTCAACAGGGGCAAGTTGTAGTCCTGCACCTGGTGAGGACTAACCTCCTGCACCAGTACAGGTGAGGGGCTGACCTTCTGGAGAGCAGCTCTGTGCAAAAAGGCCTTGGAATGCTAATGGACAACAAGTTCACCATGAGTGAGCAATGGGCCCTTGTGGCCAGGAAGGCCAGTGGCATCCTGGAATGCATCAAGAAGAGTGTGGCCAGTAGATCGAGAGGGGTTCCTCTCCACCTCTACTCTGCCCTGATGAGGCCTTATGTAGAGTACTGGGACCAGTTTTGGGCTCCCCGAGTCAGGAAGGAGTGGGAACTGCTTGAGAGGGTGCAGCAAAGGGCTACAAAGATAATTCAGGGACTAGAACACCTGCCTTAGGAAGAAAGGCTGAGGGACTTGGAGTTTACCTGGAAAAGAGAATAGTGAGAGGAGGATTTCACTGATGCTTATAAATACTTAAAGGATGGTATCAGAAGGATGGGACCAGGCTCTTTTTGGTGGTGCCCAGTGACAGGACAGGAGGTAATGGGCATAGACTTGAACACAAGATGCTACATCTAAACACAGAATGGTAAGGTTAGAAGGGACCTCAAGGATCATCTAGTTCCAACGCCCTGCCGTGGGCAGAAAAGTTTTCTTAGGAACCAGCTTTAAAAACCTGTGGCTGTACCAACAGAGGTCAGCCTGAGAGAGGCAGAGAGGGTGTCAGTTGTTCAATATCCATAAGAAATGGGGAGCAAAGTCTTGTGTAATACTGAAAAAGTCTTTGATTTGAATTGTATGTTGCAGTTGTCATTTTCAGGTGTTTCTCAAAACCCACTTGTTAAGTTCATTTTAGTGATGTATATTCTTACTGATTTTTCTTGCCAAGAAATTCCTTTACTACTTGTTCTTATGTTATTACAACCTATTTATACTATGTTCATGTTGGGTTTGTTTTATGTTTTTGTTTCATTGTTGGGTTTTTTTTTTTTCCTCTCTTCTGGAAGAAAGTTCCTGTGGAAAGGAAATAGGACGCAAACTTTGAAATCTAAAATAAGGACTAAACTGCTTTTCATTTCTTTTCTACCCTTTGAGATGCCAGAAACAATTTCCTCTTGAAGCTGACTTCCTTTCTGGAAATGATTTTCGTCTCCAACCATGTTGAGACTCTTTTCTCATTCTTTCATTCTGACTAAGTTGCTTTTTTTCCCCTCTGACTTTCTGCTGCGGTGGAGAACTTCTGGAGGTAAGTGGTTACAGACAAGTTTCTCTGTTAACTTTCTTTTTCAGTTCTTCTCCCCCGTGCTGCCCCCCCCGCACTCGACCCGTCTAGAAGGACAAACAAAGCACTATTGGTGTCCTCTGCAAGAGAGCACTGATCGGGGGCTGGCTGTAAATTGACGTGGCATGGAAAATCTCTGCTAGTTCCTACCAGCTCTAACATTGCTTTGAAATCAAGGCTGCTCTCACCAAGTTTGTAGCCTGAAATCATCTCGGATTTACTGTTTCTAGATCAGAAAATGAATGGAAAGTACCTTCGCTTTTTGACTGGGGAACTGAAATTCTTCTCTGTTTGGATTTACAGCTAATAGAAAACAAAAAGGGAGGATCTGCTATTTTTTTTTCTTTCCCTCCTGTAGCGAGAGCAACAGATCGTGCTGCTGCTCCCCCCCCCACCTTTTCCTGCCAGTTAATCGTTTGCAGATCTTGCCATGGGGTGTGGGCTGAGAAAGCTGGAAGACCCAGATGATAGCAGCCCTGGAAAAATCTTTTCTACTTTGAAGAGACCGCAAGTTGAAACAAAGACGGATTCTGCTTATGAATATCTCCTGCTGGATTTTACTTTAGAAGGTACCTTTTTTATGTTCTATCTTTACTATTCCCAGAAAGCAGGGAAGAGGATTTCACTTAGTTCTGCATTGTTGACTAACAGTAAATCGTAGATACTTTTATCAGGACTTTTATTTTGAAACCCAAATCATGACGGAGTTCCTCACTTATATAAAATTACAATGGGAACAACCGAAGTATTTTTAACAACCAACCCCTCCAAATTACACAACTGTCCTTGTTAAGGAAGCTGGCTAAAAGCTGTTAGGAGATTTTCCTGGTTTCCTGTGAGTCAGCTGCTGCCATCCGCACTGGCTTTGAGTAATGGTTGTCTGGATTCAGTGGAGTGGCTCAGAAAACACCCTGTGCCTGAGCCTGAATTGAATAACAGTTCTTAAAACTGCACTCCACTTCTGAAAACAGGCTGTCATTGTCCTTGTCACTTTATGCAGAAGTAAGCCTGGCCCTTAGTTGTGCACCAGGAGTAGCTTTCCCTCATGCCCGCCCCAGTTTCTTGGTAGATGTTTTAATAAGAATCTTACAGTTTCATCTTGCCTTTTTTTTTTTTTTTTTCTTTCACCCAAGTGCTTCTCATATCGTTGTTTAATAGTCTAAAGCCGTGACTGAAATGAAACAAGATTTGTATGCATGGCTAGGGGCAGACCGTGCTCTGTGGGATACTTCCTTCCCGAGGGTATCCCTCTCTAACAGAGCAACTCCCTCTTCCACAAAGTTGAAAAACACAAACAAGCCCCCAGACGGCTGCCCTCTGCGAAGAGGCAGCTCGGTTTTGCAGTCACTTTTGTAGGTACTTGCATTTTGTAACAGCCCAATCCACTAGAAATAAGTAATAACAAAGATCTGAAGTAAATGCAGTTACCAGAAGGGCTTTCGATAAAGAGAGAAAAGTGTAAGTTGGTGTCATTACATTCTTCAAGGACCTTTTCATAAGCAAAACTTCACCTTGCTTAGTTTGAACTCCAAAGGACTGTAATAATTCTATTGAAAATAAACCACTGTCTTCATTGAAAACTGCGAGACACTAACAGAAGCCACATTTTACTATGCTATAGTACTTGACATCTAACTGTATTTATTGTTCTGTTTGTTTACACAAAGAGTTTCTCACTGGCTTGTTCTTTTGGAAGAAGCAAAACTTGGAGTAAGTAGCAATGGTGACATCTAGGCTGCCTGAAAGCATATATGGATTGCTTAGTATAATAAAACTTTTTAGTTGAGACTAAAGAGCGTTTAGTGTTCCAGATAGGTTTGCTGTCCTTAAAAACAGCAGGTTTCTGGAAGTGTTGTATAAAGGGTTTGTTGTGAAGGTGATGGTTGTGACTATTGAGGAGAAGCACATCAAACAAGTGCAAATAAAGGTACATCTCTGTTTTAATACTGTCTTTGCTTCTGTGCTGATGAATTTTCTCCTGCTTAGTCTGATACTCAGAGATGCTTGGCTTCAGTGACTGACTGTAGAATCATCAATGCTAAATAGCAGAGAGATGGGTTTCAGATGGTTAGTTGCCTAATGTTTTCAGGTTTTTAACTGTAAGCAAGTGGATATGTAAGCACAGGCATCTTTCTGTTGGATGCTTCTAACTGTGGATGGTTTTGACCTTGAAATTTTTACTCTCTTTTTGTTTGGGGTCTGCTTTTTCAGAGCTAAGCTAATAAATAAAGAAAATGGTGTATATATTGTGCTAGAGGCACTTCTGAAGCCTGTTTACACAGGAAAGAGGAGGATGGGCTAAAGCACTGTGGGTAATGGGCTACCCCAGTCAACTCACTCACATACTTGTTGTTACTTGAATATCCTTTGGCTCAATGAAACTTAGGTGAGAGCCTTCCCTCGTGTTAGACCAAAGTTAATTTTCACTCTGCTGTCAAGTTGCATTATGTCTTTGTGTCACTGAGTATCTACTGATTTCCAGAGCAAGACCTTCCCCAATGTCTGTCATTTCTGTTACCATGGAATCTTGCGCAAAGTAAACGAGAAAATCTGCACTTGGTATTCTTTTTAAGATCCTACAGTCAGTTTATGTCCTGCATTAAGATAGAAGTATAGCAAGCAGAAAAGCATTATTTCTATTTAGTGTTCCTTAGTCTCTGCTTTGTCAGATTTATGCTGTGTGAAGTCAAAATGAGCCTGCTGGGGAGACTTTCAGGAGCCACTCATCATGTCCCAAGCCATGACGCAGATCAGGTGAACCATACCATGGTCTAAATTCATAGACTGGAGTCCCTACATGTCTTTAACTAGTTGTATCTTGACTGCTTCTCTAGTGATCCACAGAATACTCTTAACTCTATTGTAAAAATCAGCTTTGAGTTCCATGGAGGTTCTTTTACAAACAAGAACTCCAAACAAGAAAACTACAGCCAGTCTCTTATTTTGGTGTGACTGAATAGTACAAAGGAAATGGAGCAGTGGACTCTGAAGGTTAACTGGAAATGGCTGGCAGGGATCGTAAATTCTACACTCTTCATCATGGGGCATATCTCAGCTACAAAAGCAGCTGTGATTGTTTGAGGTCAGTTTAAGCACAAAGTAGGGATAAATACTCCTACTCAAGGAGAATTGCTTATGCCTTTTCCATAACTCTATTAGTAGGAAGAAGGAATATTGATGCAGCCCTCTAAGATGCCATGCTGTGAAGTCTGAATAACAGAATGAATACTTATGAAGGAGCTGTTTTATCATCCTCTTCTATACCATGCATGCTACCTCTGCAGCTAGCAAGGCAGCTGTAGTTCTGTTCTTGGTAGAAGTATTTTGATGACACATTGTGAAGGGAATTTTCTTACTGATTTTGACAATGTCATTTTTTATTGACACAATGACCACATTGCATGTGTTCCTGCTTCTTTGGCTTGTGGACTGCAGAGTAGTTCTTTCTCCAAATATGTATTTCAAGTTTTCTGGATTTACTGTGAGTGGAATCCATGGGATGGAAGTGTCACTAAAGGGACAGTATCATCCATCTATGAAAGGAAGGGGAGTGATGCACTGTCTGCTTAAAACATGAGGCAGGGTAGCACAAGAAAGTGTCACAGCCCAGTCCCTGTGGCTGCAAACAACAGAGTTAACAGGTTGAATTTGCTAGTTATCAGCAGCGAACCACCTAACCATGTTAGTGTATAGCAGCTCTGGTGAGGCCACACCTCAAGTATTGTGTATTTGCGTTCGGTGTTGGGCACCTCATTACAAGAGAGATGTTGAGGTGCTGGAGTGAGTGCAGAAGAGGGCAATGAAGCTGGGGAAGGGCCTGGAGAATAAATCTGATGAGGAGTGACTGAGGAAGCAGGGGCTGGTTAGTGTGAAAAAGAGGAGGCTGCAGGGAGACCTCATCCCTGTCTACAGCTACCTGAAAAGACATTGTGGAGAGGCTGCTGCTGGTCTCGTCTCACAGGTAAATAGTGATAGAACAAGAGGGAATGGCCTCAAGCTGTGACTGGGTGGGTTTAGACTGGAAATTAGGAAATTTTTTTTCATGGCAATAGTGGTCAGGCATTGGAATGGGCTGCCCAGGGAGGTGCTGGAGTCACCAGCTCTGGATGTGTTTTAAAATCGTTGGGATGTGGTGCTTGAGGATATAGGGTTCAAGGGTGAACGTCATAGAGGAGGGATAACAGTTGGACTTGGTGATCCTGAGGGTCTTTTCCAACCAGAATGTTTCTGTGATACTTCCTGGTAGTCCCCATTTCCCATGGTATACGTGAGACTTGAGTTTTTTTGATGGCTTACTTCAGCTGTTAAGACTCTCACAGTGGCAAGCAAAGTAGGCCTCCATTCCTTTTCCCCTTTAGAAAAAGTTAGTATTTAAAAGCATTTGAGTGTTGTAAAATATTTGTTTCTGGCCTGGGTTTGCTCTGGGTTCTGTCACTTGTTTGCTTTAAAAAGCCCTCCATAATATATGTGTGTGTATTTATACACACACACATCTTAGTGTGGGGTGTGTGTGTGTATATACATACGTGTGTGTGTGCGTACGTACGCACCCGTCTGCGTGCGTACGTGTGTGTGTGTATACATACATACGTATATGTGTGCGTGTGTATGTATATGTGTGTATATATATAAAATGTTATCCCCGTTTTGGAGTGGGAAAGCAGTGTAGAGATTGGTGCTTTATACAGCACGTCATTCATGAATCATCAGAATTCTAATTCATAGAATCATAGAATGGTTTGGGTTGGAAGGGACCTCCAAAGGTAGTCTAGTCCAACCCCCACTGCAGTCAGCAGGGACATCCTCCACTAGATCAGGTTGCTCAGAGCCTTGTTGAGTCTGACTTTGAGTATCTCCAGGGATGGGCCCTCAGCTACCTTCCTGGGCAGCCCATTGCAGTGTTCCACCAGCCTCATGGTAAAGAGCTTGCTCCTGACATCCAATCTAAATCTCTTCTCTTACTTCAAACCGTTGTCCCTCATCCTGTCACTGCAGGCCTTTGGAAACAGTCCCTCTACATGCTTCTTGTAGGCCTCTTCAGGTATTGGAAGGCTGCTATTAGGTTTCCCTGGAGCCTTCTCTTCTCCTGGTTGAACAACCCTAGTTCCTTCAGCCTGTCCTTGTTACAGAGGTCTTAAGAGTTCATATCTGCAAAATGGCAAGCTTAGGTTGACATAATGACTCTTCAGTCACTGCCTGTATGGGTATTGATATCCTGCTTCTGAGAATATCTACAATTCCAGTTGGAATTGAGAGGAGCAGGCAGTACTGACCATCAGACTGCCTGTGGTGGAGTGTATCACTTGATAAGTGGAAACTTTCTTTTCTTGGTGTGGAAGCTGTCAAAAAAAAAAAAAGGCTTGTCAGAAATTTTTCCCTTTATCCATGTGACTTCTCCCAGTAGCTGTTTAGTACACAGCTATTGCTTACTGATTGGAAGTGCTTGTACATACTCAGAGGGATCCCTCTTAGAAGCTGGTGACGCCCTGTAGCTTACTTAGGAAAGCTGCGCTTAGATGACTGGAAAAAGGAATTGGGGCTATGTTAAAATTTCATCCCACAATCCACAGGTGACTTTTAAGGGCTCCGAAATAAATCTTGAAGAAAACCCAACCAATTTTTGTAGGCTGCAGTTAATTGTTCATTTACCTCACATCTGGGGTTGAAGGATACTGCTTCAGTATGTTCAAGGCTTTGACTAGACAAAATAGTTGTTGTAAGTATAGACCTGTGGTGTATGTAGGTGTCCATGTCTTAAATTAGCTTGGCAAAGCTACATCTAATAGAAAGTGTTGCCAGAGATTAAAAATAGATCATATTAAAATGTAAAAACATGTGCTTCAGCTAGCTGAGTACTCTTGAATCAGCAGATTCAGAATCTGCTGTAGGTCTCCAGTAAATGCCTTGGGGCAAAACCTGTGGTTTTGATAGGAGGAACTCACCCCAAAAAGTATCTGGACATCCACTGTATAATGTGCTGCTTTTCTGCTTTCAATGCTTAGCTTCCTCAAATCCAGAAGTGGTCAAGATCAGTTCTGTGTTGGAGATAGCATCCAAGGTGGAAGAACATTACAGCAAAGGCTATGTTGTGGGAGCTGTTCATCCCATCATGCTGCCCATCGGACGCAGGAGGAACTTCCCTGCAAGCCACATGTATCGAGTGGTGCTTTTGCGGCTGAAATCCAGGTAACGCTGAAATGATTTCAATACCTTGAGCTTCTGTTTGCTTGTGCTGCTTGTAAGGAGATTGCTCAACATGCATAAGTGATTCACAACTTCAGACCAGCCTCTCGCAGTCAGATAACCACTCCTTGTCTAGAAAGGTGAGCAAGGTAGTCATGTATTTAATGGTACGCATGCAATAGTCTGATGTTTACTCTGCCGTAGTACATGTCCAAAGAAAAATCCACAGTTGCTTATCATTTGTGGGAGAAAAAATAGTTAGTTTACCCTTGAAATATAATTGTATAATAAAGTATCATCCGCCTTAGAACTTGCAGCAGGTACAATATTAAACAAAACACTCTGAGATTAATAAGCTCCTTTGAATTATCCCATGTCTGTTTGTTCATCATTTTCAAAACTTTCATGTTTTGACTTTTCCCTGTAAGAGCTTCATTCAGGGAAAACTACCTATGAAGGGTGAATTAGTTGGTCAGAGTTAGAATATGTTTCCATCTTAAGAAGGAAATAATCATTGTGGACATAATCATTGGCACAATGTCCACCTGGAGACCAGTGCCAAGTGGCATCCCTCAGGGGTCAGTGCTGGCACCAGTGCTGTTTGACATCTTTGTCAGTGCCATGGACAGAGGAATCAGTGCACCCTCAGCAAGTGTGCAGATGGCACCAAGCTGTGTGGCACAATCAACTTGCTAGAGGGCAGGGATCCATCCAGAGGGACCTGGACAGGCTGCAGAGCTGTGCCCAGGCCAACCTCATGACATTCAACAAGGCCAAGTGTAAGGTCCTGCACCTGGGTAGGCACAATCCCAAGCACAACTCCAGGCTGGGTGGGGAATGGCTGAGAGCAGCCCTGAGGAACAGGCCCTGGGGGTCTGGGGTGATGAAAAGCTCAAGANAGGTCATACAAAAACTTGATTATGATACTGAAGTAGAGGTTAGTTTTTGTGCATGTTCCAGCTCTGTAGTCTTGTATATTACTTCCCAATTCTCTGTGCAGTTGCTGTATGTACTTGTGTTGATTTTCCTGTAGACAAACACATCTTCTGCCACTACTATCTGAGAGTAACCTTTTATATATGTGTAGGTCAGTGATGTTTTATTCTAAAGCAAAGGATTGTGTGAAGGAAATGTCAAATAAGATCCCATGGTATTATTGATACACTCAAAATCTTCTTGTCTTGAGTAATAATCTAACTGGCTTTGGATAAAACATCATGAATACTGCGCTCCAGCTTTTAAATGGAAGTTACAGCTTGTGGGACTCTGATCTAAATAAAACCGAACCCTAAGTAATTGTCTTTGCATTGTATTTCTAGTATCTGCCTACATATTTCATACTGTAGCGACAACTCTGCTTTTGTTAACTTGGTGCTGCTTTTCTAACTGTCTTAGTGTCTTCAGCAAAACTGAACCCAGTTTGTGCTTGCTACATGTAAAGCTTAAGCTCGTGTATTTTGCAGTTTCAGAATTTGGGGTTTGTTTGAGCTGTTTGTCAATAAATCTCAGTTCCCAAGAGATATCTATTCAATATTAATATTTTTAGCCTGCCACTGTAACACACAGTACCTGCCTTTTCATGGAAGAAACAGAGCAAACCACCAAAACCTGCTGAGTTCTCCATAAAAGTATGAACAAGCATTGCCAGGATTTTGTTCATAACCGTTCCAAAAGAAAAGAATTCTATGTGCAAGCATTTGCCCAAGTTAGCAGCAAGCTCCTGACAAAGACTGCTTTCTTCCTGTGTTCTAGCCAGAAGCATGCAGCACCCAGAGGACAAAGGCACCCCAGGCTGGTGATCGAGGAATGTCCTTTAATGTGCGAAACACTGACAAATGAGGTAGTGAAAGAACTGTTAGAAAAGGTAATGGGGAGAGGGGTTTTCAAACCTCTCTTCAGATTTTTATTTCTACCATATTTGTAAATGATATTTAGTAGTTGACTTTCATTTTTTATAAATTCGAATTTGACTTAAGTTTATTTATAGAAGTTACAAAGGTTTTTGGTTGTGTTTTGTTTTTTTTTCTTGATGCCAGAAGAGTTATTTTTCTTCACCGTTTGTGTTTTCTAATCTAGGACTTGGTACTGAGTCCTGTAAAGCTTTAAGAGATTGGTTGTTTACACCACTGAAAGCAGGGTCAGGCCCAAACTCCCAGTCTGTCTTTATAAAATGCTTGTAAGATAGCTTCCTCTGAAATTAATAGTAAAAAAAAAAAAAAATCTGAAGCTAGGTTAAGTAAGATACTGCTAGTGGGCTTGAATACATTCAGTTTAAGCAAGCCTTTTTTCATCCTTTAACAGAAATACAAAATACACAGTGACTATATTAAATATTTGTTTTGCACAGCTGTTGAAAATCCTATGGAGTTAGAAAGCTGAACTTCCACTGGAATGCCAGCTCTAGTTTGGTTCTTTTTATGTGTGACTTCCTCTGCAAAGTTGAAGACTTGCTGAAACAGGAAGCTGTTGTTATTACAAGAGGCACAGTGGTATCTTGTACAGTAGTTACCACGAAGTGGAGGGAAAAGCATGTTGGAGATCTTTAATGATCTTTGACATCACAGAGCTGTGTCTGAATGGCCTGGTTTGAAATGCTCAGGGGCTTCAGCTTTAAAATGGGATTCCAGTGCACATCTGTACTATGTGCACATCTCTGGATGATTTGTGTGGCAGAGCAGGCAAATGTGCAAAGGCGAAAATACACCTGACATGAGCAGTGATTCAGGCTTGCAAGCAAATCTAGCACAGAAGCAATATGTGAAAATAATTAGATTTTAAACCGCTCCTAGTGTTAAAGACTGAGCCAGCAATGCAGTAAAAGACTCTTTCTTGAGACACGTCTGGAACAATAAGACCTTGTGGTGTTTCGGGGAGAAGATTGTCTTCTTACCACTCTCTGCATGCTGCTTGTCATACTGAAAATTAGTTTGATTGTCTCAGAAGCAGCAGGTTTGTATTATCAGTAATTGGGCTGTCCATACATAATGGTGGTGGATGTAGCACATCTTGTCTATCGTGGTGCCAAGGGATTGCAGCACCATCACCTATTCAGGTGTTACTCACTCCAATTTAGTAGTTCCTGTGAGGTAATTGGGTAGAGATCATTTCCTCTCTAAATTCAGTACTTCCCAAGCAACTTATTCTTTCTAGGCTGGAGTTGCTGTATTTTCTAGGAAGACTCCATTGCACAGGGGAGCTTGTAGCACAAGATGGCAGTGGGATCACTTTCCTACTCCTTATCCCAGTGAAAAACAGTCATCCCTCCAAAAACAAACACATCCCATGGGTTGTATTTTGAGATGTCAGTACAGGGAAGACCCACCACAGGCTGAAAGCAGAGTAAAGAGATTTTAATTTACTTCTAGCTCCCTCCTTTCTCTGCTCCTTCACTATCCTCGGGAAGAGTGAAGCCAAGTAGCCTTTAAGGGAACAAGGGGATAATGACACAGGGCAAATAGATATTTCTATACGATTGTGATGGTTTGGGAGTTCCCTGCTCCCCCACACTTTGTAAAATCCCCCAGACTAGACTCAGCCAGCTGGAAGTTAAGGACTGAAGCTCTATTTACAGCTCAGCACAATGTACAAGCAGAGATAGACACAATAGACAGGAATAGTTACAGACATAGACAAGTTAAAGGGAATACAGAAACACAACACCCCTGCCAGAAATCAGAGACCCCAGGAGGGGCTCCCAACCACCCTTCCACCTTCTCCCCACCCCTATACCTTACCCCAAGGTTTGCCTTACACACAAGGTGAGTTTGGAGGATGGGCCAGGGGAGTTAGAAGCGAAGTGGTTAGTGAGGTTACTCAGCAGAGAGGAGAAAGCCAGAAGCTGCTAGACAGCCCAAGAGTGTCTGTGCCCAAGTGTCTTATCTTTGTTTTGTGTTCTTAAACATCTCAGCAAGCCTGTAAGTGAAACAGACATCACCAGTGTTTCCTTTTCACAACCTATAATATAATTTTCTCCATTAAAATATTCTAATTAGCCTCAAACCAGCACAACAATTAGCAGTCAGTGATTTTTAGTATGACAAGTACTAGATGTTTAGAGAAGCAAAACTACTAATCCACCGTACTGCTGTCACAGCAACTAAAATACTTGGGATTTGTTCTAAAGGAAGGACTTTACCAGTGTTGCCTACTTTTCTTGGCCTAAGTCCAGAAACACGCAGGGCAACCTTTGCTTTGAAAATATGGGCAGTATCCGAAGACAAGCCACACAGGTTTGTGTCTGTGTCCTTGAGCATCACCAATTAACCAGGCCACATATATGGAAGTTTTTAGAAAAAAGTTTCTCGGTGTTCTAAAGTTGCTTTGCAGATAAATTTCTGTTTGTGATTTAATTACAGGTTAACACAGCTGCTAAAAGAGGAAAGAGGTTTGTGGGGTTTGTAACGCAGCATTTTCCACAACCTAAAGCCTGCAATGGAACTGGCACAGATGGAACTGCAGAGCTGGAATCAACACTGGGCAGAAGGAATAGGGAACACAGAAGAAAAGATTCTGATGAAAACTATAAAAACTGGAATGAAGGGACATTGAGTGGTCACTCATCTGAGAGTGGGATAGAGGAGGAAATGCAAGGAGAAAGCAGTCTGTTACAGGATGCAGATATCCAGTTTGGAAGAGAATTCAACCCTGTTAAACCACGAAAAGGAGATGGTAATAAGTGCTACTTGTTTATTGCAGACAGAAGGTTTTTCAATGAGCTGGTGTTTGAAAATGGCACCGGGAAAAAAATAATAGCACGTTTTGTATCAGATACTGGCTTCGGAAGGTGCATCTTCCCTAAGTGCAAGAAAAAGAATACTTGCCTTGTGCTCTGTAGGAGCTGTAATGCTATATTAGATTTATAGTCTTATATACAATGTTCTACCTGTACCATGAAAATTGCAGTTTGTAAGTTGAAGAAGCAGCAGCCCAAGATTTACCCCCCAAAAATTGTGCAGCGTCCTTCTGATTTTAAATGTGGAGCTGACAGATAAGTTTTTTGTTTGATGTATGTTGCACATGTGGCAGTAAAAATCTCTTCTTTTAGAAGGATCCAGTTGCTTTAAAACTTTTTCCTAAATGCTTTAAGTTTTTGCTTGCTCTTAAATCATAACTAGTCCCTGGAAATCCATTCCAGTTTTGCCTGTCTCAAACCCTAACAACAAAGAGCCACAGATTGTATTTTTTATGTGCTTCTCCCAAATTAACATAATGTATGGCAAAGTAATCCATTCCTAATGGATTCTTTCTGGTTAAAGTGCCTTCAAGAAGCATCCTGAAAGAGATCACTTGGATTAATGCATTGGCCATGAAAGCAGAGAGGATAATTGTTACAAAATTAACTTAGGCTAGCGAGAAGCAAGCATTTAAAAGGTTGTGTAGGAAGGGAAGGTGTCAATGAAAAATGTTGGTGCCCTGTTAGAAAACGTAGTTGTGCAAGAATCTGAGAAAACTTGCGTAGGCTGTGTGTGAGGTTGCCTGAAACTGACTTCTGATGCTGAAGCGCTAAGGCCTCCGGGTTTGCCAAGAAGGAAAAGTGACAAGGGTGAAGTAATCTAAAGTATGAAAACTATCTCAGGATAGTCTTGTGTAGAAAGCAAGCAGCTTGAAACTTCAACTCAGATTGCATTTTTATGTAAGAGGTTCTTCCCTGATGGGCCAGAGTGGTTTTAAATGCTCTCAAAAGCAAGCTTTTCACTTCTCTGAAGAGTTAAGCACCCTCTCCAGTTTGTGTACTGTCAGGATAATGACCCTAAGCACCGAGATAATATTCCTCTTATTTTTAACACTGAAATTAAAGCAATCTGTTAACTCTTCCCTTACAGCTTGAAATAACGGGTTTGCTCTGCTAGCAGAAGAGAAACCCTGGAAGTAAAAAGTGGTTTGTTTCTGTTAGGAGCATTGTTCATGCAGTCTGGTGTGAACAGGTGGATTAGCAACCAATGGATCCTCTACATGCAGTCTTCTCAGGAAACTCAGGCTTCTTTTAAATCCATTTACACTAGCATCACCTGTGAAGCCAGTAAACTGTAGAAAGAGGAGAGTAATCTTTTGCTGATAGATTCCAGATGATTTCCTAAATTCACCTTGTCCCGGGGACTTGCAGTGGATGTGGTAACACTTCTTAAAACAGAGAAGGGTTCTCCCACAGGTTCATTTGGACTGCTTACAGTCCGAATCCTTTGTGGAAGCCTCCCTCTATTTCTGCAGCCTAAAGGCACTAGCATCTTAAGTGGGGTCATCTAAACCAAATTCCTTTGTTTTGGCAGTATGAATACTTATGTTTTTTGGAGCTTGTTCTGTGTTGACTTAGGCTGCTCAGCTGTTCCAGTATTAGGTAATCTGAGAGCATTTTTGGGCAGCTGGCCTCTTATTTCTCCACAGCAGTGATATGTGTATTTGTAGAAGACATTTTTACAGACAAGACTCCAGAACTCATCAGAGATTGTCTCAAATGCTGAGGGTTTGTCAATTTGAATTTTTAATGAATACCTGTTTATGACTCTGTAAAAAAAAGAAAAATATATAGAAAAAAAATTCTAAGGACGCACAGATTTTTATATGATTAACTCACGCTCATTAGTTTTGTTGTGTGGGAAACTCCAGTAAGCATCTAATGATGCTGATACTTAGGTAATCTTCAGAAAATGAATGAGTAAAAATCTGTACTGTATGTAGAGGGAAAAAAAAATAATATTTTTATTTTTGAGCTTTGTCTTTCAGAGGTTCATTCTTCTTCCTCTTTCTTTCCTTAGACAAGCTATATACAGTCTTCAATGTTTTTGATGATGATTCTACCTGCTGGACCTACCATGAAGGTGCTCTCTCTATGAAAGTAACAAGGAAAGGGCCAGTCATTAGTACACTGGAAGCAGACTGGCTAGAATTAACCACATTTTATTATAAACAAGGATTGTCATTAATTGATTCTGTTGTACACTGGGAAACTTGTAAAGGTGAGTATTGTCCCAGAATATCAAGCTTTGACTTATGCAGACTACAGAATTTGCAACAAGTAGATGATGCTTCGCTTCTTGATGTGAGGGTAATGTGTAAACATGTTCCGTCATTGTAAACTTAGAGAATCTGATAACTAAAAAGGGAAGAACCTGGGAATTTGGGCACTTCTAGCTCTGAATAATTGACATTTCAGCTGTATTTTACAAATAAAAAAATTCCAAGGTAGGAAGTTAGTGTAGTGTTAGAATAAACATTTTGGGGTTGTTTGGTTTGTTTGGTTTTTTTGGGGTTTGTTTTCTTTTCTTTTTTTAAAGGAAAAGATAATGAGGAAAAAAATCATTAGACACATGTTTCCCAGATATTTGTGTTCTGCTGTTCACTGTAGGTAGCTGTGGTGCAGTCTTGAGTATTTCCAGTGTGGCAGGAGAGCATAGAATCAGAATGGCTTGGGCTAGAAGGGACCTCCAAAGGTTATCTAGTCCAAGCCCCCTGCAGTCAGTGGGGACATCCTCCGCTAGATCAGGTTGCTCAGAGTCCTGTCTAGCCTGACCTTGAGTTTCTCCAGGGATGGGACCTCAACTACCTGCCTGGGCAACCTCTTCCAGTCTTTCACTAGCCTTGTGGCACAGAACTTGTTCCTGACATCCAATCTAAATTTGCTCTTCTCTAATTTCAAACCATTGCCCTCATCCTACTACTGCAGACTTGTAGAAACAGTCCATCTGCAGCCACCTTGTAGGCCCTCTTTAGGTACTGGAAAGCTGCTATTAGGTCTCAGTAGAGCCTTCTCTTTTCCAGGCTGAACAACCCCAGCTCCTTCAACCTGTCCTTGTAGTAGAGGTGCTCCAGCCCTCTGATCACCTTCATGGCCCTCCTCTGGACCCACTCCATCAGGTCCATGTCCTTCCTGTGTTGAGGGCTCCAGAGTTGGGCACAGTACTGCAGGTGAGGTCTCACCAGAGCAGAGCAAAGTGGCAGAATCGCCTCTCTCCATCTGCTGCCAGGCTTCTTTTGATGCAGCCCAAGATGCCATTGGTCTTCTGGCCTGCAAGTGCATGTTGCTAGCTAATGTCCAGCTTCTCATTCACCAGAACTCCCAGGTCCTTTTCTGCAGGGCTGCTTTCTATCACCTCATCCCCCAGCCTGTACTGATAAGAAGGTGCAGCACCTTCAGCTCTCAGTGTGCAGACTGTACTATTAAACCCAAGTCAGATTTACTATGCTTGCTTCATTCTCCAGCTTTCGGGGCTTAAAAATTCTTTCTAAAATACCAAATTGCATTAGAACTTGACTTTTTGATCCTGAAGTTTCAGGATATTTCTGTAGGTTGTTCTGGCCAGCCATGGAGGAATGTAGAGAGCAGAGAAAGCCACGTTTGTCCTTGGGTCCAACTGTAGGCAGATCCTCCAGGACATTTTTAGAGAAGAGGTCTGGTCCCTCCTGCTTCCTGTCATCTTCTGCAGCAATCTACCAGCTTGGTTAACACTCACATTGTTACAGTGATAGGGCTTCAGGCCACAGGATTTTCCAATTTCCTCTTTACTCTGCCAATTTCAGTTAAACTTCAGTTTTCATACTGGAGGGCTCCTACTGGCTCTGCCAGAGTTCCTAGTCTTCATTCTTCTGATGAAGAGACACAAGCTGTATGTCAGCAGTGCTGCTGCTGCTGGCCCCCGCCCTTAGCTGCACACCCTGCTGAGCCTCAAATCCTGCTCTCTGGCAGAGCTGGGGACAGTGTTGCCACTGCTGACAACAGGAGCAGCTTTAGTGGCCAAAGGGTTTGAGCTCTGAAGCTGTTGTTGGCAAAATACATAATTAAGAGATTAATTTCCATTTGAACTGAATTTGCCTGAAAGCCAGAGATGAAAGTGTTGCAAAAGCCAGTATGTAGCTACTGTTGTGCAATTACTTGAAAATAATGTGAAGAAAATGGTAGTACCCTGGTGTTAGGGGAGCAGACTAAGAGTCTGGCAGGGTTCATCATTTCACACTTAGTGACAAACATTGTTTGATAGCAGACTTAGAATTGATACTTCACTACTGTGGCACTTTGGCTTTGTTTGTATCTTGCTTGCACTAAATTCTGAGTAGTTGATCATAGAATCATAGAATGGTAAGGTTGGAAGGGACCTCAAGAATCATCTAGTTCCAACCCCTGCCATAGGCAGGGACCCCTCCCACTAGGACAGGTCACTCAGGGCCTCCTCCAACCTGGCCTTGAACACCTCCAGGGAGGGAGCAGCCACAACCTCCCTGGGCAACCTGTGCCAGTGTCTCACCACCCTCACTGCAAACAACTTCCTCCTAACATCCAGTCTAAATCTCCCCTCTGCCAGTTCAAACCCATTGCCCCTTGTCTTGTCATTCCAAGACCTTGTCAATAGTCCCTCCCCAGCCGTCCTGTAGGCCCCCTTCAGATACTGGAATACTCCTTGATGCTCCTCTAGAACTGTTTATGGCAGTTCATTGTAAGCAAGCAAAACACAGCGCTGCACTGGAGAAAAGTCTTCAAATGTTTCAAAGACCTTAAATAATTTTTGTAGTATTCAGGCTGATTATCCAGTGAGCTGAGTTTACTTCATGATGTATTAAAGTGGCTTTCAGAAGACATTTCACATCTGCTTCTTATATGGATTATGGAAGGAGGGTAGAATTACTGGGCTCTTGAGTACTGCTTTATTATATGTCTTATTTAAGGCTTTTTTTTTTTTTTTTTAGGATGTTCTGATTTAAAATTATGTACACTCAGTGTCCCCCTTCTAAAGCTTGGATTAGTCAAGGGCTTAAATTAAAACTAAGTTTCTGCAGCCTGGAGAAGAGAAGGCTTCCAGGAGACCTTAGAGTAGCCTTCCAATATCTGAAGGGGGTCTACAGGAAGGCTGGGGAGGGACTATTGACAAGGTCTTGTAATGACAGGACAAGGGGCAATGGGTTTGAACTGGCAGAGGGGAGATTTAGACTGGATGTTAGGAGGAAGTTGTTTGCAGTGAGGGTGGTGAGACACTGGCACAGGTTGCCCAGGGAGGTTGTGGCTGCTCCCTCCCTGGAGGTGTTCAAGGCCAGGTTGGAGGAGGCCTTGAGTGACCTATTCTAGTGGGAGGTGTCCCTGCCTATGGCAGGGGGTTGGACCTAGATGATCCTTGAGGTCCCTTCCAGCCTTACCATTCCATGATTCAAACATAAAATCCCCTTAAGTTCTTCAGAAATCAAACCCTGAAAATAATGAACTGCTTTGATTTTGTTGTTTTCAGTAGTTTGAGTGTGAATCAGTGTAGTTCTGTAGCTCTCCAAATTTAGTCATTATCAGAGGAACACACAACTTGACTGAATTAACCTCAGATTGAATTTGGCATCCAGTCCCCCTCAAACTGCAGATTTTGTCACATAGACAGTCCTAGTGATTAAATAGAGTTTGTATTGCTCATCTTTGTTTCCTTTAAATTATGATTCCTATCTACTGCAGTCACTGGATGAACAAAGTTTGTTGGTTTTTTTTTTCTTTGGGGGAGGAGATGTGAGAAATCAGACTCATAGTTTTCACTAACTGTTTTTTTAGAGCTGGAAAATAACTCTCTGGAGATATCTTAGGATTGACTGAGGGGTGTTTCTGGCAGCTGTTGAAATTAATCTTTGCAGCTGTTGCCCAACAACAGCTTCACAGTCTTGGCATTCCTCTGTATCTGGCTGCTGCTCTCTCTGTGAATAACTATTGCATCTTTAATACCCAGGTTGTGCCTTATTTAGGGATTTTGTGTTACCCCTTTGCAGCAGTTGCTGCTTCTGCTTGAACCCCACATTGACTGGTTTCAGTAAGACCCATGGGTGGGATGCTCATGAATTAAATTGGATATATTCAGAGGCACGACTCACTGTGTGGTTGGAATTTTGCAACCAATGGAGTGTCTGTAACCATAGTAAGAAATTAATATAGCTACAGACATCTTTAAGCAAAAATGTTTGTTCTTGAGGTGGATATTGAAGGGTTTTATAACCAGATAAAAGTTGGGCATACAACAGAGGGAAGCCTAAAATGCAGTTTCAGGGAGAAAGATTTGCACTTAACATCTTTATGGCTACATGGACATCAAATAGTCATTTTCACCTTGCTTTTGTTTGTCTTCAGTGTGTGAGGTGTCTTTAGCAGCAGTTGTCCTTTATGCAGCTCTAGCGAAGTGAGCAAGTTTTAGCTGTTGTTTTAATAAAACCACAAGCTAAAAGTCAGGCAGCTGCAGAAATCCTCTTCTGTAGAACTCAAACCAGAGTCAGCAGAATTTCCTTGCTAGTAGGATGAAAATGCAATACCCACTTTAAGGTAGGAGGAAATGTGAAGATAAAAAGAATAAAAATAAATTTGTTGTCAGTTCTTAATTCCCAGCTTCTGCTGGCAAAAGAGGATAGAGACATAAAAGTGATCTAGGGATGTTCTCTGTTAGCAGCCATTAGGATGCTATTTGAGTGAAGGTATGTCCAAAACTGTTTAAAATTTAGTTATTCTATCATGCTTGAAAAATGATAGAAAAGGGATGCTCTAACATGTTGTAGGGGGCTGCACATTTTAAGCATCTGCATGAATGCTGAAGAAAGACTGAAGTCCATGAATTCCTAGTAATTCATAAATCAACTTAGGAGCTGTGCAGATATTATGTTTGTGCCTCAACCTATGTATTCATAGAATCATAGAATGGTAAGGTTGGAAGGAACCTCAAGGATCATCTAGTTCCAACCCCCTGCCATAGGCAGGGACACCTCCCACTAGTACAGCTCACTCAAGGCCTCCTCCAACCTGGCCTTGAACACCTCCAGGGAGGGAGCAGCCACAACCTCCCTGGGCAACCTGTGCCAGTGTCTCACCACCCTCACTGCAAACAACTTCCTCCTAACATCCAGTTTCAATCTCCCCTCTGCCAGTTCAAACCCATTGCCCCTTGTCCTGTCATTGCAAGACCTTGTCAATAGTCCCTCCCCAGCCTTCCTGTAGCCCCCTTCAGATACTGGAAGGCTACTCTAAGGTCTCCTGGAAGCCTTCTCTTCTCCAGGCTGCAGAGCCCCAACTCTCTCAGCCTGTCCTCATAGCAGAGCTGCTGCAGCCCTCTCAGCATCTTCGTGGCCTCCTCTGGACCCGCTCCAACACTTCCATGTCCTTCCTGTGCTGGGGGCTCCAGAACTGCACACAGGACTCCAGGTGGGGTCTGAGGAGAGCAGAGCAAAGGGGCAGAATCCCCTCCCTTGCCCTGCTGCCCACACTGCTCTTGCTGCAGCCCAGCACACAGTTGCTGTCTGGGCTGCACTCACACTGCAGCCTCATCTTGAGCTTTTCATCACCCCAGACCCCCAGGGCCTGTTCCTCAGGGCTGCTCTCAGCCATTCCCCACCCAGCCTGGAGTTGTGCTTGGGATTGTGCCTACCCAGGTGCAGGACCTTACACTTGGCCTTGTTGAATGTCATGAGGTTGGCCTGGGCACAGCTCTGCAGCCTGTCCAGGTCCCTCTGGATGGATCCCTGCCCTCTAGCAAGTCGACTGTGCCACACAGCTTGGTGCCATCTGCAGACTTGCTGAGGGTGCACTGATTCCTCTGTCCGTGGCACTGACAAAGATGTCAAACAGCACTGGTGCCAGCACTGACCCCTGAGGGAACCACTTGGCACTGGTCTGCAGGTGGACATTGTGCCCTTGATCACCACTCTCTGGGTGCCACCATCCAGCGAATTCCTTACCCAGCAGTGCTCCACCCATCCAGTCCATGTTTTTCCAGCTTGGTGCCCAGGATGCCATGTGGGACAGAGTCAAATGCCTTACTCAGGTCCAGGTAGATGACATCAGTTGCCCTTCCCTTGTCCACTGATGCTGTGACTTCATCATAAAGAGCCACCAAATTTGTCAGGCAAGATTTGCCCTTGGTGAAGCCATTGCTGGGTACCACCAGTGTACAGTTCCTTGTACATTATATCTCAGTGTGCATAATCTAACACTAAAACCACACATCTAATATCTGTATGTGTGTGGAAGGGAGATGATCATTTAGATACTTCCATGCACATAACTCAGACTGCATCCATCTTCTCTGTACTATACAGTAATAAATGATGTTTTAGAGTATTAACAATTATGCACAATCTCTGTGCTAGTCGGGTCAGGTTTTCATACCAGACCTTTTGTGTAGAATAGTTTGGGTTGGAAGGGACCTTAAATATCATCCTGTTCCAACACTCTGCCATGGGCAGGGATACTTCCCACCAGGTCAGGTTGCTCAAATCTTTATCTGGTCTGGTCTTAAACGCACCTGTAGAAGAGAGATCCACATCTTCTCTGGGCAACCAATTGCAGTATCTCACCACCCTTATAGTAAAGAACTTCTTCCTCATGTCCAGTTGTGTGCGAGAAGTTTTCTTTTGTTTGATTGGTGTGTTTTTCCTTTACCTTTTTCTGCCTTTCCTAAGAGTGTGGCAAAACAAATATCTTTGTGCAATATTGGAGGGGATTTAAATTTGGTGTTCTGAGGATGTGTGATGCTTTGGGAGTTCCCAGGATGACATGGTTTTACTGTCCAAACTGAGTTTTAAACAGTCAGCTCTCAAGGCACATTCTCACAAGAGCTTCCCAATGGCTCTTAGGAGAAGCAGAATGAGTATTTGATGCACTGCTTTTAGTTTTGGGCCAACCGGATACTGTCAGGCTTGAACGAGTGAGTCAGGGAGCTGGGCTCTGAAACTTCCTTCCCAGCAGGAATCTCTCTGCAGTTACTTCTGTTGCAGGCCCTTCCTGTGGCCTGTAGCTAAGCTTTGCACTTGATGCTTTGTATTTCTGTGTTCTCTCCCAGAACACCAGAAACTACACTACTGTCCAGAGTAGAGTGTTGAAGTGGAATGAAGAGGGTTTGTGCCTGTCTGCTGTCAGGGGATTGTTGGATACCCGAGACTCCAAAACTGATTGATAAGTGGCTAATATGCTTTTGGGAAGATGAAATGGTTCATAGCTCAATGTGTAGAGAGAAAAAAGGGACCGGAGTCATAAGTTGATTTGCATACTTCATGAAGGTGTAATTAGATGCAGAAATAATCACAAATGAGAGATATTTGCTGTCTTGGTTCATTTGATTTTGGAGGTGCTGTAAAATTTTGCTGCATTGTTGCAGGGACTGCTCAGTGAGAATAACCAAGCCCAAGTGCAGCTTGGTAAGATACCAACCTTTCAGTTCGTATTTGTTTTTGTGTCCACAGGGGACTACTTGCCCAAATCTTTAGAAGGGTTATTTATCTACGAAGAAGAAGGTGCTGGGGTTCCAGGTTCTAACAGGAGAGGAAATGATGCAATAGTTGTTGAACAATGGACAGTCATTGAGGTAAATTTGGTGATCATTTACCAACACTGCTTCCTACTTAGATTTCCCTTTGTTTTTCCCTCAGGATGCTTGTACCAGTGTTTGATAAACATTCAGGATGATTTCTTGAAGTCTCCAAAGTAAGCTAAACTAAAGACTTCAATTTTACAATTGAAATCAGGCCTCTGTTGCCTTTGGTCAGTGTGCAGAAACTACAGGTGCCACAAGGCTTCTGGCCTGACATTTACAAATGTCCGTAGCAAAAAATACCACCAAAGAAAATGTGAGGGTTTAACTGGATATTTCAAACCAATTTAGACCTCATTTCAGCAAACACAGTTCCAATGGCAGTGTGCTGAAGTATTTTTAAATAAAAAAGGGGGAAAAGTAGAAATGCAACTAGAAATAGAACAGAAAAAAAAAATTATGAGTTGAATGTAGTTTTCAGATGTATATTCCTAGTAAAATTTTACTGCTAAATAATGGAAGACTTAATTTTCCCAGTAAATTTACATGTATTGTTGTAGCATGGTGCAGCAATAAATCTATTTAATGCTATTAAATATCTTATAAGCTTATTGGTGTGAATTAATGATGTCTGAAAGTAATTGTTTTTGGAAGGGATACCAAGGATAGGGATGGGATACTATGGAAGGGATACTTCAGAAACAGTCAGTGATAAATACACTTAACAATGTGAAAAGAAACAGCATGAAATTAAGACCTTTTATATTAGAACAAACTATTCAAACTATTTAGACATTGAAGTAAACTCCCAGGGGAGGTGGTAGATTCCCCTGCGTTAGACAGTTTCAAGGCCCAGCTTGACAGGGTGCTGGACTACCTCATTTAAACTATGTTCTTACCCTGAAAGGTTGGACTTGGATGATCCTGGAGGTCCCTTCCAACCTGGTGCTCTATGAATCTGTGAAAAAACAAAACCAAACCAAAAAATGCCCAACCACCAAACCCCCAAAACTTGAATATAATGCTGGCTGAGATGTGAACTAAAAACCTAAATACATCGAGTGAGGCACCTGTTCTAGACATTTCTTCAGCTACATGACAAGTTTGCCAAGTGGGATATGCTTTCAGTGTCTCACAGAATCAGGGCTCATCCCTGAAGTCCTGTTTTTTTGTCTTCTGTAGAGGAAAATCATTTTCACTGTGAGAGTAGCAGAGCACTAGAACAGGCTGCCCAGGGACGTTGTGGAGTCTCCTTCTCTGGAGACATTCAAAACCCGTCTGGGTACGCTTCTGTGTGATGACCTCTAGGTGATCCTGCTTTGGGGTAGGACTGGATGATCTTTGAGGTCCTTTCCAACTCCTAATATTCTGCAATTCTGTGATTTCAAATAATTTTGGTTTGAAATACTGAATCACCAGCAAACAACACAGGTTGATACCATCTCGGAGGATTATCTCGTGATAAAGGGTAGTCATTGTAATTTGTGTAGAAATGAAATAAAACATGTACAGAGTCTCTTTACTACTTTTTATGATTATTAATGTAGGGATGTGAAATTAAAACAGATTATGGACCTCTGTTGCACACTCTGGCTGAGTTTGGATGGCTCCTGACCTGTGTCCTGCCTACACCGATCGTACGACATGACAGGTACCCAAACAGTAGATTACAGCATTTTTGGTATATCCATCTCAGAATTTTCAAGGGATTACTTAAAAGGGAGAAAAATGCTGCTGATTTTTAACTGCATAAAAAAACTTGAGCTGTAAGTAGCATTAAATCTCTTTACTCCGCACTGTTTTAGAACTACTGACTTCAGCAAGCTTCGAACTAGACTAATAATCCTCAATAATATAGATTGTTTACATCTAAACAGTAAAGATATTATTTATAAGGCAGTTCATCAAACTCTGTCCCAGCAACTGTGTTACTTCTGTACTTAAAGTTCAAACAAGTGTTGAAATGTTTCACTGATTTAGGACCATGTTGAATCGTTCAGGCTGTGTAAGAAGTCACTTTGTAACAAGACAGTCTTGCAGTGTTTATTGCAAATCAGAGAGGAGAGTCTGCTAATCCAGCAGGTTAGTGGGCTGTTTCTCCTCTTTATTGTAAACATGAGGTTTCACCTCAGATGTAGTACCAGACTACTGGATTTCAACTCTTACTGTAATATTTATTTAGGTGACTCAAGTGGCTCTACAGATATAAGAGTTAAATAGCAGACCTCCTTTTGGTAGTCTGCAGAAATAAGACAAGGAGCACCAGGTACAAACTGGAACATAGAATGTTTTACCTCACCATGAGGAGAAACTTCTTTACAGTGAGGGTGACAGCTCTGGAACAGGCTGCCCAGAGAGGTTGTGGAGACTTTCAAAACCCACCTGGATGCATTCCTCTGCAGACTACCAAAGGAGATCCTGCTTTGGTAGGGAGTTGAACTTGATCTCTGGAGGTCTCTTCCAACCTCTAAGGTTCTCTGATTCTGTGACCTGGATCCCATAGAATGTTCCAGATTTTTCTGAGTTTCTTTTAAGCAAAAATAAGTACCCCTGCTTTTTTTCCCACTATCAAGCTAAGATATGGTAAAGGAAACAGAGTTAGGCATACACCTCTGCAGCCCTTTTCCTCTTCTCTTTAATTTTCTTTCCATTAGACTAAGTTTACCAAGGTTAGAAAACAAATGTGCTGAGGCATATCTTAGAGCTCCTTAAGGACAACGGAAAGAGTGGGTGACTTGAGTCATCTTTGGATCCAGACCTCTCTGCCTCTCTGTATTAAATCAAGACAGGACAAAAAAGCCTTTCATCTCTTTTTTTTTTTTTTTTTTCTTTCTTGTAACAGAACTGCTCCAAGAAAGTGGAATTTCGTTCAAGTGATTGAAAACAAATCAACTCACCCATAGAAAGGAGGTTTTTCTGGTTGGGAAATAGGGGTGTGGGGTGTGTTTGGCTGTGGTGAGTTATTTTTCTTTTATTAGTTGGGGTTTTTAATAGCTAATTTTAACCAGCTGGTTAAATGCAAAGATGGAAGGAACGGTGATAAAACAGTAAGGCCTGTTCTGAGTCTTTTAGGGATCTCTGTATATTCTAAGGTTCATGGAATTCTGAACTTCTAAATCTTTTATTCCCAGAGAGAAGCAGATTTTAAAATATGAAAAAAAAAAAAGTTACTTCATTTCCTCAAACAAAACTTTGTAGTCTAAGCTAATGAGCTTTGACTATGTCGACTTATAAGGGGACATAACCCACTGAGCCTGCCTTTGATAAACATGGAATTTTTAGCCAAATCTTAGGGCTTGAGAGTAAGCCTTTGGGATCCAGAACCACCTCTTGAAAGATACAAATGGGCAATGGGAAGAGAGAGATTTTAGTAGTCATGATGCACTATGGGTTGCAGGATGAGTGAGAAGGTTTAACCTCAAGCCTCTTCTATCCCACAAGCAGCATAACTGTGCCTATCCCTGTAGGGTTTGGACAGCAGGGTCAAGATTGTCTTGAGCAGCTGTCTGTGTCTGCATGAATCATTTAATCTTTGCTGTAGTTGTGTCTTGTGAGATACTTCTGGAAGAAGTATGACAGCTTGTGCCTGGTGTGCCTCTACTGTCTCTCTAACACGGCTCTTTGTTTTTCTTTAAGGAAAAGGAAAAAAAAAGCTTGTAAACAAGAGTTCCTCACTGGGAATTAAGAATTCATAAGAGTCAAAAAAATTTGTTTCTGCCCTGAAAGGCTAAGTAGTGATAGATAAATTCTATTTTTAGGCCTTGATGGTGGCAGTTAGAGGAGACTAAATTCTTGAATGGTTACCGTGTGTCTGATATGAAAGATTCCATGAATGTGGTGGTGGATTATCCTAGGAATGCAAGTTAAATGTCTCAATAAAGAAGAATGCTTTATGCTGCTGAACAGCTGGTCTTTTCCCAGACCCGAGACTCTGACCTCAAAACCCAGCCTGAATGTTAACAGGCTTCAGAAGCACTGAAAAAAGGAAAAAAAAACAAAAACAAACCCAAAAAAACCACCACAAACCAAAACGCAAAGAAAACATGAGCAGTATTTTTGGATTATCTGGAAAAGTGATTTATTTTTTCATATTTGTATGAATAAAAGAATCCGTACAAAGTATATAAAGAAATTTTGGGTTCCTCTAGTCAGATTTTGATATAGTCTAGTCTGGAAAACACCAGGCTCTCATGCCTATTGCTGTGTGGGTTTGTTGTTTGAAGTATTTCCTCTTTTTACAGATGTTCCTCCCAAAAAAATGTCTTGTGGATTGTCATGCCAAGTCACAGCTGAGTGGTGTAGCTCTTACCCCTGTTTCAGGCGAGGGCAGCAATCTGTAGGCCTATTTAGTCCTTCAATGGCTGAATTGTATTGGATGCAGGAAACACTTCCTTGATGTCCTGGTTTGAATTAGATCAGCACAGCCCTAACCTGTGACATTTAAATGTTGTCTTTGCTGTTCCAGGTAGAGCAATGGTAGTGGTCATACTCCTGAAGCATGCAGAGTTACTGTTTTGTACAATGTTTGAGACTTCTGGGTTCTTTTGCACAATCCCAAGCACAACTNAGACCACAGTTTGTGGTCTGAAACTTAAAAAGCATTAGAAATAATTGCAGGTTTTTCAGGCAATAGCTCCTCTAACCCAGGAGATACATTCACTATGCCATACTGATGTCTGTATCATAACTGGAAGTCTAGATGTTGCAATTCCCCAGGAGTTAGAAGTGCAGTATTTTGGAAGATGTTTGGTTTTTTTATTCTTATTATTTTTTTTAAAAAAGGAGTTAACTGTATTTCTCCCACGTTAATTTTCTACCTTGCCTGACCTTAATCCTAAGTGCTGTGTCTACAGTGCCCACGCATTAAAAACAAGTAGATCTGTAAAAATCAGAGCTGTGGTAATGCTGCTTGGCTTCTAGTTTGGTGATTTGTTTGGGGGGGGGACTACAGAAATTCCTCCAATATGGGCAAATTTATTGCCCACGCAGCATAAGCTGACAAACAAATTGCTGTTTTAACAGAAGAGTTTCTGTTGCTCTGCATCCTTCTTGAAAGAAGAGACAGGGGCAAAGGTTTCAGCCAATCTTACTCTGCAGTGACCTTTATTTCACTGTGGTCCCTGAAGATGAGCAAGACACACTGCTAACCCACTGACTTGGGGGTTATTAATAGATCGTGGTCAAATACTCAAGATACTTTTTCCAAATGCCCTGACTTAAGAGGCAGAGAGGGAACATGGAGCTGAGGGAAGCCATGGAGTGGCTTGCTTGAAGCACTTCTCATTTAAATTCTGTGGAGATCCCACTGTCACTGAGTTCTTGCTGAATGAAGCTCATAGCCCCTTTGTCGTGCGCAGCATTTTAATCAGGTCAGACTTAGAAAACTGTTAATTTACTTATTGTCTACTCATCATCTTGTCCTTTTTCTGGCCTAGTAGAACTCATACAAGCTGTAGCTTAGTGTAGGGCTTTTTCTTTTCTCCAAAGGAATGCACACTGTTACAAATAAGCCACAGGTTCTTCCCCATGCCAGGGACTGTGCTCAGCCTTCACGCTTCGAAGAGAGGCTCCCCGGCTGATATCATCACAAGAGACCTAACTGAGGCAGGGAGAGACACCTGGCCAAATAGGAGAATTTTGTAGGATTGCCCATTTCCTTGCTGTGACATAAAATTGTCCCATGTTTTCTTCTCATTAATGCAAATAGTGAGGTAGAGCCTGTCAGAGCAGGAAGCCTTGGTAACTTAAGGAAACAGAGATTGTTCCCTGATAATTTGGCTTCATAATTGGAAGAAGATGGATTTAGGTTAGATATTGGGAAGAAGTTTTGCTCCCTGAGGGTGGTAGGGCACTGTAGTGGGTTACCCAGAAGAGTGGTGGAGGCTCCAAGTCTGGAAGTGTTGAAAGCCAGGTTGGATAGGGCCTTGAGCAACCTGATGTAGTAGTAGATGTCACTGCCCAAGGCCAGGTGGGGTGGAACTGGATAGTCTTGAGGGACCCTTCCAACCCAAACCGTTCTCTGATTCTTTTAGGTACGCATTCCTTACAGTTGAGCCTGAATGATATGAAGGTGGTGCAGTGACTATTGCTGGCTTTCAAGTATTGAAACTCTTTTCTTTGTTTTAGTGAAGGAAATCTGGCCACAAAGCAAGTAATTTTTCTTCAGAGACCTGTTATGTGGAATTCTGCTGTCCAGACACCAGAGGTGAGTAACATGTGTATGGTATCACTGTGAACAGGCTCTGCAGCCTGGAGAAGAGAAGGCTGCCAGGAGACCTTAGAGTAGCCTTCCAGTATCTGAAGGGGGCCTGCAGGAAGGCTGGAGAGGGACTATTGACAAGGTCTTGGAATGACAGGACAAGGGGCAATGGGTTTGAACTGGCAGAGGGGAGATTTAGGCTGGATGTTAGGAGGAAGTTGTTTGCAGTGAGGGCGGTGAGACACTGGCACAGGTTGCCCAGGGAGGCTGTGGCTGCTCCCTCCCTGGAGGTGTTCAAGGCTAGGTTGGAGGAGGCCTTGAGTGACCTGTACTGGTGGGAGGTGTCCCTGCCTATGGCAGGGGGTTGGAACTAGATGATCCTTGAGGTCCCTTCCAACCTTACCATTCTATGAACACGAGTGCTTCACATAATGGTTTGATACAGAAACTAACTAGACTTCAAAATTAATGGGGGCAAAAAACGTGGCAGAGAGGGTTTCACTTGGAACAAGTTGAGGCTTGTGGAGGACTTTTGCAGCTGAATTCATGGTGGTTGTTTTCCTTTTAAGCCACAGATGAAAGCATAAGCATGCTAAAAAGCTGGGCTGTGCTAAATGACTGTTGGCTCAGGTGAGAGAGGTTGGCTGTAGTCTAAGTATTTCTTTAGAAGTCTTCAGGAAGTCTTCAGTGTTCTGAATCAGATCTTTGATCTTTTGCACACAAAACCATTTTATTTTGACCTCATTATAAGGAAATAATACCTAGTCTGTTTTTTCTCTATCTGTATAAATGGTTTTAAGAGTGTCTAAATTTCTTGCATACATATTGTATCTCTCTGTCACTTTTACCTTCTGTGTAGTCTGTCACTATCAGGTGTGTTCTGCTTTTAGTGTTTCTAGAATAGACTCTCCCTTTCTTTGTTCTCCAGGCTTTTGCTTATCTCCAGCCTAACTTCCTTCTTACTGTGTCCACAGATAATTACTACTTCCATGCTTGGAAGAACTGCATTCCACATGCACAAGTGAAGTCCTGTTTTAATTTTTGGCTTTACTATCATCTCAGTTCCCAGCTAGTTCTGGTACACTATAATTTATTTCCTCACCAAATTTGAGCTCATGCTTTTTTCTCTTCAGTGTTGTGTCTTGTCCCCTTTGCTGATGTCTATGGCAGGGGCTTGGAACTAGATGATCCTTGAGGTCCCTTCCAACCTTACTGTTCTATGATTCTATGATTCTCTTCCATTCATACCCTCTTCTGAAATCTGCCAGTTTCTCAGGGTTTTATTTGATTTTTTTTTTCTTTATCATTGCATTCATACCCCCTTTTGAAATGTGCCAATTTCTCAGGGTTTTATTTGTTTGATTTTTTTTTCTTTAATTTATCAAATAAGTGATACTTTTCTCATGATTCCCTTTCTTTTTAAAAGATTTTTTTGTTTGTTTGTTTTACTACTCTGTATAATGAGGGTGTGGAATTCCTTTTCCTTGGCAAGACATATTTTTTTTTTTTTACTATAAGCAGCTCTTAAAAGTGGCCAGACATAAGTTAGAATGGTTAAGACTTGGTAAAAACCAGTTCTGCAACAACATCATGGGGAACTGATGAATCTTTCAGACTTGGTTTGAATTAAAAATAGGAAGCATTATGCTCACAATTCAAATTCTCTCTGTTGTGAGGTGATCAACAGCTTTGGTTAACAGAAATAAAATGGTGTGGCTTGCAGTTCTTTTTTTTGTGGTGGAAACCTTTGACTTAAGATACTAGAAGGAGACAAGAATCAGCTGATTTGTGGCCATTTGCATCAGGATTTACTGAGTTTAAAATCTGAACAAACTTAGTATCTGAAAAAGTACCAGGGAATGTTTTACTTCACCAGGAAATTTCAGTATGCTGAGGTCATTCTATCATGGGATGAATAGGTAGTTCTGAAACATTTGGCAGAGTATCATTTCCTTCTGTCTCTGTAATTATGTTGGTCCCATAAATTTTTATTATTTTGGATTTGCCCTTCCTTGGGGTTTTACTGAAATACCTGAGTTGGCAAATAGCACATTACCTTCATGACACTTTAAATCCACACATTTGTTAGTGACACTTAACTGATGTAGAATATCATACTGGTTTTGCACTAACTTAGGTAGGTTTTATAAATTCATAGCCTCATAAAATGATTTGTGTTGGAAGAGATCTCAAAGGTCATCCAGTTCCAACCCTCCTGCTCTGGCCCAGGAACACTTTCCATTATACCAGATTGCTCATGGCCTCATCCAGCCTGGCATTGAACACTTCCAGAGAGAGGACCTCGACAGCCTCTCAGGGTAACATCATCCAGTGTCTCACCACCCTCACTGGAAAGGATTTCAGGTGCAGTTCTAGAAACTTTCCTAGTTTATTTGAAATGTGTCCCTGGTGACACAGCTGTGCAACTTTTTTTTATCAAACCCTTGCAAACATTTTAGTGAAAATTCTGTGATTTTATGCTGTTGAGCATGGCATCTTCATTTTCATGTGTGCTGTGTATCTTTTCATTGATGCTCAAATGGCATTAGAACTGTTGCTCAAGAAATACTCATGTCTGCTACTTGAGACATTTTTTAAGCACAGAAATGCTTCAGACATCAAAAATGGTTTCAGTTAAGGAAAAAAAAAAGAAATAGCTTCACAGGTGTTATTCCTTTAGGCATGACCTGGTCTCTTATTCCCATGGGGCCTCTTCTCTGAGGAGAGTAGGCCAGCAGGGCAAGGGAGGNATTATGTCCTCACAGCTCCTTTCTTTGCCTCCTTTTATGTTCGTGGGATACCACATATGACATGGCTTTTGATTTATGTGATGGTTCAGAGGCCTCTTGGCTTGGAAGGGCTGTGCCATCTCTATGGGCTCTTTGTTTATCACATACCATTTGTGGGTTTTAGCAAAAGAGAGCTCAGAGGAGGAGCTCTTAGACAGATCCACGCAGTGCTTGAGGGTTTTCTGTTCTGTTCTTTCTTATTTCACTTCAGCAGATTTCTCTGTCCTCTTAGTGTGGCATCCAGGCAAAGCTGACTGACTTCTGCTTCTCCCCAGGCAACACTATTTCGCCTTACTATCATGGCCCAGTATCTCCTGTAACAGCTTGCTTGAGTACATTTCCTTTATCCACAAAGGCCATTGTTTGTACTGTTTCAAAAGGCTTTGGGGGGAAAAAAACCCAAAACAAGCAATGTATAGAAGAGAGGCACACAACTTGCAGGAGCATGACAAAAAACAGTTGTGGGGTGGTTTTGTTTTTGAAGTGGTTGCACTTGTGCACATCTCCTTGCAAAAGTGTGTACTTGGCCCACCCCATAACGCAACTTTGTGCTGAGGCTGGACGACTTCTGGTTATGTGTCCTCTTGTAGGCAGGGTTGTGTGTCCCCTGGCAGAGCATCTCCTGGTTTAGCAGTGCTTGTGCTGACAGCAAGGCTCCAGGCAGGCAGCCAGGGCACTTCTGTCTTACTGACTGTGCTCCACTCTTGTGACTCAAGGTACCGATATGGCCTCTGGAGGTGCTAGCTCCAGATGCTAAAACAAAATAAACCTCCTCAGAGGATGCATGGTCTGAGAGATCCACTGTTTGCTTAAATCAGGCATCTTAGTTATTTTGACACAGGCAGCTATCAAGCTTCAACAGGAAGTGTGTCAGAAGGTGGCAGTACTAATCATAGAATCATAGAATAGTAAGGTTTGAAGGGACCTCAAGGATCATCTAGTTCCAACNACTCCAGAACTGCACACAGGACTCCAGGTGGGGTCTGACTGTTAGACTGTATTTGATACTGAGTTCTTCCTATGCAAGCTCTGTAGCCTCCCACCACACTATTGTACAGGACAGCAGGTTACTTCTGTCTGCATAGATCCACCACATGAATTGAAAGCAAGTCTTAAGAAATTTGCTATTACCTGAGGAGGCCTCTGAAGGTCCTTGTGGGCAGAACAGAGAAGCTGGGAGAGTGCAGTAGTCCAGCCATGAGATGAATCAGTGGGAAACCTTAAAAGAGATGCTTTTAGCATGGTTTAAGACTTGCCAGTCATTCCAGATCTGCTAAGTACTGCATAAGAATCAAGCATTGTTGAAGTCTTTTTACTTAGCATTCATTCCTGCCAGTCTTGCATCTCAGCTACACCTTTCATCTTCTCTGTGTTGAAATTTTTTGAGAACAAAAATGCATCTGTTGAAGGTTTTTCTCCAGAGGAGTTCCTCCTTTAAACCAGTGTTAAATGCTGCCTTAAGTTAAAGTGCAGCAGCTCACCTTAAATCATTGCAAAGTGTTTGGCCTTTTTTTTCCCCCCTCTTTGTTTCCCTGAAGCTAATGTTTAAACATCTTACTGTATTTCAGAGAAAATCCTTAAGACAAGTTACTGGGGAGGAAAAAGGCAAAGTGTCCAGCAGAAGTGTTGGATTAGACACAGCTACTTCTCGCCCTGTAGAAATTGGACAACCATCTGATGAGTTTCACCTCTCTCCATCTAAACAATGTTGGATCAAGGAGGGATCCTCCCACTATGGAGGCTTTGCAGGCTTCAGTAGCAGTGATGCAGTGTTAAGGGAACTGGATGATGGACAGTTTGACCAGGAAGATGGAGTGACTCAGGTCACATGTATGTGATGAAGTAAGTAGCTGCATCAGATGGACATGTACAGAATTCACACAGATGTTTAAGAACAAACCCATCCTACTTTCAGTGCCTCAGTGTAATCCTTTCGAGTTCTTCCAGGCTCATTCTATGTTTGTCTGTCTCTTTTGTGGTGTTAATCCTACTGTAGTAATAATACTACTGCAAAATAATCTGTTTTTCTGTCTCTTTTGAATAGACTAAGTACATGACTGGGTGCTCTGCTAACTTGTTCATGCTGTTGACAAGCAAGGAAGCAAATGCTGCAAAACAGTGACAGTTTGAATTGTGGAAGAGAGAAAGGAGTGAGGATGTTTGGTATTTTCCACAAGCTGGAAGAGTGTTTTGGGTTGTTTGGGTTTTTTTGTTTTGTTTTTTTTTTAAGGGTGTTGTAAATATTGCTTGGGAAAATGAACTGTCTGGCTGTTGTCAAGTTTTAATGTGACTGTTGTTTGACTTGCCTTGCATATGTTTGAAAGCCTAGAGAAATATTCAGTCTCTCACTAGAGTGGGAATAATTTAAGCTGCATTCAGCCTGGGTGTCTACAGAAAACCGCTGGAGGCAGGTGCTTGCTCCTGTAAATACAGCTTCACCCCTGCAGGTTTTACCAGGGTTCCTCGTACAGCTGAGCCAAAAGCCATTTGATCAGGTAGCTTGTGTAGTGATATACTCAGGAGTGGAAATGAACCATTCAGCCCTGAAAGATAACTTACAGTCTACTAAAGAGTAGCTTGAAAAGCTTGCTAAGAAGCGTTGAGAGCTTGGTGCAGTCATGTGGTCAGAGGAGCAAGTGGGCGAAGCGTCACAGGCACTAGAGATCGTAGGCTACATACAACTATGCTGATGTTAGAAAAAAACTTCCTCACCTAAACGTGTCTCACGCTGGGTGAAGTCTATTCAGCTGCATCAAATAGCAGAACAGGGGTGGTGTCCAACCTGCTGCCCTGCCCTGGGGCTCTCCCTGTCCACAGTGGTGGATGCTGACACTAAATCATAGGATCACAGAATCAGTTAGGTTGGAAAAGACCTTTAAGATACAGTCCAACCAGTGACTTTGCAATGGGCAAATGAATGCAGTGACAAGAACAGTGACAAACTGTCTCCAAATGAGCACCCCAGGAGATGACCAGGAAGGTGGAAGTCAGACTGGGATCTTGGTAGTAGGAAGGTGTGCAGAAAGGACACTGGCAGAAGCTGCTTATTGCAATGTGTTTTTAAGGCCAGGTTGGATGTGACTCTGGACAACCTGATCTAGTAGAAGGCGTCCCTGCCCATGGCAGGTGAGTTGGAACTAGATGATCTTTGAGGTCCCTTCCAACCCTGACAGTTCTGTGATTCTGTGAATAAGCAAGAAATAGCTCACAAAAGAAGAAAGTTTCACTTGTATGATAAGCAAGAGTAGTAGAAAGCCTTAGTGTTACTACAGTTAATTTTTACAGGGCAGGGGAGATGCTTTGTACTTGCATTAATTGTCATAGTGGGAGCTTGCAATGATTATTGCTTTGGAGCTGTTCCCCTGTTCTATGATTAAATTGTTGTAGGCAGGCTCATTGTTTTTTAACTTCGCAGCTGTTTGGAGGAGGTTTGGGTGTTTTGGACCCAGAAAAATCCATAGTCCTAAAGCTGAAGCCATTCCTTCAGCTTCTCTTTCCCATCATGCCATTGAAAAGGGCAGCTTTTGTTTTCTCATTTGAATTTCTGAAGAAAAAAGCTGGAAGCTTGGCAGAAGCTTCTGAATCATGCCTGTTTCTAGAGGCAGATACTTGTAGTAGGGCAGCAGGAGGAGTATGCCCACCACAGGGAGTACCTGTGATAGCAGGCACTATTAAGAAATCCTCTTGCTGGGGCTTCTCTCCCTGCTTTCCCACCAGTATCTCAAGTTCATAGATGTGGGGAAAGCCTTGCTCTACTTCTAAAAATACTTTTCTTGAGTTACCCAAAGCTCCTTTGTGCATAATTTTAACTACTGGTGGTTCTCCGTATCAGTCAACCCTGTAAAACCACCTTTTGGTGGGTTTGGTGGTTTTACTGCTCCAAAACTCTAGGAAATGAGAATAATCCATGTTAAAGCTTTTAATGTATGTCCAATTACCTTTATAAAGCATTATCTCTGCTAAGATGGGTAACAGTGGTGAATTCTGAGATGAAACTGGACTGCAGCTCTTTAAATAGGCTACAGTTTTAAGTAATAAATGGAATCTTTCTAGAATATATACATTGGCTAAAATGATCTTTTAACTGAGATCTTTTCCTACCAGTCATTAAGGATGCAGAAAATTCAAGGAAATTAGTGTCGTCTTAGGAGAATTTTCTGGAATAAGGGAAGCAGTTGAACATGCTCTGGATGCCCACAGGTGCACTTTATAACATCCCCACATTTAGCAAGATAGGTGCTGCTTAAGATGAAATAAAGCCATATCCCTTTTCAGCAGCCCACAGTTTTAACTGTGCTTTGGTCCTTGCTCTGGACTCTCACAGCTGTTGACAGTGCTGCAAACCTGGATTTTTCTAGTCTTTTTAATTCTGTATAAATATGTTTTCTCTGAAGCCACTCAGCTATTCCTGTGTAGTTTAGGACAGCTGGGTTTTTAATGCCATGTTGCCTTGCAGGAGGTAAAGTAACCTCTGCTGTAGAAACATTCATCTAGATTGTTTTCCTAGCTTTCTGTTGTCTTTAACCTCACAGGGCTACATTTAGGCTATGTATTGGGGAAAAAAATAAAATGGAATTCTTCACCTGGAACAAAAATCAACATGATGGGAGCCAAGATAAAAGGAAGGTAGTTTGGCCTCTATAGAGTGGGATGGAAAGGATGTCAAGGGAGTACACTTCTCAGCATTCTTGTTTTGATACAAGAACTCAAGGGAAGCATAGAGAGGGTAAGTAGCAGGTCTGAACCAAGTAATGGTGGCTATTCAGCTAACTTCAGGATGCTGTATATAAACTGCATGGAGACTGAAAAATTCCTGACAGGAAAAAAACATTGCCTTAACATCTTTTAGAGTCACTGAAGCAAAAGCTGTTGGAGACCCTCTGAGCTGGGCTGGCTGACTGCAGTCTCGTCCTGTAATTGAGCTTACTGTAAGCACCAGTGCTTCATCCCTGGTGGGTGTGTGCTGAGTGTCCTCTTGCTTTCCAGAATCAGAGAGAGTAAGCTGCTTGCTCTGCCTCTGCAAGAATTACCCGCCTGCATGCACTAGCTGGAGAACACAGAATAAACTACCCATCATCCTAGGATGTGGATGCTGAAATCATGAATTGAAAATCTTTCTGCAACAAATTATAGAAAACATTCTGGTTTGTTTTTTGTACTTAAAAATTCTGAAAGCCAACTCTCTCTCATCTGGAGGAGTGAGGAGGGGAGGATGGATTTGGGGTAGAAAGGATTCCAGTTTAAGCTGCTTGTTTCACTACCCAGTCTTACACAAGCATTAAGTGATGCATTTATTGGTGCTGTGATCAGCACTGTCCTGTGATTAAACTGTTTGTGAATCAGAAGAGCTGTCAAAAAGAGTCTGTCAAGATGTTTTTGTGTGTTCCTACTGATATATATACATGTGGGGTGTGTGTCATGTACACAATGCAGTTTTCAGAGACAGAAAGCAACCAGTGCTGTTCATAACTTCTGCAGAAGACTCTATGCTTTCTGATGCTTAAATTCTTTGGAGAGTAAATCCCTTTCTAATGTTTACAAGCAGGAAGAAACTATCCACTAAAGAAAAAAAAGTTGTTGTGCCCTGCTCATAACTGTCAGAACAGTTTATTTACGTACTTGGTCAACTGCAATAAACTGCTGATTAATTGCTGTGTGTTTTGGTCTGTAAAGTACTATTTTCTTTGTGTAAATCTAAGATCTTTTGGTGGTTCTGGCAGGAAGCTCCTCACCATTTAAAAGCACTCTTGGAATCAGCTACCAGGTTCTGGATGTTTATCTCCTGCTGACATGACATGGGTTAGATCCCTCAAGCAGGAGCTGGCCTTTCACGGTGCAGTCTGTACAGCACTGTACACAGCACTCAGGGCAAGGTTTACAGGGTGACATACAACCACCTGCTAAACACTGATTAAGTTCTCCTTCACCTTTTGAAGATGGAAAGTGCAAGCTGATGTCCTAACAACTCCCTCTGACTTCTAGTTTAGAGAACAGTGTTAGTTAGGATTTAGATTCTTCAAATTCCTGCATTAGAATGTAAACAATTGGTGTGAATTTAAGTGATTCCAAACTTCAGATGAACATAGATTGAGAGACACAGTGGTGTAGAGGAACTGGTCTTGATGACACGTTGCCATCTGTTTAAGCAGATAATCTTTGACAACATCTGAGAGAATTAGAATTGTGAAAGGAAAGCAGCAAAATCATGGCTGACAGATTTCAAGACACACTGAATTAAACATTAGGAAAAACCACAGCGAGTAAGAAAAAATAATTTGGATATTATCCTTTGGTTGCACCACACCCTTCATGTGATATGCTATCATCATATGCTCATTTTGGTATCTGGAAGGTCCTCTCTCTTAGACTTCCCTGTTTAACTGTGGCAGCAGTATTTTCTAATTTGAGAGCTGTATAAATTTGAGGTCTGACTTTGAGACACTAATGATTGTTGTATTGCTTTGCTTCTGAAAGAGGAAATACAGCTTCACTTCAACATGCTGTGTAGCACAGAGGGGAGAAAACCAACTCTGCTCCTGGAAGCACTCAGTTCCTGCAATCTTGGACGACATGAAAAATGAGAATAACTTGCCAAAATATAGCGGTATGGATAAAGAAACAGTTTAATTTTAACTTTTTTTTTTTTCTTTTACAATATAATTCAAAGACAGTCTCAGTTTCCCTATTATGTAGAATCTAAATTAAACCTGTTAATATTTCTTAGACAACTCAATGGTTTGCTTAGGCTGACTGAAGTGTTAGGGTACCATCCAGGCACGTGTGTGTACACAGTACTCATGTAAACAACAGCGAGGGACAATACAAGCAGTGTTTCACTTCGGCCTTCAATAAAATCAGCTTAGTAGAGCAAGTCAGCTTTACAGTGCAAATCGGAAGGAGAATCCACAGGAGTAGAACTACCCGAGCTTTGTTTTGCAGTGGAACTCTTAAAGCATAAAGAAGAAAAGAGGTGTGACATTTCAATGCAGTCCTGAGCCACCACATCGTTTTCTTCAGTTTTGCAAAGAAAATGTAATGAGCAAGCCCAGTTCCGTGGCTTGGCCCATCCCAGTCACCATGGCCAATATGAGCATGCAGTGCCCCTGCAGCAGAACCATATCAGGATGGTCCTGCAGCAGGCTCTCACAGAACTCAGCACCTCTTACCACCTCCTCCTACTTGCAGCACATCCTTCAAGGTATCTATCAAAACCAAGTAACCTAGTCTATACAAGGTAATTACAGATGGGTGTGGACTGTAACTAAAGCCACTTCCACTTGGCCAACATCTCTTGCAATTACCCTGCTGACGCTTAAAACGCCATGATAAATATGAGACAAAAAGGGCTGCTAAAGGAAGGATTAGAGCTGTTGAAGAACTTAAGCCCATCTCTCCATTTTCTCATTGTTTCAATTCCCTTTACATCCAGGTGGTACAGTTACTTGAGGTGTGCTTGATTTGTGTAAAGAAAAATAGCATTTAAGGCATGTTTAGTATAGTCTGAGAAAAGACATTAAAAAGAGGTGGACTCCCTTCTTTCCAAGTAGGTACAAGGTAGAAAACAAAGTGTAGCTTACAGAAACTAGCTGAGTTAGCCCATTCTGACCTGCTTAAAGGAACAAAAAGAGGGTCCCTGGCAACCTCAGAGGGAACCACACAGCTGTAAGCAAAATCCACTTAACACAAGCACGCCACTGTTGTAACCATGTGCACTTAGCAGCGTGTCTGCTATCTTCACCTCTAAAACACTTAATTCTAGCATTCTAGACAGGACACACTTAAGCAGCACTCATGGAAATCGTCAGTTATTGCAACTCTGCAAACACAACTAGAAATAAAAATCTTGACAGGGAATAGAAGGGTGAATCCAAATCTTTCTGCCCAAGAACATAATTCAGGTGAATGAAGAAAAAATAATGTATGTCAAAAACATGATTCACTCTTGCAAAGAGCCAAGTTCAGCATTTCAGTACTTCGAATGGTTTTTTACTAGGAACACATGCTGTGTAGTGTAACATACTTATGAGGTATAGTCTGTAAGCAGTTGCCATAAATACACGTAGGTATAAGCCACTGACTTCTCTGCCATGGTTATTCTTTAGAGAAGCTGTGAAGAACAGCAGCAGACTGCCTTAAGAGGACAGCACCTGTCCCCTGCTCTACACAAACCTTCCCACTGGCAGCAACAAAACACATCCAGAAGGTATGTTAGATCTCTACCAAGAATATCTATGTTCAATAGCATAGTGAAATTGTCCTTTTGGTATTACTAATACTGTAGCTCCTGTTAGTATTTGGATATACACATACAGGAATATGCACATCCATAGAGTTTTAAGTAAATCTTCAAAGCTAAAAAAATAAAAGCTAAATTAGGAACACACTACATTGCAAGAAGCTTTCCTGCAGAGTTAGATATTTAAGGTGAAAAATCTTTGCACTAAAACAAGTTACTGGAGCTCCTGCATTACAAAATGGCTTGCTGTGAAATCTTCCTCTGGCCTCTTCCCCTCCCCATCAGACACACCTTCAGGATTGTGATTCAATGATTGTTTAGCAGCAATTTTAGAGAACTGTAAATTCTTTTTATTAACAGGCATTATAAACAGGTACTACTACTTTTATTTAAAAACCATGAGTGCCACACTGATGAATATACAGCTCATGAATAACTTAAAAGTATTTCCCATATGAAAAGGCGGTGCACACAGCATACAAAAAGTGTATGAACCAAAGCTAAGGGATAGTGATTGAAGTGTCTAAAATGATATATACAGTACAGATTTCATGTTGGTAGGCAGCACAGGCCTCTGCACAGCCAGCCCCTCACGCCTCGCTCTCCCCTGAGACTGAATTTTGCACTTCTTCTTCCAAAATTGGTACAATCAGGTTATCCTTGGACATCAGATTGTACTTCATCACAAACTTAGTGAACCGGTGACACAAGAAAGTTTCATTCTGGAGATGAAAAAGAGGGGGAAAAGACAATACACACAGGAGGAATGTCTTAAGTCGTCGAGGAGAACATGCTAAAAAGAACTTGCTTTTCTGTAATTGCCTCCTTAGATTTACAAGCCTTAAAGAAGAAAAGTGTAGTGATGTTTCAATGGTAAATTTATATTACTGCTTTTAAGTCTTTCCTGCTTGCTTCTAGTTACCGCAGTTAGCAACCCTACTGAAGGCCAGGTTGAACAAGATTCCACAAGATTAATCTGGGTTGTCTGTAGAAACATTCTCAAATGTTGACCTTTCATCCAAATGAAAGGAAGCCGTAACGGAGTAAATTAATAATACAGATAAAAATTCACCTGTGCATATAACACAGCGGTTTGGGTCTTACAAAAGTGTCGCCTGCTCTAACCAACGTTTCACTTGAATACAGTCTGTTGCTAGGACCGAAAGCAAACATCTCATGCACTCACAGCTACACCTCAGTAAATGCCCTTCTTTCAAGGTGGAACTTGAAACTACTTACTTCATACTCATCGAATATCTGCCGGTGGTGAAAATATGCGTGTGAAAATATTCTGTAAATCCTTCGGCACACCGATCCTAACTTGGCTACAGAGGATTCCTTTATGCTAACCCTGCAAGCACCAGAAGAAAGGTTACAGAACAGGCCTACTGAAATGACCTCTGACTGGTAACCTACACTTGAACTGCCCAGGAAATTCAGTGCTGAAGTAATGCAGATCTGCCTCTGCCACTGCTTATTTTTGCAAGGCAAAAATGTTGGTGCACATTCCACACTTAATAGTTGTACTCTGACTACAGAAAAGGTTTTGCCTGTTAAACACCATCACTGGTTTTCTGCTTTCTTGATAGGCAAAGGGAAAGATGTGCAGTTGCTGGATTCCTAGAGACGCAGTTTTGACTTCCCCATGATGCCACATGTGGGCTGCCCCTTCAATACACTCTGGCCATCTTCTGTGGTCATTGATGTCCCACAGTAGACTCATGCTAGCTTCTAGATGTTTTCTGTTGTGATGGGCTCAAACCAGCACATCTGTAGTGTCTAAGTGCTTAGAGTTACTGCAGCTTTCTAAAGGCTGTCTTGTTACAGAGGTTGGCACTGCTCTAATGGAGCCCCGTAACACCAGCGGGTACTAGAAGTTTCCACATATAAAGCACCCTCAGGTCCAGTAAATAGCAATCTGTTTGAACCAGCAGGAATTGCTCTTTGGCTTAAAAGTGACAACGGCTCTACCAGCACGTGATAGATGCTGCTGGACTTCAGGTATTTTCAGTAGAGTCCATCAAAAATAGGTTAAATGTGCTTATTAAGTGTCTAGGTGCCACCTACTCTCTCTCTCCCTCCCTCCTCCCAAACAAAAGCATTTTTACCTGCTGGGGAAGTATTTATTGCTATTCAGAAGACAAGCAGCTCCATCAAGTGTGTGTCTGGTGTAGTCTATAGCAGGACACTACACAAACAGAGAGGGAGTGATCACATGTATGCGTGCACTGTCATATCACTTGTTTAAAGATAAAGCATTTCAATCATGTTTCCTGATGCTTTTAAGTTCCTTGGTCATTTTTATCTCCAGAAGTTCAACATAGCTTCTCTGAGGGTCTTAACTAAGTTTCCTCCTTAAGTGAGCCATTTCTTTTCTGTTTCACAACCCCCAACAATGATTTCAAGCAAAAAGTGTCCCAGAAAATTTGGTTATGCATGCAAGTAGTGGATTTTATGACTCCACTACCTTTTAGGAGTGACTTCCCCAAGAACTTGCATGTGCGGTCACTTTCGGTGTCAGGCTTATATGCCCAGTGCAATGGATGGTGGTCAAGTTTGAAGTGGACAGCCTGTTCCCAGCATATGCTCTTTCAAGTAAACAAAGATGTTTCTCCATTGAATTTCAGGTTGTCTCAACACAAATTAAGAGAAAAAACGAGGGGAATGACAAAATCTCTAAAATTGTGGTAAAAAAGCAGCTCCTTTTGTAAACCACTACAAGGTAGGAAAGAAAACCTCAAGTGGTATTATTAACCCACGTAAGGTCTTCAGTTTGACTAAGAAGCCAGCTATGATGGTCTCCTCGTGAACGTAAGAGCTGTGAAAGGAAATCCTACATTAGTGGGGTCATCTTTCCAAAATAATCCATACCTCTTTGGGAGTTTTGTGAGCTGCACAAAGGAAAATCCACTGCTCAGTTGCTGTCATCTGAGTACACGTGTCTGGGTGACATTCACTCTGTTAAAAGAAATTCCCCAGCCATGAAAACCACCATCAACAAAAAATAATTCAATCTGTTTAAATCACTTTTTCTTGCCCTGTCCCAAATCAAAAAGGTTTTTGGTTTTTTTAGGGTTTTTTTTTTTTTTTACTGGATGTCTTAAAACCTTAAAAAATCCTTACCTCAACCCACTGTTAAAATCTGTGTATGTAGATTCTGGATCTTACAATACAAGGAAGTCTTCTGCTTGATATAATGTAAGAGTATCAAGAAAAGGATTACCTGAAGCTTGACAGCTAGTCCATTGAGCTCAAGGCAGAACTGTCTAAAAGAATATGAACATAGCAGCATCAAAATCAACGTTTTGTTTTCCTGTGGGAAGCATCTAACACAAAACAAGGTTACACATTCTGATCTTCCTCACAGATCTCTTAATGCTTTCAGAAATTACTTCTTGTAAAGTTGAAGAAATACATCACAACATGACTTCAAAGAACACCATCAGATCATTTCAGTTGATGTCACACCTGAGAAGGCAATAGGCTAGGAGCTGGTACACTATAAAAGGACTACAAGCGGAGAGAAGCAGGATTCACACCAGGGTANTTTAAATCCTTTTTTCTTCCCCTGCCCCAAACAAAAAAGGTTTTTGTTTTTTTTAGGGTTTTTTTTTTTTTTACTGGAAGTCTTAAAACCTTAAAAAATCCTTACCTCAACCCACTGTTAAAATCTGTGTATGTAGATTCTGGATCTTACAATACAAGGAAGTCTTCTGCTTGATATAATGTAAGAGTATCAAGAAAAGGATTACCTGAAGCTTGACAGCTAGTCCATTGAGCTCAAGGCAGAACTGTCTAAAAGAATATGAACATAGCAGCATCAAAATCAACGTTTTGTTTTCCTGTGGGAAGCATCTAACACAAAACAAGGTTACACATTCTGATCTTCCTCACAGATCTCTTAATGCTTTCAGAAATTACTTCTTGTAAAGTTGAAGAAATACATCACAACATGACTTCAAAGAACACCATCAGATCATTTCAGTTGATGTCACACCTGAGAAGGCAATAGGCTAGGAGCTGGTACACTATAAAAGGACTACAAGCGGAGAGAAGCAGGATTCACACCAGGGTATTTTTTTTTTCCACCCATCAAACCTGAATTTCCATACAAGTAGAAAAAGAACTATAAGACATAGATAGCACTCATAGTACTCTTACTTTCCCAGCTGAAGCCTGATTTCCTGCAATTTCTAGAAAAAGCACTGGAAGCAGCTGGATTCACATTCCCAACTAGTGGAGATTAAGGACTGATGATACTGGTCAAGGGTCAGCTGAAGATGAGCCAGTGTGTGCCCAGGTGGCCAAGCATGTCAATAGCATTGGATCAGGAATAGCATGACCAGCAGGACCAGGGCAAGGATCCTTTCCCTCTACTGGGCCCTGGTGAGGCCACACCTCAAATACTGGGTTCGGTTTTGGGCCCCTCACTGCAAGGAGGACATTGAGGTGCTGGAACTTGTCTAGAGAAAGGCAATGAAGCTGGTGGATGGTCTGGAGAACAGGTCTGGTGAGGAGGAGCTGAGGGAACTGGGGTTGTTTAGTTTGGGGAAAAGGAGGCTGAGGGGAGACCTCATTGCTCTCTACACCTCGCTGAAAGGAGGCTGAAGCCAAGTGGGGGATGGTCTCTTCTCCCATGTAACAAGTGGCAGAACAAGAGAAAATGACCTCAAGTTGAGCCAGGGGAGGTTTAGGTTGGATATTAGAAGAAACATCTTCTCTGAAAGAGTGGTTAAGCCCTGGAATACGCTGCCCAAGACAATGGTGAAGTCCCCATCCCTGGAGGGAATTAAAAGCCGTATAGATGTGGTGCTGGGGGACGTGGTTTAGTGGTGGATTTGTGAGTGCTGGGTTAATGGTTGGACTCGATCTTAAAGATTTTTTACAGGCTTAATGATTCTCTGACACTAGGAGAAAAGTGGCATGGAAAGCCCTGACTCTGTTGTCATATCCATAACATACCAGTACAACTTTTGAAGCCAGGAAAAAAACACTCTCTTACAAACCACCAAAAACATCGGAGATCAGAGCATGTCATCAATATTTAGAAAGAACGAGAAATTCAGAAAATAATTAATACCAAAGGATAAAAGTCACAGCAGAGATACCAAATTTCAACTAAGTTACTTTTGATCTCTGCTGTTCAAAAAGACTCACTGTCTATGAACAAAACTTAGAATGGGGACATGGTATTGACAGAAGATGGATTCTTACCTTAGATGTTCATACTTCCATACACCTTCATCCTGGCCTTCAGGAGGTTCAAGAATCTTATCAATGTTGGAACAGTCTGCCCTTATGTTTTGCTGAATATACTAAGAGAGGAGGAAAAAATAGACCTAGATCTCTGGATTCTGTTGTAATTATAGTAAGTCAGTGTATTTAGGGTATTTAGTTTTCAAGGGACTTGTTCTTTTGAGGAATGACTTACAGACTAAAACATTAAAGAAGAGATGTAAGAAAACAGGTATTAAAAAAAAAACTTTTCTTGATCAGAAATGGGTACATTTGACAGTTTTAAAACCTCTATCTCACAACAGAAACACCCCACCACTGTTTACTTCAATCTGTTTTGCTTAAGGTGGAAATTTTAGCTATTTCTACACACCACAATTAATGACTGCCATTTAAAAAATAGATCTAGGGTGCTTATGAAATCCGCTCCTGTTGCAGCAATGTTCTGAGCAGACAGGGATGTTTTGTTAAAATTAAATGAAACCAAACAAAAAAAACAGGGAAGAAGGCAAACCCAGGAAAGCTGAGCTTGTGAACAATATGCCAGGTTACGTCAGAATACCTGCTGAACAGCCAGCGTACTGTCCATTTCCTCAAAGGACTCATCAGGCCAGTTGTAGAAATCCTGTTAAAAGAAGTTTAAACATTTAACAGCAACAGAAGGGAAGGAAGAGAAGCACACAACCTGCAGTAAGCCTGAACAGGCAGGAAAGTAGATGTGGTTTATACAATTCCAGGAAGCTTCATTTTAACAGAAGCAGGGCACAGTCTTGGCAGGAGCAGGGTGAAACAGGAATGTGCTTCTGATGTCACAACATTAACTTCTGGTGCAACTGTGATCATCCCAGACATGTGAATTTCCTTACTCTGCATTTTTCATATCTAAAATGTCATGGTGCTCACTCTTTCTAACTGGAGTTGTTAGACCTCAGTCTCCCACAGCTGTCCTGGAGAAGCAAAGACTCAAACTGTCAAACTTAGCAACCTGCTCGAGGGAGAATAGAAGTCACTCTAGAGAAAGGAGCGAGCAACCAGTGCTGAAATATCATTATCTGTGTTTATATACTGAGTAGCTACACCAGTGTCATCCAAACAGGCGCATAAAAATGGTGTGATTGCATCAATGCACACAAAATGCTTCTACCGACGTGTACCTGTTAATAGAGCTTATAACTGAATCCAGTCTAGTTCCACGTCCAGCTGACTGTTTTTCAGAACACCCCACACTGATCAGAGCACAGAACATTCCATTTCCTGCATTGATCAGACATGGACAGAATGAAGCAATTGATGGGGCTGTGTAATAATTTCACCTCTATACATCACAACAAAGAATGGGAGGAGAGGTGTATTTTCCTACAACATCTTGTCACACACTGCCGCTCCCAACCCTGAGCTCTCCTCAAAGGAGAGGGAGAAAGGCTTGTGCCAAGGCCTGACACAAGACTGGAGCTCTGAAGCCACCTACAAAATGCACCTCACATATTTCATGTGTACCTTTGCAAGACAACCCGAAAAGCCCAGAAATCACAGAATCATAGAATGGTAAGGTTGGAAGAGACCTCAAGGATCATCTAGTTCCACCCCCCTGCCATAGGCAGGGACACCTCCCACTAGTACCGCTCACTCAAGGCCTCCTCCAACCTGGCCTTGAACACCTCCAGGGAGGGAGCAGCCACAACCTCCCTGGGCAACCTGTGCCAGTGTCTCACCACCCTCACTGCAAACAACTTCCTCCTAACATCCAGTTTCAATCTCCCCTCTGCCAGTTCAAAGCCATTGCCCCTCGTCCTGTCATTACAAGACCTTGTCAATAGTCCCTCCCCAGCCTTCCTGTAGCCCCCCTTCAGATATTGGAAGGCAACTCTAAGGTCTTCTCGATGCGTACTCTTCTCCAGGCTGCAGAGCCACAACTCTCATAGCCTGTCCTCATAGCAGAGCTGCTGCAGCCCTCTGAGCATCTTGGTGGCCTCCTCTGGACCCACTCCAAATAAACCAGTTTTGTTTTGATTAGGAGAAACGATGTGACAAGAGCCTGGGTTGGTGCTGAGCGAAGCACAGGTTACGTAATGGAAGGCTTTCAGGCCAGGTATCGATGTAGAACTCCCACCGAGGTCTGTGTATGCGCCCACACTGATCTCACTCGGCTCGTTAAATATTTAGCACTTTAGCAGCAAAGACAGCAAAGGGCTGGCAGCATCAGCAGGCTCAAGAGCTGGGAGCAGTCCTTCGCCTCAACGTACCCTGATTATCTCAGCGCTCTCCCACGCTCCCGGTGCCCCCACCAGTGGCAGCGCACCGCCGGTGACAGCCACCACGCTCCGGCCAAGCCGATCCCAGCAGCAACACGGCTTTCGCTCCTGCCCCGGGGCCGGGAGACCGCCGGGAAGCACTGAAGCCGGTGCCGCAGTGCCGTTCTTCCCGCGGCCCGGCGGAGCAGCGCCCCGTGGGGAAGGCAGCTCCCCCAGCCCGCGGCGAACAAAGCGATGCCGCGAAGCGAGGCCCTCCGCCGCCTCCCGCCCGCCCCGGCCCAGGCAACGCTGGGCCCCAGAAGGCCCGGCGAGGCCCGCCATGCGGTCCCGACTGCCAGCCGAGGCCGGCGCCTCGGCGGCGGCAGCACCGCCCATCCCGCGCTCGCCCCGGCCGCGGGCTCGGCAGCGGTGCCTCACCTGGGCCTTGGTGCCCGGCCTGTTCCGCCTCAGCACTGCCGTCCCCTCCGCCATGACCATAGTGACAGCGGCGCCAGGACCCGGATGCGGCAGCGCCGGGCGGGGCGGCGGGCGAGGGGGAGGAACCGGCACTGCGGCGGCCGCCGGCGGAGGGCGGGAAGGAAGGGTGGAGGAAGAGGCAGAACAACCGCGGCGGGGCGCGGGAAGGGAGAGCGGTTCTCGCGAGAGCGGGCGGGGGGCGCCTTCGGCTCTGAGGCGAGGCAGGCCCGCAGCGGCCTCTCGGGCCCCTTCCCTCCCCTCTCCTATCCTCCCCTCTCCTATCCTCCCCTCTCCTATCCTCCCCTCTCCTATCCTCCCCTCTCCTATCCTCCTTGCGCCAGGCCGTGCCGCGCCTTGGCCGCAGAGCTGGAAGCCCGGGGAGGCCGCGGCAGCCTTTTCTCAGCATCTCGGGCCTCACGTCGCAGCGTCCTGCGGGCACCCGCGGGTTGCAGAGTGCTCCTTGTGTTCATGAGGGAAGACGCAACCCCCACGGGAGATGTGCACTGTTGCGGTGGTGGTTCCTGCCCCTTTCGTGCAGGGAGCCCGCCCGGGGAAGCGTGGGCGGCGCCCTGAGGCAGGTTTCGCGGCGGCAGGGCTGTAGCGGTGGGTGAGCAGATCTCATGCGCTTGTGAGGAGACGTTCCCGAGATGAAGGAGCATCTGATGGTGAGATGGTGAGAAAAACGCATTCTGCGGATTTCATCCCATTTCATCAGTCCCTTGGTCAGGCCTCGCTTCCTCTGTACCCAACACAGCTCAGTCTGCAGTTTTGTAAACCATAATATGTGTGTGAATTAAAAAAAAAAATCAATATAATCTTTGTCAGTGACATAGACAGAGGAATCAGTGCACCCTCAGCAAGTTTGCAGATGGCACCAAGCTGTGTGGCACAGTCGACTTGCTAGAGGGCAGGGATCCATCCAGAGGGACCTGGACAGGCTGCAGAGGTGTGCCCAGGCCAACCTCATGACATTCAACAAGGCCAAGTGTAAGGTCCTGCACCTGGGTAGGCACAATCCCAAGCACAGCTTCAGGCTGGGTGGTGAACGGCTGAGGGCAGCCCTGAGGAAAAGGACCTGGGGGTCAGGGGTGATGAAAAGCTCAACATGAGCTGCAGTGAAGTGCAGCCCAGACAGCAACTGTGTGCTGGGCTGCAGCAAGAGAAGTGTGGGCAGCAGGGCAAGGGAGGGGATTCTGCCCCTTTGCTCTGCTCTTTTCAGACCCCACCTGCAGTCCTGTGTGCAGTTCTGGAGCTCCCAGCACAGGAAGGACATGGAAGTGTTGGAG
>WBNM01013517.1:63918-126043 GCA_013399055.1 Ramphastos sulfuratus
AGCAGGCTCTTACAGGCAGGACGTCTCACGGTACCACGCTGGCAAATGCGTGGAGGCAGGATGCAAGCAGGCACCTGTAATGGCGGAAGGCACGCACCCCGTGTTCCCTGCTCCTTTTATTAACACAGCCCAAAGATCAATTGGACCTTTGGACACGAGATAGCCAATCTAATGGCAGTTAGCCAAGATTTGGCCATATTGGGTGAAGCCATAGGCTTGCTTTATCCTTTTTTGGGCAGATCACAGCCTTGCATAAGGCAGCCCTGTGCACCCTATTTACCGCAGGTGATGGACAGACCCCAGTCCCCAGACTTAGTGGCGCCAGGTCCTTTGTCCCTTTTCCCTCGGTTGCTCTCCCCAAAACAGAAGGAGAAAGAGCAGAAAAACATGTCTGCATAAGCCAGGACATGTACAAGCCTAATTTGGCCTGTCCAGGCCTACCACGACAAAAGGTCAGGGACTGCCCTGCTAGTGGAAAACAGCTTGGGTTTGAAGATTACACTTGTTGACTGAGTTTGGGAAGAAAACACTAAAAAGGCACTGTCAGCTTATAGCTGGCTGATACGTGTGTCCCAGTTACAAGCCCTTTTAGAAGACTAGATTGGCTTCTATTATTTCTGTGGGATAAGCAAGAAGAAAATTATTTGGAAACTGCTTTGTTTCTAGAAAGAAGTACAAAACAGGCAAGTGAGGGTGAGCCATATCTGTGAGCAAGAACAATGGAGCAATAAGGTAGAGAGGAGATACTTCCCCTATGCAATCAAAACATAACCTCTTGCAGTTGACAGTGAATGCTTGATGTGGTTTCTCCCCTTCACACAATTCTTTTGCTCTAAATAACGTTTGCTTTCCCAGGTTAAAGCTTCTTCCTTCTACCCAATGAGAAGTAGAGTGCATGAAGCGTTTCTGTGTTGAAAACACTGAAAAATCTTGAATTGGGTTTTCTTGTCAGAAAGCAAATAGGCATTCTGCATACTTATCGCACCTGGGCAGTGCCATGACCTGCCTTGTTCTGGAGGCCAGGCTAGGGCTGAAAGCTGTATGAGGTGTGAGTGATGAGAAGTAGGTAATGGGGTCACCCCTGCCCAGGTGCTTTCCCCCAGAGTGTAGAGGATGCCAAGGACAGATGGCTTAATGTTACACAGTATGGGAGAAGTGGCATTCCTAACCTGAGCTCGTGCTGTGTGGGTTACTGTTTTACCTCTGGTCAGCATTCCTGCCCCAGAGATGTTAGCTGCTTGATTCCTGTAGTGTAGCTCAGCCCTTCTTGGTAGTTTGTGTAAGACACCGTGAAAAGGTTAGTGACACTGGGAGAGACTGGTGTGTTGGAATGAAGTGGGCATGTGTCCTATTCACTGATTAAATCAGCTCTAATCCAATGCTACTTTTTTATGAGGTAGATCCTATAATTAGCCAGTCCCAAAATAAAAGCAAGATGACCTAAGCAGTCCCTTAAAATTCAGCAGCTTGTTTGCCTTTTGGGGTTTTGTTTATTTGGAGGGGTTTGTGTTGCTTTTTACTTTTCCCGTCATCATGTTCAAGGTTTAACTGATAATTTGAAGCACAAAGAGATGGAGATTTGACATTTCTGCTTGTCCCTGACTTGTATTTCATGGACATCTTGTTTCTAAAATAGAAATAAATCTCACCATGAAGAAATACCTCTCAGAGAGGAAATATGTGTCTATCAGTTCAATCTGCAGCTGGTTCCTGAGTCTGCAGAAAGAGAATTCTGCAGTGTTTCTTAATGAAGGTATGAAAGTCTTCAGGTTGTTAATGCTGCCCCTTGATAATTAACCCCATATTCCTGAAAGCTGCTCATTATTTTTGTTTGATTGACTTTCAGGTTGGTTTTAAACAAAATCTTGTCAACAGTAATTTCACTCTTTGGTTTTCACCTAGGCCTTGTTGCCTCCTGACCCTCAACAGTGAAAAATGGAGTATTTGGTCAAAATCGTACTGACTATTCTTACACTGTTGGGGAGCTGCCTTCCTTTCTTCTCTGCTAGCATGGAAAAGTTCATCCTTTGGCAGGGTGACCTAAGCAGGACCAACAAGATTTTTCTGCAGACTCATAGCTGTGTCTAGTGGAAGGTGTTCTGAAATGTTAAGAAAGAAAAGTAGACGGAGTCTATCTTGTTTCATTATGGTTCAGCCTGAAGAAAGACAGGGAAGGACTGTATCCTCACCAACAAAAAACACGTAGGGCAGTATATAACATTTTTGCCCAAACTGAAGCTTTGAAATAATCTAGAAAGCATTAGAATAGTTTAAATTCCTATGGGAATGGCACACCAAAGATGGAACTTTGTGATGGATTCTGTCCTTATCTAGAACCTGATGGAAGGCAGCTCTAAAGAGTCCTTGCGGACAGTAAGCTATCTATGGGACAGCACTGTGCCCTTGTGGCCAAGAAGGCCAATGGTATCTTGGGGAGCATTAGTAAAATTGTGACCAACAGGTCTAAGGAGTTTCTCCTCCCCCTCTACTCTGCCCTAGTGAGACCACACCTGGAATACTGTGTCCAGTTTTGGGCTCCCCAACTCAAGAGAGACAGGGATCTGCTGGAGAGACTCCAATGGAGAGCCATGAGGATAATTAAGAGACTTGAACATCTCTCCTATGAAGAAAGACTGAGAGAGCTGGGGCTGCTAAGCCTGGAGAAGAGAGGAAGCTGAGAGGGGATCTTATCAATGTCTATAAATACCTGAAGAGTGGATGTCAAGTGGAAGGTGCTAGGCTTTTTTCACTGGCACTCAGTAATAGGACAAGGGATAATGGATACATTCTAGAACATATTAAGTTCCCCCTCAACAGGAAGAGAAACTTTTTACTGTGGGGGTGACAGAGCACTGGAACAAGGCTGCCCAGAGAAGTTGTGGAGTCTTCTCTGCAGACTTGCAAAGCCAGCCTGGATGTGTTCCTCCATGGCCTGCCCTAGGTGTCCTGCTTTGGCAGGGTGGTTGGGCTCACTGATCTCTGGAGGTCCCTTCCAACCCTTAATATTCTGTGAATCTGGTGTGCTGTCATGGGCATGACAGGAAGAGCAGCTGGATCAACTTGGCTGTGTAGCAGTTTCCTTGTCCTTGCTTGCAGTGATAGGCTCATGGTGCAAGAATAAAATGTTCTCTAAACCTAGCAGATGTTGTAGCCTGTCCTCCATTTGATTTGTCCAGTGTCATGGCTGCTCAGCAGCAGCACCTATGAACATCACAACTTGATTTGCAGAGCGAGGCTCCTGCATCAGTCATGTCTCTAGAAGACATTACTTAAGGAAATGTGTAATGTTGGGGCCTAAACATTTCTCTGCTGGGAGTTGTTTCCAGCTGTACCTTTTTCTGCTGGAGACAGGGTGTGGTTTCCATAAGTAGTTTGTACATTATGTTCAGCACCCTCCTCTGTTTGCTATGTGACCACAGCAGAACACTTGCCTTATCATGGAGGACAAAGGCACGTTTGCTCTGGTGGAAGGCACTTGCAGTGTGATAGCCTCAAGTGTCAGCTGTGTCAGTAGCATTAAGTCATGTACTGATTTATTTCACCTAAGACTACATTAAAACATTTAAGGCAGTGCTTGGACTGCACCAGACTGATGAACATACACAAACTTTGAAACATTGTTCTGAACAGTGTGTGAAGGGCAGATATGTCGTCTTCTGCTTTAACAACCTTGAATCCTTCTCCAAGGCAAGCCAGAGTGGTTAGAAATACACACATCTGATTGCTTCAGCAATTGCTCAAGTGAATGTCCTGCTAGTTAAGAATGTTGTGCTAAGGATGAAGGCATTAAGATTGCCAAATCGGCTCTCAGAAAGCTGGAGATGAGGCTAGCCATTTGCTTTCAGATCAGCCCCAATTCTGCTTGGTAAGCTGCTGGAAGAAGCTCGTTGTTTTCTATGGACAAAATTCAGTGATACCTGTAAGAAAACATACTCTTCTCTGGATGATTTTGTTCTGGCTCAAGCATGACCAGTACCAAGCTCATTTTGGACTGCTGTGAGGCTGTTTGTGGCAGGGTGGTTCATAGGCATTCCAATCTACCAGAGTCCTAATTGCTATTGAAATCCCCCTATTATGTGAATGTTCAGCACGCAGGGGAGCTAACCAAAGTCTTCTCCATCTATGTGATAACCCTTCTAAATTCATCCCTAACTTCACACAAGCAGAGGCAAATGATGCACTACTTCAATTGAACTGTTTCAGAGATCAGCTTATTACACAACCAAGACTTGGTTTCACTGAGCAACAGCAGAAGTTGAGACAGAAGCAGAACAGTTTTAGAAGTTTATTGTAAAGACCTTTACAATCTCAGTACAGAGATACGGATATAAAAATGGTGTTGTCTGGAATAATTAAGGCTGCTTGGTGGTCATCTGAATTTCACTGTTGAGTGGAACACAAGCAAGAGCAACTTGGTTTGTAACTGTACATGTTTTTATTTCTGTTCCATCATTACAGTGAGTTCACACATCATTTCAGAGACTCAATGCCTGCTTGTTATAAAATAAAGGACATTATTTACACAGTGAAAGATGAATTTCAGCCTTTTAGTGGAATGGATGACTGGTGCTGCATCAGGGTTAGTCCACGTACTTCCCAAGAATGTCACCATCTCTAAACAAGTAGTAGTCCTGCAGATAAAAGAGACATTGGCACTTGTCACCTCAGTTGTTTTTCAAGTACTGTTGTGTTCTGAAATTAGGGCTACCACAGTCACCAAATACAGAATCAAAAGTGAGCTAGCCACCACCATGGCTACCATGGCAACCACTACATGTTGACTTACTGAAGATTTTTTTTACCATAAGATACTCTTTGGGAAAGCTCCTGAGTTACTATTTTTTGCTAGTGGGAAGTGCAGGAATGGTTAGAAGGCAATTCTGCAGGCTTTCCCTGTCGAAAGCAAAGGTATCCTCAGTAATCCCCAAACCTTTTAGGATTCTCTCTAATGCATGCTAGGCATATGGAGCCACTTTGCCCACACAGCAAAGATCTGGCCAGAGGTTTCCTTGGTTGATTTTAAGCAGAGATGGAAGTAGCAAGTACTGCATGTACTAGAGGGAGCTGGATTCGGCTGCTTCCCTCTGAACATCAACAACTGCATTTCCTCAGTGCTGCCAACGTGACACTATGTGTTAGTGGCAGTAAGATTGATGTTTTGAGACCAGCTTCATCTGCATGCAGAAAGCTGGGAAAACTTACCTTATCTTCTAGTACGATCTTGGTACCACCATATTCTGGTAACAAGACCTTTTCACCCACTTTGACACTCACTGGCTGAATCTCGCCATTCTGAAAGACGAAAGAAAGCCTTCTTTTTTCCACAATACAAAGCACTCAGGAAATGTCTGCTTTCATTGCACAGTGAAACTAGAAGTCATTTTCATTGAGTTTCAAGTGTAAATTAAACTGGAAACACTTAATAAAACTTAAAAATCCACAGCCCAGAAACCAGAGAAAATAATCGACAGACCAGGAAACCCCTTCTAAAATGGAGGGAGATAAATTAGCCAAGGCTAATTTTCCAAGTGCCAGTGAACAAAGTTCCTTCTTCCCCTCTCTGTTACTTTGATCAGCCTGTCGCTATTGCTGACAAACCAGCTGCCTAGAGACACCCAAGAGTTTAATTGTATTTTTGTGTTACAAAATATTACTAGCATGTTAGTCAAATATTAGCAGTATTTCACCATCTAGAGTTTCAGAAGTCAGACAACTCACACAGAACAGTGCGGTACATGTGGAGGGACTCATGGTAAAGAAGTTCTGAGTTAACATGCCCAAGTTGAAATTTAACCTGTCTTCCACTATTGCTGCTAACCAAACACTACGTTGGAGGGGAGAAACCCCTCCTGAGGGTGAAGCCCACAGCATGTCTGTGGAGTGAGGACTGCCTTTATTTTATGATCCCAGATGAGTATTCAACACACAAACAGAAAAATATTTAGCATTTACTTCTCTTGATTCCTCATCTTCCTTTGTCTAATAAGCCTAGTCCTTATGGACCATGACATTGCTACACTCTGGGATGCCACCCTGCTCACCAGTCACAGCTTGAGGCACGTGATTGTTTGAACAAAGGCAGCTGTCCTTCAGTCCTTCAAGGTTTTGGCTGAGGAGTGAGGAAAGAACATATCCTCCAGAACCCCAAAAGCACCAACCCCCACCCACTACTGCATAAAGCTGCTTATAAATAAAACTGATTTTTAACAGGCAAAGTGTTTTCCATTTTACAAACATTGACAGGAATGCTGGAATTTGAGGTCAGAGTTAGTCAGGAGAAGGTGAGATTTCCACCTCCTCTTTGAATCTCTACTTGCAACTTTCATTCCCACCATCCATTTCAGGAAGCTCTCACTCATGTATACTGCAGCCATCCTTTTTCTCATGATGAAGCTCCAGCTACCACCACCAATTTTACCCCCATGTAATGCTCCGAGGTTTTTACCTTTCCCTTTGCTCCAGATCCAACTGCTACTACTGTGGCTTGCAAGACTTTCCCTTGAGCTTTTTCTGGAATCATGATGCCTCCTTTGGTTACTGTCTCCGCTGCACATCGCTCAACCAGAACGCGATCAAAGAGAGGAAGAAACTTCCTAAAAGCTTTTCCTGCCTGTGGAGGTAATTGTACATTGTAACAAGAGGAATGTTGCAAAGTCATTTCTCTGCTGACAGAAATTAAGCTTTGAAATTAAGCTCAGCATTTATTTTTAATAGTAGCAGACACTGCCACCTTTATTGCATCGGAAATTGCTAAAGCCCCAGGCAGATGCTGGGCAACCTGACAGTTCAGCCAGAAGCTGTTCTCCAGCCCAGGGAGGGGGGAGGGAAACCATCACCAGATGGAGCTGCACCTCCTCCCATAGCTGAAATCTCCCCAGGCTCTGAATCCCAAACCTTTCTTTACTATATTCTGGTGAGAATCGCTATTAATTCTATGAACTATATTTACTGAGTTTGTAACTGGAATTAATGACCATTAAGGGCCTCTTGGGACAGCTGCATTTTTATTCATGGAGTGTGTTGTAGTGATAAATCAAAACTCCAGGGAGGTCACCCTACACCAAGCCTTCCCATAACAAGAGGACACAGTCTCAAGCTGTGCCCGGGGAGGTTTAGGCTCGAGGTGAGGAGGAGGTTCTTCACTGAGAGAGTCATTCCCCACTGGAATGGGCTGCCCAGGGAGGTGGTGGAGTCACCGTCCCTGGAGGTGTTCAAGGCACGTTTGGACGTGGCACTTGGTGCCATGGTCTAGTCTTGAGGTCTGTGGTAGTGGGTTGGACTTGATGATCTTTGAGGTCTCTTCCAACCTTGCTATACTGTGATACTGTGATACTGTAATATACAGCCTCCAAAAGCTGGAATTCTGAGTTGGGAGTGCTGTTACTAATACTGACTTACACCAATAAGCTACAGCTTTACAGGAAGTTTGAGGTGTAAGTTCCTAAAAACAGAAAGGCAGACACACTTCTACCTTCACTACTTCAGTATTTGCCTTTGCTTAAGCAGAGCTAGGATGGGATTTTTGTTGGGATTTGATGGAGTTTTGGGGTTTTTAGCTTTTTTTTCCAGCAACCACTTTCTGCTGCTTGGCTGCACTTCAGCAACAGCAGCCAGCCTAACTCCCAGGTAGCAGATAAATGGGAGCACCAAATCCCAACAAGCAGGGATCAAGAAGAAGGAACTTGCCTTGATTTAAAAGAGAAGATATGGCAGCTCGCCAAGTCACATGGAGATAGAGCTCCACTAGAGAGGTACCCAGAACACACATCCAAAGAAACACCTAGAAACAGGGGCCTGGCGTCCAGGCACCCTGCACTGACACTCAGTATAGAGCCACGCTTTGAAATGGGGAGAGAACAAAGTTATAGGCTGAGCACAAACGAAATAGTGCAGGGATGAAAGAGCCCACGGAAAGACAAGTCCCTAACCAACGCTACTGCCATAATGATGAAAAACGGCAAAGAGAAAAGGCTGCAGTTGTGCTCATTTCCATGCAGTGAACATAACAGCTCCGATCCTCATTTTTAGAGACGTTCTGTGTTTAACAGAAATAGGCTCCTGGCCGCATTTTACACCAAGTTCCACGAAATGCTGACTCCTCCCGTTAGGAGGATTCTTGTAAAGTATCGCTGGCAAGGAGAGGAGCAGCTCTGCCCTTACCCAGCTCTTCTCTAAGGCAGGATCTCTGCAAGCCAAGTTACAAACCACAGAGAATGGATGACTAAGGGTGCAGGTTTTACCTGCAGACTGCGCAGCCGCAGCCCTGCCCAGCGCGCTGCCCGCTAGCCGGCCGCTCCCGTTACCGCGGGCAGAGGAGACGGGACTGGAAAGCCGGGAAGCCAAAGGCGGGCCCTACGAGCACTCCCACCACGTTCTGGCCTGCGGCCTCGGCGCGGCCAGTGTCGCCGCTCCCACCCGTGACCTTGCAGAGCTATCAAACCGCGGCAGAGCTCTGCTCGCAAGGGAGCGGCTTGCTAATGCCGGTGAGGCTGCCTGGCTGGCTAAGCCCTCACCGCCTGCGCGCGCTCCCTCCCTCCCGCTGGGCTCAGTGCGGCCCCAGGGGCACCGGCAAGCCCAGAGAACACTGGTACGCGGCGGCGTGGCCGCACTGCTCAAGGGGCCCCGACATCACCAATCACCACCTCCCCGTCCCGCGCTACGGGAACTAGAACGGGAACTAGGACTGTGCCAGGAGCGGGACCCGGCTGCAGACACTCACCATGACGGCTGTTGCACGCCCCAACGCCGAGTGACCGGGCCGCCGCGGGCACACGTGAGGAAAGGTCACGGGCTGCGCATGCGCATGCGCCTGCCCCGCCCCCGCCCGCCCCGCCCCAGCCTCCCTTCGCTTTGAGTCTGCACGTTATTTTTCGCTGCCGGGGCTATGTCCCGTTCTCAGGCGGGACTGGCAAGCCGGCGGCGGGGCGAACGCGCCGTCTACCGCACGGGCTAGCGCCCCCAGGTCCCGGGGGTAGGGCAGACGTCCGGAAGTGAGATCAGCTCAACTTTGACCTTCAGCGAGCATGAGCGTTCCAGAAGGTTCTGGAATTGGCTGGCCCCGGAACATGAGTGGTCCATGCCGTGGCTTACCGCGCATGCGCCCCGCTCGGCCGGCGCCACCGTTGAGCCCCCCGGAGGCCTGCTGGCGGGCGGGGCCGCGGCGGCTATGCTGGTTCCCGGGCCGGGCGGTGCGGAGCCCCACATGGGTTGGTGCCTGTCTGGGGGCGGGGCGGAGGTAGTGAGTGCTCAGCGCTTTCCCGCTGCTGCGTGCAGACCTGCCTGCTCCGCTCTCAGTTCGGACGGCGCAGCCGCCTGCTGCTGTCCCCATCCCTGCCTGCAGGTGAGAACGGCGGGCGGTCTAGGCCGGGGCCTGGCTCCGCCCGGGGAAGCGGTGCCTGCGGCCCGTATCCTCTGCGGCAGCCCTTAGCTCTTGTGGGGGTTGGGGGACCCCGCGCGGTGCAGGACCGCGACTGCCGAGTCCTGCCGCGGGGGTAAACGGGGCTCCGGGAGCCTAGAGGCTGGGCCAAGGTTTCTGAAAATCGGTTCTAGCGGATCGGCGCCCGCAGCCGTACCCGCCCGGGAGTGATGCGGTGTGGCCGAGCCGCGCTGTGGCCGAGCCGCGCTGTGCTGTGCGGCGCGGCCGGGTCCTGGCGGTGCAGCGCGGCCGGGCTGGCGGCAGGGGGCGAGCGGCTCTTGACCTTGCTGCGCGCGTCCTGATGGAAGGAGACATGTGGGGCCCCAGGGCCCTCTCCCGCCTGCCCCGAGTGGCCTGCCAGCGCCCTGGGGCCCGCTTCCCCCGCTCTGCCCCGCGGGGCCCGTTCGCCTTTCGGACAGTGTAGTGTGGGCTGCCCTTGTGAGGAGCCCGCTTTCGTCGGAACGGTACCGTGGGCCCCTTCGCGTCTCGTTTCACTGCGCTTAGCCTCTGCCCGGGCGAGCAGCCTGCCTCGTGAAGGGCCTTCATGGGCTACTGCCAGGGGAGGCCTGGCGGCAGGACACCAAGGGTGCTGGAGGCTGCACAGCGGAGCTGGTGCAGCCCAGAGAGTATCTTGGGGATCTGCGCTCCCCGACCCTGTGACTTAGAATTGCTTGTGTGTTCCATTTCAAATTACAAGTTCGTAATCACTCGCTTTACTTCCTCAATTCTTTCTCTGCAGTTTAATTCTAGAGGTCGCCTTGCAAAACTGTAATATTTTGTTTTTCTCTGGATTGTCTTAATGTTTTAGACATGCTCCGCTTACCAACGGTACTCCGCCAGATAAGGCCAGTGTCCAGAGCACTCGCCCCCCATCTAACACGAGCATATGCAAAAGATGTTAAGTTTGGAGCAGATGCTAGAGCTCTCATGCTTCAAGGAGTAGATCTTCTAGCAGATGCTGTAGCTGTCACCATGGGGCCAAAGGTAATAGAAGATTTTACATTTACTCTGAGTTAACACTTTGGTTTGGTCCAACACACCACAGCAGAGAGCGGTTGTTAGTTCTGCCTCGGTACAGCTGGGTGACTGCCATCTGTATAGCTAGAACACGAAGGGCAGACTGCTGCAAGCAGCCATGTCGCTTGAACCATGCCCATGTACATGTGCCTTTTGTAGTAACCAAGTAGAGACTAAACTGCATCACACTGAAAGGTTCAGCCTGTTTGTTTAAGCAGTTTGAAGGTTTAAGAGGTTGTGCATACCAGGTTCATAGAATGGTAAGGTTGGAAGGGACCTCAAGGATCATCTAGTTCCAACCCCCTGCCATAGGCAGGGACACTTCCCACTAGTGGTTTCTGTGGCTCTGGATAGCCTGTAACAATGCAGTAGATAATTTCTATTATGAGGTGGGTTAATTAGCGTGTGAGGTATGAATTACGGCTTTGTGTTGCTTTACTTCTTAGTATAGCCAAGGGGAAAGAACCATTGGAACTGTGAGTTTTCAGCTGGCTGGTAAATTTTATCAGCTGCTGTGAAATTTCCCGGCATTCAATTATCTTGCCTGTAGCACAGAATGTGATGTATGATTCCCTATAAGTTCTAGGTCTTTGGAGAAAAACATTCTGCATAGTCATGCAATATGTAGTAAGGCTGGAAAAGTTTGGGGATTTTTTTTTTTTAAGGAAGAGACATCGATTTTCTTTGACCTCGAGCATCCAAATGATAGTTCTCAGTGCTGCTGTGTCTCTGTAAAATTAACTCGCACATTTCTTTCACGCTTTTGGTGCTCTTTTAGCAAAATACCTTATGTTGAGGAGGTGAAGGTTAAGGAGCCCTGATGTCAGCAAGCTGTGACTCTCTTCCATGAAGGAACAAAGTTTAAATGTAGTCAGTTAATTTAACTCGGGTTTTCGGATGAGGCTTCTTTGTGAATGCCTCAGCCAGTCCAAATGCACTGGCTAAAGGGCAGTTCCTGATGCAACTAACTGTAACCTTGAGGGGTGGGGGTGGTGTTCCAGCGTTTTCCCTTCACGTTGTTCTCTGTAAGAATTCAGGGATTGCACTGTAATGCTTGATTGTGCTTCCAGCATTCTTAAGAAATAGCATTCTGATGAGGAAATCTCCCCGTGGCACTGTTCTCTCTTCAAAGAAATGTGGTTTGCAGTCTTCTGCCAACATGTTGATTGCTTTGTCAAAACTAGTTTGTGAGGGCTTGGGTTCCTTGTGTGCAGGGCTGGTCAGAATGCTCCTGTATTTACTGGTGTTCTGTTGTGCTGCTCTCCTCATAGCTGCCAGACAAATGGGGAATAAGGCCATATCAAAGTACAGAATACAATTAAGCAAAATTAGGAGAGACCACACAAAACTTAACCACTAACAAGATCTTCCAGAAAGTTTTCTCATTCTTGAATCGCTCCTAAGTTTAGAAATGCAAATAAAGAAGTAAGAAGTCAAATTATGTCTTATTTTGGCCTAATGTTTCTGCAGCACAGGGTTAGATGCCTGTAAGCTCTTTCACAAGTTCAACGTCTGCCACTGAAGCTGCCTTTTGCAGCTTCTGGGCCTGCCCGTACTTCAGAAGTGTTGCAGCCTCGTGCACAGCAGGGGTCCTGGGTTAGGAGTAGTCCAGTTATCAGGCAGATGTGAGCTGGCTCTGTGCAAGTGAGGAGCAGAGGGCAGTGGTAGTGTGCTGTGTGGGAGACTCTGGCTGGCTTGGCCTGTGATCCAAGCTCCTCCTGGAGCTGTGGTCTGCTGTGACTGACAGCCCAGCTTGGGGCATGAGTAAGGGCACTTGCTCTCCCTTTCCCCTTTCGCTGCATCTCCAGTTGTCAGGAATGCTGAAGGATATCAGGGTAGTGGTGGAGCAGAGTGGCTCCTTCCGTTCAATTCTGCAGCTACCACTCAAGCTGGAACATGATTGGTTGGAGGAGTTCTTCAAGGTGGGAACAAGCAGTCCTCATGCAGGTGATTCTGCCTTGTCCTTTCATGGTCCAAATTTCCCATAGTAACTGTGTCTGTGCTAGTGCAGGCCAAGAGAAGAAAGACTTAAGTGCAACATTGAAGAAATTACTGCAACACGAACACACAGTAGTTGAACACTCTCAGTTCTGTTAATCACTAATCAGGTTTGCAAGTCTCTGCTGGTTAGGGTTTTTTGTTGTTGTCTGTGTGTTGTTTTGTTTTGGTTTTTTTTTCCCCCAGAACTTAGAACAAACTGAGCTTTGTCTTACTGTTTTTCAGTCACACAGACTTTGTATTGTAATCTAGTTTAGTTCAGTATGTTCCTATACTCTGATTTTAGGTCAGTCTCTTAAATTAGTTTTCCCTGTAAGGCCAATCTTGTTGCAGCCCCGAGTCTGTGGCATTAAGTGTTGCAGCTGGGGAGTGAAACTTCATTCTGTGGAAGTCTAAAGCCTTTGAGGCAGTTTTGCAGAACCCTGGTGAAATGTGTGCCTGGGAGGGCCCAGCTGAAAGCTCTCTGCTGGGTGATGTTCCTGTTCATCTGGGGCTGCTCTAAAGGATCTTCAGCTGATCTCTTAGAGTAAGACATTGTGGATTATGTGACTGATGTAATGTTTGCTCTTTGTCACCCTAGGGAAGAACAGTTATTATTGAACAAAGCTGGGGAAGTCCCAAAGTGACAAAAGATGGTGTGACAGTAGCAAAAGCCATTGACTTGAAAGACAAATACAAAAATATTGGAGCCAGGTTAGTTCAAGATGTTGCCAACAATACAAATGAGGAAGCAGGAGATGGTACCACGACTGCCACCGTACTTGCACGTGCCATCGCCAAGGAGGGCTTTGAGAAGATCAGCAAAGGAGCTAACCCAGTAGAAATCAGGAGGGGTAACTTCTTCTCCCTTGTTTCTGACAATCACTACTTGCTTTTCATATCCCAGCTTGCCAGGCTTGCTGAAAAAGTTGGTATCTTTTTAAAGAGCCACACAAAGCTCTGTGTGAAGAATAGAACCTGCTGGTTTCTCTTACCTTACTGCTTCTCAACAGTTCTACATTTTTTTTCTCATCATTTTACCAATTTATATGCAGTGAACTGATTTAATTTACCATAGGTAAACCCCATTTAAACTGACATGAAATCCACTCAATTTCTGGTAAAAGATCTGAATTCCCTAGCACCATGTAAATAAATTTACCATAGATTTTGATAACCTGTGCTAAGTAGCAGTTCCTAAAGATGGTCACCAGTTACACTGGTGACATTATGGAACCAGAACTGCCACTCACTTGGTTTTGAGTGCAAACTTGATCCATTTTCACACCGTGCACTTGGGTTCGAAGCTTTGCCTTCTTGTGGTTGGGGTGTTTCTTTTTCTGATTTTGTTCACTCACAAGTATTCCCTTCATCCTCAGGGGTGATGCTTGCAGTTGATGCTATCATAGCTGAGCTGAAGAAGCTGTCCAAACCTGTTACAACTCCAGAAGAAATTGCACAGGTAATAAATAAATAAATTTAAGCAGCGTTTACCCAGTTACCGTGCAGAGAAAGTTCTGTGAAGTCAGGTGTAATGGAGTTAGGCTGTATGTGGCAGCTGAATGTTTTCGATGTATCCAGATTCAGATGTTCTTGGTAACACGTTTTATGGAGTGAGTTATGGCTCTTGGTACTCTGCCTTGACTGCTGAGCTAGCAGGGTACCTTTTTATCTTGCAGTTTCATTCCGAAATGCAGTCTTAAAACAGGGGTTTGTGTGCTTGGGAAGAATTGAGCAAAGATGTGTTTGTGTCTGGTCAGGAAACGTCAAGAGTTCAAAATGGTCATGCCGATGCTTTTTATAATGAGGAAACAATTGCTTGTGTTTAAATAAAAATGAGATTAAGTGGGTTTCTGTTACAGGTTGCCACGATATCAGCAAATGGAGATCAGGAAATTGGCAACATCATCTCTGATGCAATGAAGAAAGTTGGGCGGAAAGGAGTGATCACTGTCAAGGTAAGAACTGGCCAACAAATGGAGTAAATGCAGGGTGATTGCCTTTTCTCTGGTTAGGGCTGCCTTTGGATCAGGTTTTGATCACTGGTCCCTCGTATCTATGTATCTTGAAGGGAAGCACACAGCTGCTGTGTAGTGCAAAGCCTTTCACTGAGTACTAAAACTATACTTGGTGCTTTTGGTAGTAAATGAGAGATTTTTAAGGTGAATTTTTTGCATCTAAACAGGATGGAAAAACCCTACATGATGAACTGGAAATCATTGAGGGTATGAAATTTGACAGAGGCTACATCTCTCCATATTTTATTAATACAACCAAAGGTGAGTTAACATAACATGCAATCAGCTATCTTGGAGTGACTCTTGTTAGAAATACTGGTGCCAGTTGAAAAGCCTTTTCAGTCTGGGTACCTCAGCAAGCAGGACAGAGAGGGCCTTCCCAAGCTCCTGATTGGAGCTTTTGGAGAGGTTTTGTTCTCTGCCAAGCAGACGATGTCCACGCTAACGTCATGCTGGCCCTGCCAGTCAAGTGCAGTGTAGAGTTGAAACTGGAGTCTTGGAGATAAAAATTGGTATCTTTTCCAGTGCTGTTGAAAAGTGCAACAGCTGCTCTAAAGCAGCTGGTGGAGTTTGAGGAAGAGCTGATGTGTTTTCCTGACAAGTTTGCTCAGACAGTGCATGTTGTTCCTGCAGGGCAGAAATGTGAATTCCAGGATGCTTATGTTTTAATCAGTGAGAAAAAAATCTCCAGTGTACAGTCCATAGTTCCAGCTCTTGAAATTGCCAATTCTCACCGCAAACCTCTGGTCATTGTTGCTGAAGATGTTGACGGGGAAGCTCTCAGCACTCTGGTCTTGAACAGGTGAGGCTTAAAATCCAGACTTCTAGACAAACACTGCTCTTGCTGGGTTTTCATCTTTTAAAGGAATACATAAAAATGTGTATTGGTAATTGTTGCTGCCTGTTCCCTTACCAATACCAAGGAGTGAGCAGCTTCTGCATGTGTCTGTGCTTTGCATCAATCCAGACACTGGTTCCCTAAATACCTCTCTGAGCAAACCCAGCCCTGTTCATGAAGATCCTTTGCTTGATTGTTAGAACTGTACTGAAATAACTTAAGACTTATTGTCTGACTGCATGTGGATTGTTTCCTCTCTGAATTCTCCTCAGACTGAAGGTTGGTCTGCAGGTGGTTGCTGTAAAAGCACCAGGTTTTGGTGACAACAGGAAAAACCAGCTCAAGGATATGGCAATTGCTACAGGTGGTGCTGTAAGTAACAATTTTTTCACTTCTTGGGTCAAAAAGGCAACGCTTGTGGCGTTTGGTTTGCAGAGGGAAAGGAGGAACTTTTAAGGTTACTTTCAGACAGCAAAGCTTTCTTGCCACCTCAGAATGGATTGTTTCACAGTTCCCCAGGTTTGAGCATGGCCAGTGTAATTATTTTAAATGTTTGGGATAACTTTTTATACTTTTCACATAGCTGATGTGCACTTTAGTGTCCCTTCAATGCTGGTGTTTTTATACACACTCCAAAATCACAGCATGAGACCGGGATTCAAGGGTGGTGGTTGCACAGAGAAACGAACCAGCAAACTCAGTGTGATGCCAATATTCTCAACTCCTCAGACTGCAAGGAGGGGTCCAGGCAGCTTTCCAGGCTCTCTGAACCAGGGGTTATGTTGGTCAGCCAGGAATGAGAAGTTGGCAGTTCCTGTCCACGGGGTCAGTTTGTGAATGGGAGAAGAGTTCAGTTCAGCTTGGTGCAGCAGTGTGATCGATCACCTGGTGCTGCTGGCTGTGTTTCGTGGGTCTCTAAATGCACACCAGGAGAAGCCATGGATTCCAACTGTGCACATCATACGTTCCAGGTGTTTGGAGAAGAGGGTTTGAGCCTAAATGTTGAAGATATTCAGCCCCATGACTTTGGTAAAGTTGGAGAGGTCATTGTGACAAAAGATGACACCATGCTACTAAAGGGGAAGGGCGAAAAGGCTCAGGTCGAGAAACGCATTCAGGAAATCATCGAACAGCTGGAAGTTACCACAAGTGAATATGAGAAAGAGAAACTGAACGAGCGACTGGCCAAGCTGTCTGACGGAGTAGCAGTATTGAAGGTGAGCCATTAGGAAAGGGTGATACTGTGACAGTGACAGAACACTGTAACAGGCTGCCCAGGGTGGTTGTGCAGTCTCCCTCTCTGGAGATATTCAAAACCTGCCTGGATGCATTCCTGTGTGATCTGGTATAGGTGATCCTGCCCTGCTGGGGGGTTGGACTGGATGAGCTTTGGAGATCTGTTGTAGCCCCTGACATTTTGGGATCCTTCATTCTCAGTCCAAGTTAACTGCTGTGTGCTTGTCCCAAACTTAGCAGCTGATGTGGGTAAGGAGTTTGGCTTCTTGAAGTGTAATAGTGTAAGAACATGAAGTAATCAAGTCGAACTGTGTTGAGGCTTCTTGAGTGCTGAGTGTCCAAGAACACTGCCAGTATGGGCAAGCATGGGTTTGCTTTCGAGCCCTTCCTGTTCACAACTAGAGTTGGTGTTCAGTTTTGTAGCAGCAAGTCCATAGCTGACAGTGCTGACTCAGCCAGGCTCGTATGGATCTTGACATCTGGCTTGCTATTGTAGGTTGGTGGCACAAGCGATGTTGAAGTGAATGAAAAGAAGGACAGAGTCACTGATGCCCTGAACGCCACCCGCGCTGCTGTGGAGGAGGGCATTGTTCCGGGAGGTGGCTGCGCACTGCTGCGCTGCATTCCAGCGCTCGAAGCCTTGGCACCAGCCAATGAGGATCAGAGAATTGGTGAGTAAATCAAGAGTGTGTGTGGAAGTGCTATGAGCAGCCTTTCTGCTCCCCAGCACAAAAGTGTGTGCCTTGGCAGTGGGTAATTGTAATTGTCCTTTGTCTTACAGGCATTGAAATAATTAAGAGAACACTGAAAATCCCAGCCATGACTATTGCCAAGAATGCAGGGGTGGAAGGATCACTAATAGTGGAAAAAATCCTCCAGAGCCCATCAGAAGTTGGCTATGATGCTATGCTTGGGGACTTTGTAAATATGGTAGAAAAAGGAATCATAGACCCAACAAAGGTAACCTAACCCTGACTCCAAGTCCCAGCGATCTCTTGTCCTACCTCAGGTGCTGGCCTGCAGTGTCAAGTTATTGTTTGCCATTTCTAGGTGGTGAGAACTGCTCTCATGGATGCTGCAGGAGTTGCCTCTCTCCTATCAACGGCAGAAGCAGTGGTGACTGAAGTTCCCAAGGAAGAAAAAGAACCAGCAATGGGAGGCATGGGTGGGATGGGCGGAGGGATGGGAGGTGGCATGTTTTAATTCCTGAGAAGGGGCTGCATCATGAGCTGTGCTGTTGAAGAGCTGACACTTCTGACCTCAAACACCTCAGATGTCAGTGCAGGAGGGTGGATAGTGACTGAAGTGAGGCCGGTGTTGAACAGAATCGCTGTAACCATCAGTTACTGGATTTCATTTAACACACGTGTAATTGTTTACAGTCATTGTCCATGCCTACAGATAATTTATTTTGTATTTTTTGAATAAAGACATTTGTACATTCCTGATAACTGAGTGCAAGATCCATCTGCCAAGGGCCCCATTCAGACTTAAGGCACTTGATATTCTGTTTCAGAATTCTTTGGTGCTTGCCAGTACTAGAACTCGGAAGCCTCTGTGCGTGAGACTAGACAATTGTGTACCAAGTAGGCAAAGATACAGTTTTGTGATCTTTATGTAATAAAACAACCTGCTCAAAAGTCATCAAATGTATCACCTTATTATCTGCACACAAAGCCGTAAGTCACCAGAACCCTTAAGCTCCTTAGATTTACCACAGATTTGCTGCTGGGAGAGAACAGGGCATTTCCCTCCAGGAAACATTCCACTGTCTAGGATGTTTCTCAGAAATACAAGTGACTTTAATTTTGCTAAGAAATATTCAACTTGAACTGGGTGCAGTTCTCAACTATTAAACAATACTGTGAAAATGAGGCATGTGCACTGACTTTATTTTGCATTGTCTGCTCTGCTGGTTTCTGGGGCTGGAAGAGGCCCAGTGTTGGGAGGGAAAGGTCCTGAGGGTATGAAACAGGTAAGTTGTCTCTGCTGGGAAGGGCTGCAAGTTTTCAAATGCTGCCCTTTTTTTTTTTTTTTCTGTGGGCTGAAGGTGCTTCAGGGCTCTCTGTCCTGAACCGCATCTTCTTATGCTATTTAATGCACTGTTCTGTAGGAACCATGTGGGTTAACTGGTACTCTGGAGAAAGGACTGGCTCCAAGCACCACCTGAAGCTGCCCCTGATTTCAGTGAGAAAAGGCAATGCAAGGCAGCAGACAGGATGGGCAATTTCAAGCCTTAATTATGTTTCTTCTTTCCAGTCTCTGAACATTGTTGGGATCAGAACACTGATTCAATCAAGATTTACCATCTTGATTTAAATGGTACTGAAGTGAAGCCATAAAATCCCCATTATGGTTTCAGCTGTGTTACTGGCCTTGAGTGTGCTGGTCTGGTCTACCTGGACAGCACTGTGGTACAGTGTTGCATATCCTCAGTCTCACAAAAGGTAACGCTTCCTGGTTTCACCTTGTGTTCCAAGTGGGAACTGGACCTGGAATGTAGCAGTGAAACAGGCAGGTAGGAAAATGCCTATACTCGCTTCCTTTTGATGTGTGAAAACTCCAGTGTTCTGCCTGTGGTGTTTCTTCTATTGCAGTTGCTGGTCAGAATTCAACAGCAGCTGGAGACTCCTGACTCACCCCTGGCATTCACTTGGATTAAAGCACCTGCCACTTGATGCCTGACAAGTTGCTGGTACTCCCTGAAGCCAGGTCAGCTTCCTTTCAGTTGAATGCTGTTCAGTTACATTCAGTCTACTAGTAACTTAAATGACTTAATAGATTACAATACTTTAAAGGAAAAAAAAAAAGAGCTTGGAAAGGCAGAACTTGGGCTGTGATCACACAAACCATTTGGCAAGGCAACAAAGGACAGTCTGAGATATCTCTTGCTACAGTAGCTGCCAGTGGGCTGTTACTGATAAAACACTTCAAGTTGCACTTAATTACAGCTTGAACACTTTACAGACATCTGTTTGAACAGGTGTGCTTTGTAGAAGAGAAAATGGATGCCCTGAAGGAGGAGCATGGCACCTCTTGTACAAATGCAGTGCACAGAAGTTTGTAACGGAGGTTGCTGGGATTTCCCCAGCTATGTCTGATGAACTTCATGGAACATGAGCTCCCGAGGTATGCTTGTTTCTGGGCCGTGGACCTTGGATGCTCTTCTCTCAAAGGCAGCTACCATCTGCTTCACCACCTCATCAAAAAAGAGCGTAGCAAGTTTTGAGTGTAAGAGCGATCGGAATTCAAAAGAAACCTGTATAGAAAATAGAGATTTGTTTTTCCTGTGTCTCCTGCTGTGATAAAATGCTCTTAAAAATAGGCAACTTCATTAAAGACTCTCTAGTTGGTTTGCGGGGGAGAGAACAGGTAAAGCTAGGCTCCAGGTGGAGAAAAGCCTTACTCAGAGGACTGTCTCCTAAATTGATCAGAGGAACCAGTTCTCTGAAGTAATCATTGCATTTTACTCGCTAAGCAACCACTCCCTTCTTTTGTGCCCAGAATGCTCTCAGGGGACAGAAGCTGGCTGAAGCTAACCATGCACAGTGAGGCAGCACTTACAGGTAAGCTGAAGCCAACCCAAAGCAGTGTGAAATGCTGCCCGTGAAATCCCAACATTTGAATCACTTTGGTAGAGGCTGTGATATGTTTAAACAAGAAATGCACTGACTAGAGCTGCAGATTGGGTTTTCTGTGCTGTATCTCCTACCCAGCCCCCCTCCCACCACTCAGTGCCAGACACACTGGCTAAGTCCTCTGGGCCCTCAGGCTTCCTGCTGCAGCACTCAGAACTGAACCTCTGCCTTTTCTTCTTAAGGCAACATCCTGTTCCGGTGGCGCTGTTGCCTTCTGCTACCTCAAAATGGGGTAAGCAATAAAAAGTACTGATGGTGTTTCCCCAAGAAAGGGAAAATAACTGTTTTAAGTCCAGTTTTGATTCCCTTTAACTGAAGCTCTTGACCTGAAAGGTTAAAAGGTGGCTTTGGTATGGTGGGGGCATAGTTTTAATCACAGACTCAAAGTTTAGATTAGGGTTTAAAGACTTGCTTAAATTCATTCTTTCTCAAATTGTTTATGGCCTGGGTAAAAAGCTGTCTTATGTGCTGGTTACTGGCAGAAACTGGAACTTAACTGCATGGAGGAACTCAAATACCATGAGGAAGTAATGTGCAGACACCATTGGCAAACCCCATGAGACAGGTTTTGGGTTTTTTGGTGGGGACTTTGGGTGTGTTTTGGGTTTTCAGGGGGCATTGTTGGCTTGTGGGGTGAGTGTTCTGTTGTTTGTTTGGGTTTTGAGTACCTGTACATTATTTTTTTTTTAATTTTAGTTTTCTCATGCCATGTAATATGGCAATAGGCTGAAAGTTACTAACTCGGGATTAATGTGAAAGTTTATAAACCCTCCTGAAGTTCTCCTTCCTCTTTACTGATGGCAGCAGGATCTGCCCCTTTCCAGTCACTTTTGTAACTTATTCTGAACCTCGGCTTAGTTGTGTGTGGGGTGCAATACCTGTTCTTAATGCTGTAAAAAAACACGATGACAGACTAAATAGGACAGAAAAGCAGAGAACAGCTTGTCTAGGGAAATCAAGTTAAATTAGATGCTGGATTTAAAAAGTTTTAAGCTGCAGTGATACAAGTGAAAGGAGAACAAAAATCTGTCATACCTATGTTATGGAAGGAAGAGGATGACTTAAAATACACAAAGTAAAACTGAAGGCTGGGAAGTTAAACAGATCAAGAAGGACAGATGAGAGAGTATCTCCTTTCTGGCACCAAAAGTTTGAAGACTCATTAAAGGAAATAGCAAAGTTTTAGTATCGTATTTCACTGTCTGAAAACTTCAGCATGTTTAGACTTGTAAGGCAAGAGATAACCATCCCTAGACTGCCTCATGGTGTGCAAATACCTCACAGCCTGCTGTCTCTAAAGGACACTGGAGTGCTTTCTATCTGGTAAAGGCTGCAGATATGCTTTTGGCAATCCTAGTTGCAGCACTTACTGAGAAATCCAATGTGCATGTCCTCGGGTAACCAGGGATACCTGGGCTGAAACGCCACACTGTTTCCAGGTGATTAAAGAGTTTTCCATCTGTGCAGGATGCCTAAAAGAAAGCTTTAACAAGTCAAGCTACAAGACTTTGACAGAGGCAGCAGACTAGTATCACTCTAACAATGCAGTTTGTTACAGTGAAGGTCATGGCATAGTTGAAATGATTTCTTAGAGAGCAGCCAACATGAGATCCTGTTTGCACAGTGCCATTTATAGAAAAAGAGCTCCATTCCTTTTAAGGGAGAGAAAGAATGTTTGCGTTGAGTCATAAGGCAGCTCTCCAGCATGATGTATAGAACACCAAAATAATGTTCATGCTCTGTACCAAATTCTGACCAACAAAGAGACTGGTACTTCCTGGGATTGGGTTTTGTTCATTATACATATAGAATGGTTTATACACAGACTGGTAGTCTTGGGCTACAGAATTCTTAGCATCGGAACAAACCTGACTGAAGACAAACATCATCTGTCACAAAGTATCACTGTAGTAAGAGCTACCATGAAGTCAGACTATACATTCAAGTTCATAATTGGTTGATAAAGTGACTTTTGGTTACCAGCAAACCATATTTAACTAATATTTCAGGAGTGCTTTCACACAGTCCTCCTTTGAAATGAAGTATTTGCATTTAAATCAACAAAATATAAACTAAGGAAAACAGAGGCAGCTTTTCTGCTGAGACTAAGTCTAGGAGGAAGAAATCTTAAGAAATTGCTTTCCTCACCACTTTCGTGGTCTCTTTTTGGGACAAGAAATACGTTTGAGTCAATTAGAGGGGGGAAATAGCTGGGAAGTCAATCTGATAGCTCTGTGAAAGGAAATAAACCCTTCTGTCAGAGAAAAGTAGAACAGGAAAGCAGTCAGCATGTAGAATGCAGATGTCCCACTGTAGCTGTTCAATCTTCTAAAAGGGATTTTTTTTGTTTCTTTCGAGAATCAGTAAGTGCCTTGAATAAAGGCACTTTGTATAGTCCATTTCCAATTCATGTCTCCCCTGTACTTAAACTCAGTTTCTGTTTTGAGTGGTACCCCTTAAGAGGAAGCCTAGAAAAGAGTAGTGAAATGGGATATCCACACAATTATCCTGGAGAGCCATCAACTGTTCTCACTGTATTAGTTACCTCTAAAGACAGTCAAGATCTACCATGGGGGCAGTTTTGGTGGAAGGAATCTTTTCTGAGGCAAAATAGTCAGGAAATCCAGACATCACTTAAAATTTCTCTCTTGAAAATTTAAATTAACTGCTCTTGAAAAGCTGAAAGGAAGTGAAAGGCAACTACTTCTCTTCTGAACAGATTCTAGAAAATGGACTTTACAAGACTGGATTTATCTTCTCATCAGTGCACTGAATAACTTCAGTGTAGGATCAGCTGAAGACCTTGTTTAAGGCTTCCTGTAGTAGCTAAGTAAAATTGTCAGAGGAAAAAACAATGACAGACAGTTTTGCTAAAGCGTCAGAAGCTACAGATGTCACAGATCACTTTTAAGTCTGTGTTAATTTTGCATTTAGAGAGGCTTGGACAACATTCTAACAAAGCAAACAAAAATGGTGTACCTTCATTAATGGCTGCTAGTTCCTCCAGCAAAGAGAAAGCTAAAAGTAATTCCTTCCCCTTTCTCCTTATGTTTTAAAATCTCATTCAAATCCTCTCCACTTATCTTTAAACAAAGCCAACATAAATCCTGAGCCACACAAAGTGCTTCCAGCATCAATGCACCAGTGAATGAGTTGAATTTCAACACTTGACAGTTACAGCTATGACCAAAAACAAACAAAAAAAAAATTAGTTACCTTAATTAAGTGTGGCCTCACAAGGGTAACAACCGAGGTATACCTCTCTAGTATGGGAGGGAATCCTATTTCTAGCTGTGCTTTGCAGTACCCAGAGCGCTTTGACAATACATCTGACTTCTTACACCAAGGAACAAACAGTTTGTAATTCTCCACCACAGCGACAACTTCATACATCTCCTGCATAGAATACCTGGAGACAGAAACACCAACCTAGTTACAAGGTATTTTAAGTTCAGATTCAGTATTAGAAAGTGTCAAAAAATTGTCTAAATGGCAGTTTGGAAGGTGAATGTGCAGTCACCTAGGAGGACTACCACTGGGTTTGGAAATTGAAGACAACAGAAAAAGGAACACTGGTTGAAACCTTTGCATAAAGAAGCCAAACACCACCCAACATCTAGCAGAGACAGTAAACAGTGAATGTGGTGGTGTCTGCTACTTAGTGGAAGATCAGGTAAATACATGCACGTTCCAAATGGAAAAATAGTTTCTCTGGGTTGTGTCTTCATTTAAGCAGATCTTTGATATTCCACATAAAGAACCTGTACTTCATGGCTGCCACAAAAAGGTGTATCCAAATTACTCTTGTTTCACGAGGTTTAAATAGGGGAGCACTGCTTTCCTTAGCCCAAATCAAAAAGCTTAATTAAAAAAAAAAAATACACGCACTGGAGAAACCTCAGAGAGTCACAGACCTGCTACGGTTGGAAGGGACCTCAGGAAGTCATCTTGTTCAGCAGGATGTTGAAATCATATGAAGGAGTATGATGGTAATATGGGAAAACAGTGCATAGCTATGGATTAGAGTGGAAGTACATGCTTAATTTAATCCGTGTTTAAAATGAAGCAGATGTTCTACAGCACTCAGCAGTAAGAAATAGGGGACAAAGGCTCTTTTTAAGTGACTATGTAAAATCTGGCAGCTCCAGAGCTATCACATAGCTGAGAGTTAAAGAGAATATCCACAATTGCTGGATAAGGAATTTGTCTGGATGGTCGCACATAGAGAGTGGTAAGGGCACAATGTCCACCTGGAGACCAGTGCCAAGTGACATCCCTCAGGGGTCAGTGCTGGCACCAGTGCTGTTTAACATCTTTGTCAGTGACATGGACAGAGGAATTGAGTGCACCGTCAGCNCTGGAGATTAAGAAGAAATTCTTTCCAGTGAGGCTGGTGAGACACTGGCACAGGTTGCCCAGGGAGGTTGTGGATGCCTCCTCCCTGGAGGTGTTCCAAGGCCAGGCTGGAGGAGGCCTTGAGTGACCTGTCCTAGTGGGAGGTGTCCCTGCCTATGGCAGGGGGTTGGAACTAGATGATCCTTGAAGTCCCTTCCAACCCTACCATTCTATGAATCAAAAGAAAAATGTTAATAAACCATACTACTGTGGGCCAGGGATCTGCCCCCAGCCTCAGTCTCATCAAATTAAGTGGAATTTTCCCACTAGCTATAGGGTTTCAAAATATTTTAAAGAAAAGCAAATCTTGTGAAATGAGAATTAACAATATGAAGTAACATTAGCACAGGTTTGGGACAGAAGTGAACAAACCTGGAGTGTTCATACCTGTTGATTTATCCCCGTTTCACCAGATGAAATTAACAGTGTAAATTTCCCTTTTAGGCTTGGTTTATAGAAGGATTATTGTTGCTGTTTCTTTATATGAGGCAAGGGGTTTGGGTTCCTATATTTTTATGCTCAATTTCAGACTGGGAAAGCATGGTCTGTAAAAATGCTGTAAGCTCAAATTCTATTCTAGTCTCCAACTGATCAGACACACAGCAGCATAAGTCTTTAGGGATACTTAGTCTTTGACCTGAGCGAGTGTTCCTAAAGCAAACACAAGATCAATAAGCACAACACAAGATCACTAGGTCTCTTTCCAGGCCTATACAAACCCTATAATTCTTCTTTCAGAATATTCTTTTCTTTTATTTGCAGCAATGTTGAAGAAAGTCCTGGAAAAGGTATGGCTCAGCACAGGTACTTGCAGAGGAGGAAGTCTGGTCATCAGAATACCACAAGAAGCCAAGTGCCTGCAACAGTGAAAACACTTTGAGATATAGTTCATACCATCAAATTAACACATTCAGGTGAGACAATCTGTTATGTAACACTCCAGAAAATATCAGATTCAGATGGAAAAACAAAGGCCTGTAACAGCATAGACTGTTAAAAGCACAACAGGGATTTTCGTTTGTTTGGTTTTTTTTTTTCCCTAAGGAGAAACTAAAAATAGGTCCTAGTCACGAGAAAAATAACTGGCAGAGTAAAACACACAGGCTCCATTAAACGCTGACTCCGTGGCAGCCTGAGTTCAAGCACAGCCTCCTGCACTCAATTTGCAGAACGTTTTCTCAGTGGCAAAATCCAGGAGAAGGTTCCACTTAGAGGTACAAAGTGGGACGTTGCTGTAATCTCCCTGCTGCCATCCTCTCAAAAGGACAGTTTCTTTCGGAAGTCCTTTCAGCCATTGCATTGTGTACCCAATGGTAACTGGGTACACACAGCTGTTCGGCAACAATCTGTGCAGGCTTTTTAATGAAGAAATAAGCAGCTGTGATAGAAAGCAGGATAACTGACAACACAGGTTGCAATTTCTGCAGTTGAAAAGGAATGGTTTAAGGTGGAATACAAGTGTCAAAATTAAGAATAGGTTGACTGTAAAAGTCTTGAGATGACTAAATTCTGCAAATACTTCCAACTGTGGACTGAAGTCTGTTTTTTTCCATGCAGACTCTTAAGGAGAAGCATTGCTGTGACAAAGGCAGGAAGGATGCCAGTGACACTATAGCTGCCTCAAGCAGATTTATAGTCTTAATGCTGAGACCAGACCTCATTCAGGAGAGCTAATTTATTTTCTCCATCCAGGCCTACACAGAGTGCACAGTCCAAAGTAGCAGTCAGGTTTTGTCTCTTGGTTTGTTATTTACTGTAATGCTATGCCAGGATATTGCTTCATACATCTTATCTACAGTTTCAGCTACAAGGCTGAAAAACAACCTCTACAAATTATCTCTGAGCAGCTGTAAGACAATGTTCTTTCTAGTTACAGTGCTGTTTGAGGAAGGCAAGGTTAGTAGAGACTAACAAACATGGTCAGACTTCACCCCTCTTCATATTTTATCTGAGGAAAAACAGATGCTATGAGAATGTGCTGGGCTGGGTCCCAGTTCAGGAAAGCATAACTCCAGGAAATCATGGAAATCACGGAAGCTTAGATTTCAGTGGGCTGACACATGTGGTTTTGTGAGCCCGACCAAGGCCACAGAAGAAAAGCCAAGTCCACTCCAGCAGTCAGACACACCACCTCTGCGTTTATCCCGGGATGACAATACAGCTATACCCACTTAACACCGCTCTTACTGGCAAGTTACCCCAACTACTACTTCTGTAAGGCTAGTGCTATCTGACAGGCATTTTATGAGTTGAGCTCATTCACATTCTTTGTCAACAGCTGTTCACATCCCAAAGGGTGCAGCCAAATGTCCTTATTAGCATCTCAATCTGAACAAGCACAAGAAACTCATTTACCACCCGAATCCATGCTGTCTGCTCAGCACAGCTAGGGGTCAAGAGGCACAGAATTTACACTAACGGGTAACTGCAGGAGGTGAAGCCATAGCCAGCTTCAGGGCTACAGACGACACCGCACTGCCTTGGATTTGCCTTGCACCGGCTTAAGCGGGCTGCCAAGCTTCCTCCAGATCACACTAGAAGCATTTTTAATCTTAATTCACAGTTATTTAATGAAACCCTTTACCCTAGACAGCCCCCACAGTAACTGATTTTGCGCTCTAGACCCCAATAAAATATCAATTTAACTAGGACCAGCTATTTTAATACTGCAAACATATCCTAACAATTAAAAAGGATATGCAGTAAGAAATATGGTCCAGGTAAGACAAGGTTGTATAATGGCACAGCAAAATTATGTCAAGTGACTGCTTGAAATCTGACATCAAGAACTAATCTCTACTACACTTTTCCCCACTGTTTTTATTATTACGGTAAGACTTTGCACTTAATTAAAAAAAAACAAAAAACAAAAAACAAAACAACAGAGTAGTGTTGCCGTAACAGTAATAACAACTCCGGGTTTTTTTTTTTCCTTTTAAGAGTTTCACTTTTTCTATGCTTGTTCTTTTTCCTCCAGTTCCAAGACCAACTTTCCTCCCAACGCACATTTTGTTCCCCAGGTCGTCCCAGCCAGTTTCACATCAGGGGACAAGGAACTTCTTGCGCTACCCACAGTGGGAAACACCTAGGCGTGTTGCTCGGCTTTTAATTTCTTTTAGGGACTGCTCCAAGTTTCGCACTGGCTAAAGCAAAGAAGTGGCAAGTTTGTAATCGGAAAATCTCCTGTTCTTCCTTCATCGACAAGGGCCGCGATGAGGAGCTACCAGCTCCTAGAGCTGCGGCCTCGCCTAAGACACCCCGGCGACGCGCAAGGAAGCTTCCCTCACCCCTTCTCTAGCCACCGACTGCTCCCCGCAGCAGCGTCCGTAGCGTTCTGTGAAGCGCACCTGACGCCTCAGCCGGCCGTACTGCACGGCCAGGACTACAGCCTGGGGAGCCGGAGCGGCTGGGCACGCCGTGAGGCGGTGCGGCGATGGAGCCCCGGGACGGCGGGACCTTGGCTGTCAACCCCCGCGGTCGCTCCGCCTACGCCCCAGCGTACCTGACGGCGGTCGTGCGCGGCGGCGCTTCGCAGGTCAGCCCGCCAGCCAGGGCCCTGCCGAGCGTCCGCCCGCTCCGCGCCATGCTCGCTCCCTCAACGGCTGCCCCGCGCGGCCGCGCTCACAAGACAGCAGCGGGCTCGCGCGGGGGGCGGCCCCCTTCGCCTGATTGGCCCGGCGGCGCGCGAGCCCCGCGCACGGCTATAATTGGACTTGTGCGCAGTACACCGCCCGCCTCGCGCCGCCCGGCAGCCCTGGAGCGGCCCTCGGGGCAGCTGCTGCGAGCTCGCCGTGGGGAGGCTCCTGCGGAAGGGGCCCTTGGAGCCCAGACTTATCCTGCGGGGCACCCGCTTTTCTCGAGCGTCTCCTCGCCATCCCTCTGCGGGGAGAATAGCGCGTCCCTCAGATGTGTGATGATCTGCTGCTTAGGCTGCTTCTCGATCTAGGCTACACTTTAGAGTAATCAATGTGGTTAACATTTGCTGGTACCGCCACAGAGCTGACTATAGAATCACGGAATTCCAGCACTACAGGCTGGGGACAGAGTGGCTGGAGAGCAGCCAGGCAGAGAGGCACTTGGGGGTGTTGGTAAAGAGTAGCTGAAGATGAGGCAGCAGTGTGCCCAGGTGGGCAGGGGAGCCAATGGCAGCCTGGCCTGGATCAGGAACTTTGTGGCTAGCAGGGCCAGGGAGGTTATTCTGTCCCTGTACTTAGCACTGGTCAGGCCACAGCTTGAGTGCTGTGTCCAGTTCTGGACCCCTCCATTCAAGAGAGATGTTGAGGTCCTGGAAGGTGTCCAGAGAAGGGCAGCAAGGCTGTGAGGGTCCTGGAGCACAGCCCTGTGAGGAGAGGCTGAGGGAGCTGGGGGTGTGCAGCCTGCAGAAGAGGAGGCTCAGGGCAAACCTTATTGCTGTCTACAACTACCTGAAGGGAAGTTTTAGCCAGTTGAGGGTCGGTCTCTTCTCCCAGGCAACCAGCAACAGAACAAGGGGACACAGCCTCAAGCTATGCCAAGGGAAGTTCAGGCTGGATGTTGCGAGGAAGTTCTTGACAGAGAGAGTGATTGGCATTGGACTGGGCTTCCCAGGGAGGTGGTGGAGTTGCTGTCTCTGGAGGTGTTCAAGAAATGACTGGATGGGGCACAGTGCCATGGTCTGGTTGATTGGATAGGGCTGGGTGCTAGGTTGGACTGGATGAGCTTGGAGGTCTCTTCCAACCTGATTGATTCTATGATTCTATGGTTGGAAGAGACTATTAAGATAATTGAGTGCAACCATTAACCCAGTACTGCCAGGTCCCCAATAAACCATGTGCCTCATCATCACATCTCCATGGCTTTCAAATGCTTCCAGGGATGTGGACCCTACTGCTGCCCTGGGCAGCCTGTTGCTTAACAGTCCTTTGGGAGAAGAAATCTTTCCTAATATTCAGCCTAAATCTCCACTGGCACAACTTGATTCCATTTTTTCCTGTCCTATTCTGGTTTACTTCAGACTGAGGGGAAAAAAAAACAAAAACCAACTCTACTGTTACTTATGCTTTCTCATCATTCATGCTGCTAACACATGCTCCCTCAACAACAGCAGGTTTTACTGCTATCTTGCAACTGAAGAACTACAATTTAAATGTAATTTTAGCACACATTTCATATTATATCTAATATATGTTACACCTAAGTTCTTCAAAAGTAAGCCTGCAAAATCTGTTTCCATAAAAATATTTTTTTTTCCTTTGGTACCTGGTGGACTGTTCAACACCACTTGTCTGGGAATATTGAACTAAGACATAGTTTTTACACACATGTAACTTGAACATCATTAGTGTTTAGAATAAACAAAGAATAAAGTGTTGAGGAGTATGAGATGACAGATCCCTGAGGGCACTTTGGTGGGTTTATTTTTTTTTTTTTTTTCCTCTGGGTAGGCTCAGAATTACAGTTCTTACACTTCACTTGGTATCTGCTGTTGGAAATGAGATTTGCATTTGTTAACTTTGACAAAAAGCAGCTCAAATTAATACTTAACATCAGAGAGAGAAGACATTTCTGATACAGCAGAAAGAGCCATACTTTGTGACCACAAAGAACTGGGTGTGGGGAGAAGAAATGGAGCACAAGTTCTTTTTGGAAGAGCAGGAAGATGTAATCAGAAGAATGGCTTCTTTGAGTGCACTGGTGCTGGAAACTTCTACTGGCACAACAGAGTCAATCAAGGGCAGGTGCTGTGACTGCATACTTCTTTCAGTGGCTGGCCATGAAATTGGACGTGAATCTGTTACATAAAGCAGGACTTCACAAGTCTGTAACTTAGCTATGATTCCAGATCTTCAATCCCATCTGTTTCTAATGCATACACAGGGACTAGAGTGTATGTACGTGGCTGTGTCAGGAGAAGGGACGGAAATTTGAGCAGGCAGAATAGGACTGATAACCACTCAGCTACTAGCTTGTTCATATCTTGTGGAAACTATGTGATAGAGATAACATTCAGGAGGCAGAGTGTGTGTGTGTGTGTGTGTGTGTATATATACATATATATATATGTATACATGGAGTAGGCTGTCTGGTCCTAATCTGCTCTGTTCAAGAGAGATAATTACTGGAGAGACCCTGAGGCAGTATTTGGCAGCAGAAAAAGAGGTGTAAGCACTTCATGGCACTTCATTGTGGTATACTTTGCCTCACAGCACAGAACTTTGTAGGAAACAGTATACTAAAGACCTATTTAAAGTGCTCCTCAGGTTTTCAGCCCCTGAACCCAGTCTCGTTTAATAACAGGAAATGCAATACTGCAACTGTTCTGCCTAACCTAAGTTGGAAGTTAGTCTGTAGGAACAGGAGAAAGTTACTGCAAATTGATCTGCAGAGTGAGCCTGAGCATGTGATGTATACTTAAAATAGTATCATACATTAAATTCTTGCAGTAGAGAATTACTGTCTGCTTTGACCTTAGCATGACCCTGGGCAGCTCGTGTTGTGGCCTATATGTGCAAGTGCATCTTTCTAGAAGTACAGGGTGTGAGTTTATTAACATGAAGAGACGCTCCAGAACACTCTCTGCACCTTCAGGTGATGGTCTCTCTTAGGAATGTCTGAATACATGTAGTTATGTACAATACTACACGTAGAACTGCCCAGCAAACTTCTGCAGGCTCAGCAAAGACAGGAAGATATGCAGATCAATAGATGAGTCAAACCTATGCATGCACAGGAAACACACGGCTTTGGCTTTTTTTGCTTTAAGACAATCCTCAAGAAGCCCTGCTCTGAACTGCCAGGTTTCTGTGATGAGGATGGTAAGTGAGCAGCGAATGTGAATTTTACCATTGTGCGTTTATCTCCCCTTTTTGCCAATGGCTCATACATTTTACCTTATTGGACACTCTTAATTTGACCCAGCTTTGCTTGTGGATTAGAGGAGATTAGAAGCGGTTGTACAATAAAACTGCATAATATAAGATCACACCTTACATTGGGTTATGAAATAGTGTTAATGGCTTGTGTAATTAAGCAACCATGGACTTTGAACTGGGGTTGTGTGGCCAGCCCTAGTGTTTTACTTAGTTTCAGTAGTAGTGCTTACTACTACTAAAAAGTCTTGTAGTGATGTGGCACTTGGTGCCATGGTCTAGTCTCGAGGTCTGTGGTAATGGGTTGGACTTGATGATCTTTGAGGTCTCTTCCAACCTTGGTGATACTGTGTGATACTGTGACACAACGAGAGGCAATGAGTTCAAACTGGCAGAGGGGAGATTTAGACTGGATGTTAGGAGGAAGTTCTTTACAGTGAGGGTGGTGAGACACTGGCACAGGTTGCCCAGGGAGGTTGTGGCTGCGCCCTCCCTGGAGGTGTTCAAGGCCAGGATGGACGAGGCCTTGAGTGACCTGTTCTAGTGGGAGGTGTCGCTGGCTATGGCAGGGGGTTGGAACTAGATGATCCTTGAGGTCCCTTCCAACCTTACCATTCTATGATTCTATAAAAAGTTGGGAAAAAAAAATTACCTTTGTTTGCAACATTTGATTGTAAGGGAGAGTTTCCAGGGCTTTGCCTGTGGACAGAATCAATCCCATCCAGTTGTGATGTACACTGTAGACACTGATGTGGAAACGTGGATAAATTATTACATCAACAGAACTGGGGAAAAAGCTGACAGTTTCCAAACAAAATGTGGAAGCTGTCTGAGGACTGTTCCTGCAGAGAAGCTGAACAGCTCCTGTCTAGGTTCCCACCTGGTTCATGTTTCATATGCCACTGACCATTCCTCTTCTTGACTGTGCTAAGTTTGTCCACATCTTTGTTGAACTGCAAAGTTCCAAATTGAACTTCATCATCATGTACACACAGGCCGTGGTTCTCCCTAGTATCTTACCAGGTCTTGCACACATTTCCTGGTCTGGAATTAGATATATCTCTTCTGCAATGGCACATTGCCACTGACGGATATTTAGCTGTGGTTTGCTACCCACACATGATCACCATCTGATGATTTTGGCTGTTTTGAATTTATATACTTGATTTTGAATTGTAGTATGTAGCTTTGTTTTTGATTATTGAAGTTCACCTCCGTGATCTTAGATTATTTCTGGATCTAATGTGTGATTCTGAGTTCCATGCGCTAACAGCTTTGGCCAGTTTGGGGTCACTGCCAATGCTATAAACAGGGCTTCTGTTCCCTCTTTCTAGCCCTTACTAAATTATTGAATAGACCTGATCTGCCCAAAGTGTTGCCATCCAGTTATACTTGTATTTTGTGGCATGTATACACATAAATGCTTCATTCTGCTATCTAATAATTAATGTGTTGGCATTGGGCCACTCAGTCAGGATGAAACAATGGTCAAGTGATTTGGCAAACACGGCAGAACATCCCAATCCCAGTGGGACCAGCCCTCAGGGTGACCAGTGAGAAGTTCTTAGGAGACAGTAATATGTTTGGTGATCCCATTTTGACAGTCCATGCAGTATAGTGGAAGTGTGACCATCTTTTGGTGGCTGAAGTGGAAAGACAACTTGTAGACAGGTAACAGAAGCATACAATTAATCCCTTTCTCTAATAATAACAGAGAAGAACTGGGAGGGCTTATACTTTCATCTACATCATAGTTTCTTGCTCTTGAGTGAGGCACTGGAATAGGTTGCCCAGTGAAGTTGTGGAGGCTCGAAGTATGGCAGTGTTTAAGGCCAGGCTGGAAGGGGCTTTGAGCAAGCCAGCCTAGCAGGAGGTGTCCTTGTCTGTGGCGGGGGTGTTCAAACTAGTTGATCTTTAAAGCCCCTTTCAACCCAAACCATTCTGATTTCACTAGAAAACACTGTCCTTTCTGAACTGGCCTGAAAAGCGCAGAGGGCAAGAGCCACATTTACATAACTGAAGCCACGCGGCGTGAGCAGACAGCCCTCTCTCCCTGCCCGTCACCAAAGCCCCTTGCCACCCAGCCGCGGTGTCATTCGCTACCCGTGCCATCCATCACAGATGGGCAGGGCTTGGCCCCTGGCCCAGCCAATAGAGTGGCGTCGGCTGGCCGAGAGTGCTGCGCTTGTGCAAGGCGCCATTAGCTGGCTGGATGCAGCGCGGCCTGCTACCGCGCTTGCGCAGTGTGCTCTCGGCTCTCACTCTCTTCGCGGAAGTGGTGGGGCCGGGCCAGTTCCGCTTCGGCGTTGCTCGCTGTGGACAAAATGGCGAAGATCGCCAAGACCCATGAAGGTAAGACGTTTCTGAAACATCCGCAGCGCCTCTCATTGTAGGTGCGCGCTCGGCAGTTGCCTTTTGGGTGTATTTCTGCCCGACTCTAGGTAGCGTCAGCCCCGGCCCGTAGGGTGGGGGCCGGGCGGGCCGGGCCTGTTTGTAATGGCGTCTCCGCTTGTGTCACCGCCATACCCAGGCCTCCGCGTCCGTTTTAGGGGCTGCGGAGGCGAGCTGGGGGGGGACTTAACGTGAAGAGAGGGACTCTTGCTGTGAACGCGTAAAGCTGGGGGGAGGCGAGTAGGGGGCGGTGTCGGATGGATCTGTTTCGCTGACCGGGGCAACGAATCCTTGCCGGGCTCCCACCTCTCGGCGCGACGCCAGGCTGAACAGCGCTCGATCGAAAGGCCGCCGGTTGGCGCACCTCCCCGCACACGGGCCCGGACCCCCTCTGGCCGCTCGCATTCAGCTCTCGGTAAAGATCACGGTGTACTTCTGCTCGTTGTCGCATCGTAAATGCCATCAACACTCGTTTATTGTCCTGACCGAGCCCTTCGGCCTGGATCCACAGTAAACGAGGCGAGAGAGGGCGGGTGAACGGATGTTATCCGCTGAAAACCTGCATGGCCTGAGCTGTTACTAAGTGTCGTGCCGACCTGGTGGTTACTGAAAGTAATGCCCTGAAGGAGGGGAAATAAAAAGTGTGAGGTCTCAAAAGCATTTCAATTGCGATTTTAGCACGGAGGCTTCCTGCTAGCTGGGCGTTTACATAGGAAAACTGGTCTCTGAGCGGTTTAATGAGCGAGGGCTTTCATAGGCAGTGTGTTATTGTCGGAGGTGCTGTGTGGCTCTGTTCACCATTGCTTCTAGCTCTTCGAGGTAGGAATCACAGCGTTCTTCTTGGACAACTTTTGTGGCTTGCCCTCCTCTTAAATACTTTAAGGAAACGGAGAGTAGTTTTTAGAATTGCATGTATGTTCTCGCTTTTTATGGTTTTTTACTGATGGTTCTGTGTATGATGTGTGATCTGATGTGCTTCATATTAATTTACATACATAACTCACTAACAAAAACCTGTCTCTGGACAGTGGTTGGTAAACTGCAAGGTAGGGAGGTTGCCCAGGTGTTCGTTACCCATCACAGTGCACTGCCTCTCCTATTATCTAAAGAGCTTATAACAATAAAATGGAGGAATTTTATTAAATTTTCTTAACTTAAATTGCATATTTATTGAAGCAGATGATGCTCCATCGACTTCAGTGAGAAAATTGACATTCTCCCAGTTGCATATTTTGATTAATCTTCTATCAGAACAGATTTTAGAGAAGGTGTAAGTAGGTAAATGAAGAAATGATGTGTAACTGTCACCGTGTAATGCTGTCTTTCCCGACATGGAACTAATCGGCTAAACAGCTTGATTATTTTCTTCTGTATTCTATCTGAATTTCTTTTTAGTTCTTGATTGATTTTTTCCAAATAGAGTTGTTTATTACTAAATTGTCTTAGAAGATTTTTCACATCTTTATATTGTTTGTTGAATATTTATTGACTGATGGTGTTAAAAACACAACTTGAAAGATATCAAAACAGTTTGAAATGGTTTCAGTTTCATAGTTTATGGGAGAGCTTTTTGGTTTAGGTTGGAAAACAGTATTAAAAGACAGCTTACAGAGCCTCAGTAAATGCTTATATTTCACATGCTGCTGAAGGTAGTTTTTAGTTTGAGCAATTTTTTTTCTTGCTCAGAAAAGAGCAAAGGGATCTGTAAACATGAGAGAGATCTAACATGTATGACAGTACCAAAATAGCTAGAAATAAAACTACACAGAGCAAGCTAAACGTGCAAATCCACGATAAGGCATGAAAGCATACAAACTATCTAAGCTGTAAAATGCTACTTCACTACAGAGTCTGATTCTCCTTTCATGCCGAAAAGCGTTTTACACTCAGACATTGCCAGTCGAATGACATGTATGGTAACGGAGTATGTAGTTATAGAAAGTTTCTATCATCTTGCTGTGTGCTGGAGTTTTCAGGGACTTTGAATTCAAGTATGTTGACTAAAAATCAGCACTTACAGTATTTTTCAAATCAACTGTTCATATTAAAGTTACTTTTAAAATACAAAAAATATGTTAAATTGCATAAAATACGAAGGAATGATCAGCAGGATCTTATCTCTCCTTTTTCCTTTAAATCCTGTTCCCTCTGATTGAAGTTTCTGTTTATGTCCTACAGCAGGGGGTTCTCCCTTCCAACCTTACCATTCTATGATTCTATGATAAGTAGTTTACACAGTGTGCGTTTTAAGCTTTGTGATGCGTCCTCTCTTAATTTGATTTGTGTTCAAGTGCTCTGTTAAATAGGCTGTGAGCTTTTCCAAGAAAGTGCCACTTAGATCAAGGAAGGTAGATGTATCTTAATGCATCTTTAATGTCAGTATAGTCTTTGGAAAAGACTGGAAGCTAAATATGTGATGCTTTCTAGACTGGTAACCAGGTCACTGCTGGCTGCAGACCTTCTAGACCTTCTGGTTAAAATGGTTTTGTTTAAGTGGATGGCTGTTCTCTGAAGAGTGTTTCATTTAAACTAGTACTTAAAGACCACTTGGCATGAGTTGAAAATTGTAGTGGCAGTTAAGTGGGGTTTGTTAACCCTCTAGATCCTTTGCAGGGTTTTTTTTTGTGGTATAGATAACCCATCAAGAAAGCGAGTGCATCTTAGTCTACAAACAGTTGAGGTCAATTTAATTTAAAGGAGAAGGCAAAAAGTGAATGTGTCCTGTGTACTCTTCAGTAAGTAGAGCTATTTAAGAAATAAAGTAAGAAAATCAGGATTCAGCATATAAAATATTGGTAAGAACTATTAATAGGAAAATATCTTTGTTTTTGCTGCAGAAGTCCCACAGCACTTTTAATGGACTTGGGTCACAGATACCTCTGACCCATCCTGCCTGGAAGAGTACTTAGTGGTGCTTTGTTTGGCTGAGCTTTATGGTCAGGTTGATTCAGTGGACAGGTGATGGAAAGGCTTTGGTATTGTAGGCAAGAACTGTAGGCTTTTTTGTTTTGAAGTTGGTTACAGCTATGAGTGGGCAGTGGGTTGTTCTAGTAACTGCTCTTTAGAAATAAAAAACAATGGCATTGTGCTCTAAAAGCACTTGTGCTGTTAGAGTCCTCCTTGTTAGAAAACTCAAGGTATTTCCTTTCACCTCAGACAGCAGAAGGACTCAGGAACTTGATGTGCTCTTTGGATGAGATAGAAATAGCTAAAAATCCTGTCAGAAAAGTGTCGGAGTTGTATCTGCTCCACAAATGTGCCATAGGGCAGCTTCACACAAACACAATGCCTTAGGATGACACTGGTAAACAGGATACCTGTGGTATGTCTTAACTAGAGACCTCTGTGGGCCAGACAGGTGTCCCTAATTCAGCAATACTTTATTTCTGCTGCTTTTCCTGGAAGTATTTTTTAATGAAGCAATGTGTCTCATATTGTTGACTTACTGGAATCCCCGGTGCTGTACAGGATTTGGGGGAAACGGATGTACCTGGGAACAGGCTTCAGCAAGTGATCATGGCAAGCAATTTAAGACTTTTGTCAGCTTTCAGGACTTCAAGGCAGATACCATGAGTTTGTGTAATGCAAAGGTGACTGTCCCAGATTGTCACCTTCTAGATATCTGCCAGAGTTTGATGAAAGCCCTTAACTGGATGAAGCAAGATTCTCCTTATCAGCTACTAATGGCATATCTTCTGTCTTCTGTGCATGGGACTCTTGATGAGTTTAGAAACATCTGCTGTTTCCTTTTTTCCCCACTGGATGTTGTTCCAAATCTGGGGTTAACAGGGTAATATACTTTCAGAAAAGTACCAAACTTTTAAGGTCAGAGATGGCCCCCAGAGTTGATTGGAGTCAGACACAGGTGAGTCCAAGGCATGACATGGATTCCGTTTTTTCCCACTAACTTAGTATCCAGTGAAATACTGCAGGTTTTTTCATTTGCTCAAAGATAATACAATATGTTTGCAATATGTTAGATAACACAGCACAATGTTGTTTTGTTAAATATCTTAGATGTGACAACTCATGCAATATCTTTATGAACAGATTTGTTTACATTAGCAAACTGTATTTGTGATAACAGTTTGAAAAGCCTTTAATGAGAAGATTCCGTTCCCTGAGGAAGCGGGTGTTAGTGTTGAGAAATAGCAGTGTAAATGACCTTCTCTGCTGTCTCTGGTGAAAGGTGTGCTGGTTGAGGCTAATTGGAATATTTTAATGAAAAAAAAATAGACTGTGGGCTGTGAAAAGCAAACAGTGGTGATGTTTACTTCACTCATAGGCTTGTTGAGACGTATGAAAACAAGGACACAAATATAGATAAGGTAGAGAGTCTCTCTTTCTGGGAGCTGGTGTGTCCTCTGGCCTTTTTGCTGTATAACCCAACTAATCATTCTGCTTCTAACCCCCCTTGCATGTAAGGCAGACCCTGGGTAAGGTAGAGGAGTGGGAAGAAGGTGGAGGGGTGGTTGGGAGCCCCTCCTGGGGACTCTGATTTCTGAGAGGGGGATTGTGTTTTTGTATTACCTCTAACTTGGATATTTCTGTAAATATTCTTGTATATTTTGTATATATCTGCTTGTAAATTGTGCTAAGCTGTAAAGAGAGCTTCAGTCCTTAACTTCCAGCTGTCTGAGTCTAGTCTAGGCAATTTTCATAGAGTGGGGGGGCAGGTAACTCTCAAACAATTACAGAAGGTGAGATTCAGATACAATTGAAGTTTTCTATGCTGGGTAATATTACAGCTGAAGGAAAAGCTGCTTATAAGCATTGTGATTTTTTTGTTTATGTGCCCATTTGTGGGTAGAGATAAGCCTTGAAATCTGGCAAAAACAACTCATTTTGCTGTATGAAGTAACAGTACCATTTTGTGCACATGCATTAAAAGAACTGCTTTTTTTTGTGTGTCTTTACCCTAGATATTGAAGCACAGATTCGAGAAATTCAAGGGAAGAAGCCTGCTCTTGATGAAGCACAAGGAGTAGGCCTTGATTCCACAGGATATTATGATCAAGAGATTTATGGTGGCAGTGACAGCAGATTTGCTGGATATGTCACTTCTATTGCAGCAACTGAATTGGAAGATGTAAGTGATTTTATATATTTGTGTATTTAGCGCATTCATTCTAAGTGTTTTGAAATTAATTTGGATTAATTTTTAATAGCAATTGCTGAAGTAAAAGCATTTGTTAGTAAAACTACACTTGACCAAATATGTCTCACCTGGGAAGCTCCTAAATTCCAAGTCTGGCTTGTACTTCATGAATTTTGCTTTGAACGTCATGTATGTCCAAGCATAAGGCAAAAACTTTGGCCTGGTACATGATGAATGTTAGCCTTGCCTGCAGTAACTAACTGCTGCCAAGGTGAAAGATGTTGAGAAACAAATGAAAACTTGGGCCAACAAACTTAAGTGACTTTTAAGATTTCTGTTTCTACTTAATTTCAAATTTCAGAGCAATTAGTGAGAATTGGCTTTTTCACTGTATTAAATTCTCTTTATATATCCTGTTTGTAGGCTTACTTGACTTTGTAGTGATAAATGTTGTTTAACATTTCTAACATTAAACATTTGATCACATTCTCAGTTGCAGGGACAGTCAGACACTACAGTTCTGACCATGAATACTGTGGGACTGAACTGTGTTTTTAAGAGGAAGGCAGATTGTTGTGTTCAGTTTAGTACTAGCTGATTTGTAGTCATGTGTCATTTGTAGACTTCTAAGGATTCCTTAACTAAAAGTTTCCATTACAGGATCTTAACTGAAATGATTCATAGTTTCAGGAGCAGTTTTTCTTTTGGGTTGCTGTAAATCATTGCACAGAAACTGGCTTCAAGGCACTAGATAGCAAAAATGTCTTACATATTCTGAGTACTTGTGATTGCCAGGGTATAGGTAAATTAACATGAGTGGAATTCTGAATATTCTACTTTTTTTTGTAGGGTTATTGACAGAAGTTTGTTGTTCTGTCTCTAGCTGGCTTTTAAGGAAAAGCAGATTGAACCAGTTTTCCCATGCCAGCTAGGGAACTCTATCCACATGCCAATATGAAAGGCAGCCTTGTTTGCATAACTAGTGTAAACAGTATGCTTGACTAAACGTAGCATATTGCAGAATACTTGAGTCTTGTAGAGAAAAAGATCTTTAGATGGCGCAGGTAGGTTTACATGATTTAGCAGTTCAGGACCAGTCAAATAGCCTATAGAAAAATCCATGATGGAATTCAGAAGTAGCTATTTCAGTTGCCCATTTTCATATTTTCTATGATCACGATGTGTTAATTTGATGTTGTTTTACCTCAATATCAATATGTCATGTCTCTTTACTGCCAGGATGATGATGACTATCCTTCTACGAGCTTGCTCGGCCAGAAGAAGCCAGGGTACCATGCTCCAGTGGCATTGCTTAATGACATCCCACAGTCTACTGAACAGGTACATCTTAAGGCACAGTAAAATGCTGTTGGAGGTATTAAAGGAAAAAAAAAATTATTACAACTTTTTGAGGCCTTGTTTCTCCTGGAGATACAAGATTTATGTAAAGGGCTGTGGAGTTTTAATTTTGCTGTAAGCCTCTTACTGTTTTAGTTTAAAATGCCACAGGGTGATTAAAAATTGGCAATTCTGCATGTAAAGGCAACAAGAGCATGGACATTAAACTATTAAAACACCTATTTTGGTATGTCAGTTACTTAAAACATGAAGATAATGGGAAAACTTTATGTCCTTTATTTAAATAAAACCCTGTGTTTATCACTTGGATTTTATGTCCCTGGAATATTTTTCTGTGCAATTGAATAGTATGAAGCAGTGTTAAGACACTCTGTAGAAAGAAGGGAAAAGTTTGATAGCTTGAAATGATTTGATGACAACTGAATAAACTTACTGAAATAGTGAATTATTACCAGAAATTACTTGGTAAGAAATTCTGTGTTAAAAAATAATAAATACAGTGTTTTGACCTTCCTGTGTAGTTGAGATTGAGAATAAAGTAGACATTTTAGTAATACCGGAAATGAATCCATGCCTATGGTGACCAGACTCTTCCTGTTGTTGTTCACACATGGATAACTAATGAGCGGTTTTTGGTTTGTAGTATGATCCTTTTGCAGAACACCGTCCTCAGAAGATTGCAGATCGGGAAGATGAGTACAAAAAGCACAGGCGGATGATGATAATTTCCCCGGAGCGTCTTGATCCTTTTGCAGATGGTAATTCATTTTGACTTTTCTATACCCTCTCTGGAATTTGTTGTCTTTAATTGTCTTTAGCCCTTTGATTTCTGTTGGCATGCTTATAAGCTTAGTTTTGTTGTAAACATCCCCTTTTCATAGAGATTTGGTTGAAAACCTAGATGCCATGTTCTTCATCTTTATAATACGAGTTTTCTTTCCAGGTAGAAGGACAAGAAAATAATGAGCCATTGCCATAGAAACACAAAGGGTTAAAGGTTTCTCTTTTCATTTTGTTTTGGGTTGTGCATTATACTTTGAACAACGTGTGTATTGAGTGCTCAGTTTCTTTCAGTACCTTGAAAGTGTTCATTCCAAGCTGTAGATTTGCTAGTTCTCTCAAAAGAGAGCACCTAATTCTTGCCATCCTATGTAAACTTAGGTGGTATAGCTAAAAGAAACAAGAGCAGATATAAGACTTTGATACTCTTAATAGTTCAAGTCTGTTCTGATGATTTGAGAATGCAAGTTAGGAAAAGGGGTGTTAGTGGGTCTGCCAGAAACTTTCTTCAGGTGTGTTTCACATGTGGCAATAAGGTGCCTGTTGGCTTAAAATGAGTTAGCTGTTTTGCAGGTGTTACAAATAAGAATTTCAGCCTGCATGAATGAATAGGGTTATTCATTATTTTACTTGCTTAATTGTAATTGATATAAAGATGTATTGTCAGAATTCACAGGCCCATACTAACTGTCCTTAATTTCTTTCCTACAGCAGTACTGCTATATGCCAGTCCTGTCTGCATTCTTAAGGGTGCAGTTCAACACATCCTGTGTAGATTATGGTGAAAAAGTATCCCAAAGGAAAGTCCTATCAAAGCTAGTGTCAGAATGACACAGCCAATTGGGCAATGATCTTCAGCATAGAAATGTTTAAGAAGTTTTATTTTTTTTCCCTAAATTATACTGCTATACCACTCGTATAGCAAATACACACATTTTTCTTAAAGAGAAGTGTTCTTCTTGAGTCTTGTTTTTATAATATTGGGCTTCTTATTTAAAAGAGTAATTAACTCAAGATACACAGCATAAAACAACACATGGTTTACAAAACCCATTGCCTGTGAGTATTGCCGTGGTGGTATGTGTACTGTATTACATTCAGCTCCCAGTCACAGTTGTACCTTGAGAAGAGGGGGAAAGCGACAGATTTTGGGGTTTTTTTGTTTTGTTTTGGTTTTTTGGGTTTTTTTTTGTTGTTTTTTTTTGTTGTTGTTATGAAGCCCTTTTACAATATGACAATAGAAGATCTGGGAGACATGCCCAGATTTGTCAACCTTATAATTGGGTCTTTATGATAAAACATTTTAAACATTGCTGAGGTGTGGAGTAGTTATTTCTAGTCAGATAACAGCTAGGATTTAACAGCTTACACAAGGTAATGTTTTGAATATAAATATCTTTCCAAAGTGTTACTAATGGTAAAGAGATAATTTTCTAGGCTTCTATTCTGCTGCTTGAAGTCAGAACTGCTGGTGGAGACAAAGGCACGAAAGTGTACGTATTCCGGATTAGCAACCCAGGAACCCATCACTTCTGAAGACTCTTATAAAACTGTGTTGTCATGTTATCATTTATCTTGGCTTTAAAATACATGTTTGAAACTGCAGTAGTTATGTTTGTGTTCAAACAGGTTAAAATTGATCAGCAAACTGAATAAACGTAAGATACCTGTAATTTAAAAAAATTTCAATCAAAAAGTAAAATTAAACAATCATGGAATAATATAATATTAGAGCAGGACAGTAGAAAAAGTCCATACTTTCTGCGTATCCTGTACTCATTGTGCTCCATTCCTGTTGCTGTTCTCTTCCACAGGAGGGAAGACACCAGATCCTAAAATGAATGCCAGAACGTACATGGATGTTATGCGTGAACAGCATTTAACAAAGGAAGAGGTGCGTGGAGGGGGGAGGGGTTTGCCTTTGAACTTAATTTTATTTTAAGGCCTTTGAGAGCACATGAAAATGGTAATGAAAATTCTGCTGACTTTTTTCGACTTAAAAGCTCTTTTATTTGGAAAATCTTTTCTTCACCTGTTGAAAGTCAGCAAAATTTAAAGATGTAAATTTTGAAAAACCTCTGTTTTAAATTAAACAATGGAGAAACAGTCTCAATATCTTTTAATCTGGATTTTTTTTTTTAATAATAGGAATTGGACTTTCTGTGTTTATTTTTTTCCAGAGGATGAGAGACCAAAGCTAACAGTCACAGAGGAATATTCAGTGTCAGATGTTTGATTTTTGTCAGCTCTTTGTAAAGGGAGTCCAGAGAGGTTTTTGAAAGTCTTTGACAGAATCACAGAATGTTAGAGGTCAGAAGGGACCTCCAGAGATCAGAGTCCAACCTCCCGGCCAAGGCAGGATCCCCTAGAGTGGTTTGCACAAGAATGCATCCAGGCGGGTTTTGAAAGTCCCCAGAGAAAGAGACTCCACAACCTCTCTGGGCAGCCTGTTCCAGTGCTCTGTCACCCTCACTGTGAAGAAGCTTCTCCTCATGTTGAGGTGAAATCTTCAGTGTTCCAGTTTGTAGCCATTGCTGCTTGTCTTACTGCAGCTGACCAGCAAAAAGAGATTGGCCAAATCCAGTTGATGCCCACCCCTCAGATATTTGTACACATTTGTTGAAGCACTTGGAGTAGTAAGAACTGCTGTAAGGGTAACATTAGGGTTTAAGTACCTAAAAAAAACTGAAAAGTACATGCTTTGTTCATGGCTATTAGTAGATAAGCAGAAATTGGTTATATAATCACATTTCTTGGGTAATACCTACAGTCTCAGCCACTAATTGGAGCAAGATAGCGCTCAGCATCTTTATGTGTTTGCATTTGTGCAAAGGGCTTTAAAAATATGTCAGCTTAAAACCAGCCCCTCCAAGCCCTTAGCTGCTCTGTCACTGTAGAAGAATTTGAAGAGAAAATGGCCTTGAAATGGAACCAGTAGCTATTTGAATGTTATTTGAGCAAGCCCTCAAAAAATAACCTATTAATATATGATAGAGCTGAAAAATCTCTTTTGAAGGTATAATCTGGAGGCCTTTTTAAGAAATCTATGTCTTTTTGTGCCCTCAAACAGAGGGAAATTAGGCAACAACTAGCTGAAAAAGCTAAAGCCGGAGAACTTAAAGTCATCAATGGAACCGCATCTCAGCCACCTTCAAAACGCAAACGACGTTGGGATCAGACAGCTGATCAGACTCCTGGTGCTACACCTAAAAAACTATCCAGTTGGGATCAAGCAGAGGTAATAATCCTAGTGTTCATCAGCTTATCTGCAGAAAAGACCATTAGTGCTGATCCTCTTGACTTTCAGCAGTTTCCTGCTGTACTGAGAAAAGAGTATCTAACAGGTTTTTAGAGCATGGTATGAGAGAGACTAATACTGTTGGGTTTGTGTTGTATAGACTCCTGGCCATACACCATCTCTGCGATGGGATGAAACTCCAGGCCGTGCAAAGGGCAGTGAAACTCCTGGTGCCACCCCAGGCTCGAAAATCTGGGATCCAACTCCCAGTCATACACCAGCAGGAGCTGCTACACCTGGTCGGGACACACCTGGACATGCAACACCAGGCCACGGAGGTGCCACTTCCAGTGCACGTAAAAACCGATGGGATGAAACACCTAAAACAGAAAGAGGTATTCATATGAAATGTGAAGCACATCATCAGTTTAGAGTGGTTCACGGTGCCGGATTTTTTTCACCCAAAGGAAATGCTAAATTCAGAAGTCAGGCAAGAAGTGATGGTATTGTGACCTCTAGTGGTTCCTGTGATGTCTTTATTTGCAGCATCGAGTTCTTAACTCACAGCTGTTGGAGCACCTCTGCCCAAAAAGTCAGTGTCTGTGATCTGGCTAGTGACTGGCCGCAGGCTGGGGTTTTCATGTGTGAAGGAGCTCGAATCAAGTTGGGGTTTTTTTGATGGTAGCTTTGTCTATGTTGGTTTTGAAGTGGTAATTTTTTTTAAGAGGTGAGAATTTGAACAAATTCTGGAAGGAATGTCTCACCTGCCTGATTTGAATTGGGCTCCTGTGCCAGAGAACAGTGAAACACCATTGTTCTTAATGCTGTTTTCAAGGGCATACAATAGGTTGGATACATTGTCAAGTTTCTAGAATATCTAAGTTCTGCTATATTTTTTTTTTTAGAGTTTTACCTATTTATGCTAAGGTTCAGCAAGGAGGTTACACATTTTCTTAATTTTATCTAGTTCTCTAAGGATGTGTTTAGGGCAGTGCTTGGAGTTTTTCAATAGTCACCTTTTTGTCTCGTGTTTATTTGATGCTTATTGATTTGTGCCACCATGAGGACAAGATACCAACAGTGAGTTTGGATATTGATAGTACAATTGCAGTACAGATTGTTCAACTTCCTGCAACAATGGTTTTGTTTTTCCTCAGATACTCCGGGCCATGGCAGTGGATGGGCTGAAACACCTCGTACAGATAGAGGTGGTGACTCCATCGGTGAGACGCCAACCCCAGGAGCAAGCAAAAGGAAGTCCCGTTGGGATGAAACACCTGCTAGCCAGATGGGTGGCAGCACTCCTGTTCTGACACCTGGCAAAACACCCATTGGTACACCAGCTATGAACATGGCAACTCCTACACCAGGTAAGCTCCATCCACTCACCAAGGCTTCTCTTTATTTTGGGAAATGAAACATAGAGATTTACGTCTCCTTTTGCCTGACATACTCTCCTGCCTGTATGGAAGTGCTCAGTATATGCTCAGTTTGCACAGCAACTTGGTCTTGGAGGGGAATTGAAACTAAGGGCGTAGTCTCAGTAAGGTGGTAAAACATGGACAAGACTCTCTAAAATTTTCATATCTTACTAAGCACAAATTGGAAATATTATGAAAGGTTTGTCTGAGGAGACCTTTTGAGGATTAAGTAAAAAAAAAAGATCTCCTGCAGCATATAGAAGGGTTTTTAAAAAATTTTACCTAGATTATTTTAATTATTTTTCATTTAAATATAGGTCATATCATGAGCATGACTCCTGAACAGCTACAGGCTTGGCGCTGGGAAAGGGAAATAGATGAAAGAAATAGACCACTTTCCGATGAAGAATTGGATGCTATGTTTCCAGAAGGATATAAGGTAACTAACCTGGATGAAAGTACAACAGACCATGATGATAGTTAGGGGCTTTTTTATTTTCTACTGGGGACTATTGATACTTCTAACTTTTTACTTCTGGGACAATCTGGTTTTAAATGTTTCACATTTAGCATTGATTACTGATTGTTGGTGTTTGTTTGATTTGTTTACTCATGTACTTGTTAGAGAGGGAGAACTAAGGGTGATCTCAAAGGCCAGTCTCTTTTCAATATTGGAAATGCCCCTCAAGGAAAAAAATGAGCTGTGAACAAACTGATAAAAATACCAAGTCCAGATGTAAATAAATGTAGAATTTGTGGCTGTCCTCTATACCTGCCTTCAAAGTTAGCTAGTACACTGTATTAATACAGATATTTAATATTTTGTAAAGAGAGTTTTTCCAAGTGGAAGTGAGCTTTCTTCTGAAATGTCTTTGGGAGTAGTCACTGTTGAGGTGAATTCGTCCGTATTACTATGAACGTGTGGTCTGATGTAACACTAACACACAAATCCTCAAACAACTAAAGTGGAAGATGAAAGTTTGGTCATGTTTTGTATTTGGTGCCTTCCTCTTTATCTGTTGTGTTATGAGATTGATTTTTTTGTTTGTTTGTTTGTTTGGTTTTTTGGTTTTTTTTCCTCCTGCAGGTTCTTCCGCCACCAGCTGGTTATGTACCTATTCGCACTCCGGCCCGCAAGCTTACAGCAACTCCAACACCTTTGGGTGGTATGACTGGTTTCCACATGCAGACAGAAGACCGAACTATGAAGAGTGTTAATGACCAGCCATCTGGCAATCTCCCCTTCCTAAAACCAGATGACATCCAGTACTTTGATAAACTCTTGGTAAATGAGATTTCACTCATGCTAATCAGAGTTTCCCGATTCCCTCTGAATGTGTAACAATGCTTATATCTCTTGTCTGGAAATTATTTGTAGGTTGATGTCGATGAATCAACTCTGAGTCCCGAAGAACAGAAGGAGAGAAAAATAATGAAATTACTTCTGAAAATAAAGAATGGCACACCTCCCATGAGGAAGGTGAGATGAGCCGCCAGATGTGTTTCTGGAATTTTATTTTGCAAAACTTCATTTGGTTTTGGGTTTAATTTCAGTTGTCTATAGGATTCTCCTTAAGAGCATCTTCTAGCATTACCCGCTTAGTGCTTTCTTTCTCTTCTTTATCTCTATGGCTTTGTTTGTCAATCAGTGTCATTTAGCATTACTTCTCTTTGCACAGTAATATCGGTCACTATGAAATACGTGGCTTTATAGTTCTACTAATCAAAGCAACTAGATTTATAGTGCTTATTGATTAAGGGCATTGTTATTTTCTGGATTTTGCTGCTAACACTGAAAATTAGCAGTGTGGTTCCTTTGGGTTTCAGCTTTACACATCGTGCAGTACATTAGTAGTCTTTTCAGCACAGCTTTGCTTTAATTTGCCGTAGCATCAAGCTGTCTAGTTGCAAGTAAGTGCTGCATAAGCTTTCAGCTGAAGCCATTCTTATTATTGAATCAGGAATATGTTTCTCTTGAAAACTGAGCATCTGGGACCTAACATCAGGCTGTTTTCTCCTCACATTCATTTTTAAACAGACCAGCATAGAATTGTTTGAAGTGGTTTTGCAGTGGTAGAAGCAAATATTTTGAAGCCCTTGGTGGCCGTGAATTACATTTTAACTTTGTACTGTAATTCCTTTCCTGACTTGAATTAACAGACTGTTTGGTTTTGTTTAGGCTGCCTTGCGACAGATTACTGATAAAGCTCGGGAGTTTGGAGCAGGGCCACTGTTTAATCAAATCCTGCCTCTGCTGATGTCACCAACACTTGAAGATCAGGAGCGTCACTTGCTGGTCAAAGTCATCGACAGAATTCTGTACAAGCTGGATGACCTGGTCCGACCATACGTACACAAGGTCTGCTTCCCCTTCCCATTCTGCCTTTCATTTGCCTTTTCTGGTGGTTTCTGGGAGAACTGCGGATGTCTTATGTATTTCAGAAAAGGATGAGGGCATGCTTTTTAAACAACTGACTTCCATATTTCCCAATCCAAACCTTAGGGTTCCCCAGTTCCAGAGGGACAGAGATTACTCAAAAGAGTGCAGTGGAGGGCTACAAAGATGGTTACATGGCTGAAGCACTGCCCTATGAGGCTGAGAGACCTGGGGCTTTTTGGCTTGATGAAGAGAAGATTTAGAGGGGATCTAATAAATGTATATAAATAATGAGGGCTGGGTGTCAAGAGGAGGGGACAGGCTCTTCTGAATTGTGCCCTGTGGTAGAACAAGGGGGCATGGATGTAAACTACAGCACAGGAAAGTCCACCTCAACATGAGGAGAGACTTCTTTACTGCAAGGGTCTCAGAGCACTGGAACAGGCTCCCCAGAGTGGTTGTGGAGTCTCCTCCTTTGGAGACTCAGGACCTGTCTGGATGCGGTCCTATGTGCCTGCACTAGATTATGGCCGTGCTCTGGTGGGGAGGTTGGACTTGATCCGCTGAGGTCCCTTCCAGTCCCTAACATCCTATGATCACTGTGAACTTTAAATTATTTTAGTGTGGGCTTTATAGTATTAAGGCATGATGTAAAAATTATATATATGCCTGCCTGGAGTGGGTGGGAAGGGGATCTTATACCTGATTCTAGGCAGTATCTCTGGACTCTCTGAAAAGAGATGCAGAAAGAGCACAACAGATTTAATTACTTTTTCAGTTGTCATAAAGCTTAAAGCTTGGATCCATAGAATCATCTCTGTTTCATGGAACCTGGTAGAGACAGAAGCAGTACTGAAGAGTATTGATGAAAGGAAATACTAATTTGTTCATCTTTTCCAGATCCTTGTTGTCATTGAACCACTGCTGATTGATGAAGACTACTATGCTAGAGTGGAAGGCAGAGAAATTATTTCAAACTTGGCTAAGGTAAGGTTCCATTCGTTAAGGCACTGAGTTAGTGTATGTATAACTGCATTTTTATAGGCGTGGTAGAAAAATTACATCTGTGTTGTAAATCTGGTTGGTATATTTTGTATGATTTTCCTTTAGGCTGCTGGTTTGGCCACAATGATCTCCACAATGAGACCTGATATTGATAACATGGATGAATATGTCCGAAACACAACAGCTCGAGCCTTTGCTGTCGTTGCCTCTGCTTTGGGCATTCCTTCTCTGCTGCCCTTCTTGAAAGCTGTCTGTAAAAGCAAAAAATCCTGGCAGGCTCGGCATACTGGCATCAAGATCGTACAGCAGATTGCTATTCTTATGGGTTGTGCCATATTGCCTCATCTCAGGAGCTTGGTTGAAATTATTGAGCATGGTAAGTTCTGCTTTCCCAGGCAAAGATTTGTGTAGTCCCTGCATATTTGGAAAAGGTTTTTTGTATTCCAGTGAGCCATAGTGATAGGTCCTGGTTCGTGTGTCCTTTTGATGCAGTGTCAGTTCAGCTGACTCTGAAAGAGGAATCATAGTGTGGTTTTCCTTTAAGTTAATCCCTTTTAGATTACCTCTCTGGTTTTGCTATGTTCAGATCACAAGAAGTGGTACTAACCACTGTTCTCTTGCAGGTCTGGTGGATGAGCAGCAGAAAGTTCGCACCATCAGTGCTTTGGCTATTGCTGCCTTGGCTGAGGCAGCTACTCCCTATGGGATTGAGTCATTTGACTCTGTCCTGAAGCCTTTGTGGAAGGGTATCCGTCAACACAGAGGAAAGGTACATCTAAAATACTACTGTAGTTTGAATTGAAATGAATTTATATCTTCTGTAATTCATGAGAGACATTTCTGTGTTTCAATAGGGCTTGGCTGCCTTTTTAAAGGCTATTGGTTACCTGATTCCACTCATGGATGCTGAGTATGCGAACTACTACACCAGAGAAGTCATGCTGATCCTTATCCGAGAGTTCCAGTCTCCTGATGAAGAGATGAAAAAAATTGTGTTGAAGGTATGTCAGGATGATTGCTTATCAGTGTATCGATTGTGTACGTTGATACGAAAAATCAAAACAACCACCCCCACACAGAATTTTAACTGTAGGATTTTTTGTTTCCTGCCAGGTGGTAAAGCAGTGCTGTGGTACAGATGGTGTTGAAGCAAACTACATTAAAACAGAAATCTTGCCACCTTTCTTCAAACACTTCTGGCAACACAGAATGGCGTTGGACAGAAGAAATTACAGACAGGTATTTTGGGGTTTTTTAGTTGTAGAGTTATTTACAGAGGAACACAATTCACATAAGAATGTTCATTCAGGCTAGATGCTCGATTTTTGTCTTGTGCCCTGAAATTGAATCGTTTGCACAAGCAATTTAGAAGTCGCACAGCTAGAAGATTCATAGGTTGTTAGGAGCTATCAAGACATTTTCCCTCTTTTGGTATCAGTTGTAAGGTTGGGGTAATTCACCCCATGTTTGAAACATTGGTTGATTTCTAAAGGCAAAATGAGTTGTTTGTAGAGGGGTTTGTGCAGATGATGCTGTTTTCTCCTCTTCAGAGTAGATAAATTTTATTTCAATAAGGTTTTTATTATACTTCTCTACTCACTATTTGTGTATTTCAGTTGGTTGATACAACTGTGGAGCTGGCAAATAAAGTTGGAGCAGCAGAAATAATTTCCAGAATTGTGGATGATCTGAAAGATGAGGCTGAGCAGTACAGAAAAATGGTCATGGAAACCATTGAGAAGATCATGGGAAATCTGGGGGCAGCAGACATTGATCATAAACTGGAAGAACAACTCATTGATGGTATCTTATATGCCTTCCAGGAACAGACCACAGAGGTATGGCCAATGACATTTAGTGTTTGCTTTTCTCTAAGTGTAAACCAGCTCACTGTTGGGAATACAGAAATGTCTGCTAAATTAGGTTGTTAGAATCCTTTCTTAGAATCATAGAATGGCNTCAGTGCTGTAATCTATAAAATCCAGAAACAAACCGTGGAACATTTGCATTTTAATAACAAGTTTAGATGGTGCCAAGGTTTAATTAAAATGTACTATGACTGTTGGTCTGATTCTTCTTTGTGTTTACACTCAGGATTCGGTGATGCTGAATGGCTTTGGCACAGTGGTTAATGCTCTGGGCAAAAGAGTGAAGCCCTACTTGCCACAGATCTGTGGTACAGTGCTGTGGCGGCTGAACAACAAATCAGCCAAAGTTAGGCAGCAGGCTGCTGACCTGATCTCTCGGACTGCAGTTGTCATGAAAACTTGTCAAGAGGTATTGTATTGACTTCTATCACATTTGCTGTAGTATATCATAGAATCATTAAGGTTGGAAGAAACTCTAAGGTCAAGTTCAACTGTAACCCAACTACCATGACCACTGAACTACATCCTGAAGAGCTGCATCTACGCGTTTCTTGAATGTCTTGGGGATGGTGACTCTACCACCTCCTTGGGCAGCCTGTTCCAATACCTCACCACTCTTTTCTTTCCATAAAGAAATGTTTCCTTGTATCCAACTTAAACTTCCTCAGGCACAACCTAAGCCCATTTCCTCTTGTGGGTTACCTGGGAGAAGAGACCAGCGGCAGCCTCGCTCTAACCTCCTTTAGGGGAGTTATAGAGAGAAATGAGGTCTCCCCTCGGCATTCTCTTCTCCATCTAAACAACTCCAGCTCCCTCAGCTACTCCTTGCCCTCCAAACCCCTTACCAGCCCCATTGCTTTTCTTTGGGCACACTCTAGGTCCTCATTATCTTCTAAAGTCATAGTAGTGAGATGGAAGAAACAACCACCAGCTAACTTCTGAATTTTTTTCCTTGGCTGTAGGAAAAACTGATGGGACACCTGGGTGTTGTGCTGTATGAATACCTGGGAGAAGAGTACCCTGAAGTACTGGGCAGCATACTTGGAGCACTGAAGGCTATTGTGAATGTTATAGGTACATCTGTGCATTGATTAACTCTCTCTTCCACAAAAAAAAAAAAGGCATTATGAAACTAAACACACCTCTCTGAATTCAATAGGTATGCACAAGATGACACCACCCATCAAAGATCTGCTGCCACGCCTTACACCCATTCTGAAGAACAGGCATGAGAAAGTACAGGAAAATTGCATTGATCTTGTGGGGCGAATTGCAGACAGGTAAGGTGACTGATGATGAAAATGTGATCCTTTGTGTGGGCAGTTCTTGTAGAAAAAGTTAAAGCTGAGCATCAGTGTTAACATCTGGGTATTTGTTTTCATATCTCACCATGTTTCTTCAGTGGAGCATAAAGATACTTGGCAGTTGATCTGTTGAACATGTCATAGTGATTTTCTTTTGTAAACAATATGGAATGTATTTTCCATTTGATGCAAACTTAGAATGTGTACAATATAATGTTGGGTGTTAGGAAAAAGTTCTTTACATTGAGGGTGGTTGTGCACTGGAACAGGTTGCCTGGAAAGGTGGTCGAGGCCCTATCTCTGGGGATATTCAAGGCGAGGTTTTACAGGGCTCTTGGCAACCTTATATAGTTGAGGATGTCCCTGCTCACTGCAGGGGGGTTGGATTAGATGATCTTTAGAAGTCCTTTCTAACCTGGGCAATTCTATGATTCTATGATACTGATCTGGTTGGAGGTGTCACTGCTCGCTGGTGAGGAATTGGACAAGGTGACCTTTGAGGGTCCCTTCCAACCTGATGCAACCTGTGAATCCGAAATGGAGTGCCTTGTTAAGCAGCGAAGGTCTAATGTCAACAGATACCCAGTTAACAAATTGCTTAAGCAGCATCCCTCTGTTGATACCAAATAGACAGGTGCTGCAATGTCTGTGGTTTTATTTAGCATCACTGAAGAGGTAACTTGCTTTGTTCTCTTGCAGAGGTGCAGAATATGTTTCTGCCAGGGAATGGATGAGAATCTGCTTTGAACTGCTTGAATTACTAAAAGCCCACAAGAAAGCTATCCGAAGAGCCACAGTGAACACTTTTGGGTACATTGCAAAAGCTATTGGGTAAGTTGGTTTAATGTTTATCTGCTTCTACATGTGGTCACTTAACGTAATGATAATTGTGAGTTTTCTGGTGAGAAATGCTCCAGCTTCTTTACATTCAGGTGGTACAAACTTTGTCAGAGGAGGTTGCAGTTGCCTATTCTGATTACCGTAGGTGGCTGTACATTTGGATTATTTATAGACTAGCAAGGTTAGGTAGTAAAAGTTGTTTATCATTATTTTTTTTTGATACTGTGATCCGCATTCAGACCTTCTCTCTATATTTTTTTTTGTATAGTCTCCTTTAAATAATCCTTTTTTTGTTCTCCAAATCAATGCTTTTATTGATTTGTGAACTTGTTTTTTTTACCATTAAGATGATACTGCAAGACAGCAAATTGTAAAATGAAGCACAACTGTCATCTTTATGAATATTCTTGAAGTAACTATGCTTACCTGTACAGGAGATTGCCTGTCTCTGTCAGTGTGTGTGGTTTGACTCAAGTCACAGTTACTTGTGGGATCAATCATAGTGGGGAGGCTGCTGCTGTCCTGCAGAGTTCACAGAGACAGAAAAAAAAATAGTCTAGAGAAAATAAAACATGTTGGTTAGGAAAACAAGATCATGTAGTTTCTTAAGCTGTTTCCTAGTTTTAAGATGTTACCTGACTTTGTTTTCAAGGCTAAATCATGTTTTTCTGCCTCTTGGTGTTTGAAACTCAACTGATAATTTTTTTTGTTTTAAATTATTTTTTCCCTAATCCTCACTGAATCCACTGACACAGATGAACATGTTATTTCTTTCAGACCTCACGATGTACTGGCTACACTGCTGAACAATCTGAAAGTACAGGAAAGGCAGAACAGAGTCTGTACTACAGTAGCAATTGCTATTGTAGCTGAAACTTGCTCACCTTTCACAGTGCTACCAGCACTCATGAACGAATACAGAGTGCCAGAACTGAATGTTCAGAATGGTGTGTTAAAATCCCTGTCTTTCCTCTTTGAATACATTGGAGAGATGGGCAAAGATTACATTTATGCTGTTACACCGTTGCTTGAAGATGCTTTAATGGACAGGTGAGTGCACTTTTATCTACCTAGGGTACAGTTAGCCACAGTCGCATCTCTTAAATACATGCATCTGGGTTTTAATGATAGCAAATATAAATGTTGTCCTTGTTCGATGAAGGTGTTAAGGGACCAATGTGATTTGTAAGCCCTTGTCTGTAAATAACAAAGATAGTATACTCCTGTTTTACTAATATTTACAGGATTAATATTACAAAAGCTCTTTAAGTGAATTAAAGCTGCCTACGTTCAAACAGATTTGATAATTTCTGTTGTTAGTACTTTTGCTGTAGGATTAGAGCACTGTAATTTGTCAGGAAACTCCACCCTCTTTTCAGTTTAGTGCATTTGGAGTTGTTTTGGTCACTGTCTCTGCTGTAAATAAGTAAGTGTATGTTAGTGTTCCTGAAAAATACTATACTTGTCCCATTGCTTTGAAGTATAATTTATTAACAACCCTTTCTTTTCTTTGCAGAGACCTTGTACACAGGCAGACAGCTAGTGCTGTGGTGCAGCATATGTCTCTGGGAGTTTATGGGTTTGGCTGTGAAGATTCTCTTAACCATCTGCTAAATTACGTGTGGCCTAATGTGTTTGAAACCTCTCCTCACGTCATTCAGGCAGTCATGGGGGCTCTGGAGGGCCTCAGGGTTGCTATTGGTCCCTGCAGGATGTTGCAGTATTGTTTACAGGTATGTCCGTGTGTCTGCTGAGGTCACAGAGACACCACTTATCAGGAGGACCTGTTTCCAAGAGATTAAAAAGATTATTTCAGTGAAGGAGAACGGTACAGTTTTGGTACTTTGACTTGCAAAATGGAAGCATCTCGCAAATTGTGAGGACACTAATGACTGGGGGATAAATTAATAGTGCAAGCGTAACAAGTGAGATAAATAGATGATAGGATTAATGTTAAATCAACCTTATTTATCATTAGCCAGGAAAACAGTAAGACATTTAAAACAAAGAGTGAAGCACTAGAAAACAGTGCTTTGACCAGAATTGATACGATTGCATTCGCTGGAGTCAATTTAGCTTCTGTACTGTCTATGTGTTGGTTAAATATGAAGGCTCTGTTCTGTCTGATTGCACATAACCATTCTGGCTGGGGATTTTGAGCTCACATCTTGGGTAGGAAGAAAGGATGTATGTGATGCTGATCAATGCACAGAGGGTGTGACAGCAGATAAGGAATTTCACTCTGGGAGTGTTTTGGTTTTTTTTTTTTTTTTTTAATCTGAGGGACCTCAGCATAAAGATCCATCAATAGGAAGGTGCAAAGTTTCTTGCACAGTGTGTTCGGGTTTTTACTTTTGGTGTTACTTGTATACTCTTACTCTACAGAACCGTTGGGTGTTTTTATCCAGAGGTTTCACATCCTGCTCATTTTTCTGGGTTTAATAACAGTTTGTCTCATACGTTCAGGTCTAGCTCTGCGTGAATTGCAGTTAGGGCCAAAGATAAGACTTGATTCTAACCAAATACACTGCAACAGATTTTTAGTTCTTATTTTAAATGAAGACTATAAAGCTAGAAACCCATCCAGTGGAATATCTCCCTGCAGAAAATAGCTAAGAAAACCTGTCTCTGAGTGGTACCTTGTTACTGCTCGGATAGTCAGAAAAATTAAGAGTGGCATAAATCAGCAATTCAGCATACCTGCTTTTTTTAGTAAGTGCTGTTAATTACTGTAATTGTTTTTTCAAATGCTTCTTGTACACAGCTTGATTAAACTAGATAACATTTAAAGGTCAGCTTTTAATAAATTCTGTTCCGTTCTGTTTTCTAGGGTTTGTTTCACCCTGCCAGGAAAGTAAGAGACGTTTATTGGAAGATCTATAATTCCATCTACATTGGCTCCCAGGACGCTCTGATAGCACACTACCCACGAATCTATAATGATGAGAAGAACACCTACATCCGTTATGAACTTGATTACATCTTATAATCTCCTTGTTCAGTTGTTGGTATTTTAATGCACAGCTCTTCTTCAGTTAAATACTTCAGATTCAATGATGTAAAATGTTCAAGTCCTGGAGATCAGTGTAGAGCTGGTCAGAGGCAGAGTTAGGAATCCAGTAGCATGTTTGGTTTTTTTGGTTTTTTTTTTTTAAATGTCCTTGTTTTTTGATGTTTAAACAGTTAAAACCAGTAGTGACCAAGAAAAACAGTGATTACAATGTACTGGAGGGATTTCGTTTTGGATTCATCTTTATGAAGATCTAAAGTTCATTCCTTGTGTTTCAAAGGGGAAGTTTTATTTGAGAAATAAACATTTGTGTATAAAACTTAATTCGTGTGTGGTTTTTGGACAGAGGGGCTTGTAAAACAAATCCCTCTGGATTTGAGTATTTGTTCATGTAATAAATAGGTGGCTTAAAACATTTTAACCCTTTTTGTCATCCCCTAGCTTTTGAATAAATAAGAAAAACCTACGTGTGTGTCTTTGTCGTGCTGTAACATAGCCATAGTCTGGTTGATGGTTGTAGTAGTGGCGGTATGTTTTTGTGGATAAAGTGGTGTTTAATTGCTTGTTACTGCTTCATCCTCAGTATGTGGGGATGGCTTAGCTTCTTCACTAAACAGAAGTTAAGCAGTTTACTGTAAATGTGATGTAAACCGCTTGCACAGATTCTGCATATCGATCACACCTGGCATGGTTTTTGGCATGTTATAACTTTCAATAAGCCAAATAATAGGCCGTGTTATAATTCCTGTTAAAGAGCTAGGAAAGCAATGTCTTTAGCACCTGAAGTCAGGCAGCTTCTAAATGTGCATGACAGAAAATTCTTCAGCTTGAGAGAAGAAAATCCATTTACTTTCTCCCATTTGCTTTTTACCTTGTACTACAAAGAAAAAGGCCTTGATATCTAACCGTAAAACACAAGGTGAAATCAATCTGGTGATGTGTCCAGTGTTACACATTTGTAACATAACACAAGGTAGTAGTTGGCTACGAGCATGTTCTGAGAGACCTTAAGTCAACTCAAGTGATTAATTTCTGTCTTGCCAAGTTGGATGTAACACTGTTGACTGATTCCTTTCAATATCAGGTTCCTTATCTGTTCAGCAGATAAGAAAACTCCCTCTACCTTTCAGAGGCTTAAGTTTATTAGGGGCTTGGAATGGCAGAACAACAGCTTGAGGCTCTTTTGTTTACAGAGGTACTAATCTGTTAGGAACTTAAGTCACTTGATTCTGCTTGAAGCCTTTATTGCTGAACTGTCCCAGAATACCATGTGGATTCTAGTCCATTTCTAGTGCTTTCTCATTTAATAATGTTGTTTATGTTACAGATAGCCTGTCATCTTCACTTCTTCAATACTTCTGCGAGGTAGCAGCAAGCAGGTGCCAATAGAGAGGATGAAGGGCTGGAAAAAAAACCTGAGAGACTAGCCAAAGAGGTAGGAGTGGACTCGTGACTTCTAGATGTCTTCGTGAAATAGTTACTTAATAAACAAGTCAAATTATAAACACTTTTGAGGAGGATGGAGGGGAGCATCTTCAGCCTCAGTTTTCTATCTTTGAAGGTCCTTGCTTCAGTTCTTAAAGTTTTCATAAATCTTTCTGACAAGATAGCATTTTTGTTCTTACCTGAGAAGGGGAAGGAGATCCGTTTCATGAAACAGAGTTGTACGTAAAACTGAGATGGATGTTTGGGTGTTTTTTTTTCTCCTGAGCATCTGGTATGGGGTTTGAAACAGCAGCATTGAAGCACTGTTCACATGCAGTGTCACCAGCAGGCCTTTTTTCAGTCCTGAGACTTTGGGCTTTGTGGAACTCTTAACCTGAAAAGGCCATCTGTGGGTCACATACTCTTGGCCGTGACTTTCTAGGAGCCTACAGCAGCTCTTAAATACATTTTGCCTTTGCTGTTCACTAACTTCCATGGTTTATTTTAGTGCAGGCAAATCAAGCGGACAACATCCAAGTGGATATTGTCGATTTCCAATGTTACTCTGCCCAAGGGCAAAAGGTTTTGGGGAAGGATATACTAACATGATATCCGTCAATCTGTAGATGAAAGACTTCCAGTACAAACTGAAATTATTAATGAAGGGGAAAGTTCTTCTCTGAGGTGGTGGCTGGTGTTCACCTGCACATTTTCTGACTCTGGACAACCCAGTGCAAAGTGTAGATCACAGCTGGAAAGGAATCCTCCAGGAAGTTAGAGGCAGAGTATGACTGTGGGAAGATAGCTGAGGGAGCTTCCTTTGGGGCTTTACACTTTCAGGTGGATTTTGCTCGAAGTTCTGCAAAAGTCTGCTTGCATAAAGTATCGGAAGGGAGAGACCTCTTGCTTCTGAGGCTTTAGAGAGGTGGATTAATCAGTATTCTAAAGTATTGATCAGTTCTCAGGCACTGGGAACAGGTTTCATAGGGCGCTGGTTGAATCCCCCTCCCTGGAGGTGTCTAAAAGAGGCAGAGATGTGGTGCTGAGGGATGTGGTTTAGCACCAGCCTTGGTAGAGAGAGATTATTGTGCTGGTTTAAGGCTAATTGGAATATTTTAATAGAGAAAATTATGTTACAGGCTGTGAAAGGAAAACAATGGTGATGTCTACTTCACTCATAGGCTTTCTGACACAAATAAAAACTAAGAACATAAACATTAGATAAGACAGTCAGGCTTGTGGCACTCTGGGGTACAGCGTCTGGGACTGTTAGCAACTTCTGGCTTCTCCTCTCCGACAAATTAATTTCACAAAAGCCTCACTGACAGGCTCATCCAGTTCAGAATGAGATGCAAGGATCTGTAGGGGGAAAAAGTATGTGATTTTTGTATTTTTTTCTTTAAAAGTCACTTAGTTAGAATGACTTCTTTGGAGAGGGGCAGTGAATTGGTGAGCAGAAGCTGTGCTGCAATAAGCAATACTGCCTCAGGCTTTCCCTGGTCCAGAACATTTGATTTCACAGCTTTATATGGTTCTTGACTGCAGCTGACTTTCTGGTTTGATCTAAGGGAAAAAGGATGCAATAATTGTGTGTACTTAGATTTCTGAATTCCATTTACTGCTTGAGCTGGTGGGGCTAAAATTAATCTGAGGCTAGAAGTTGTCCTTGAGGTGTACTGATCTTCAAAGAGTGGGAGAATTGGGAGTACAGTGTGCATGTCTATCTCTGCTGGCAAGGGCAATACTGGTCTCCCTTGCCCAGTCTGAGCTGTGTGGGCTACTCCTCTGCCATGTCAAGTAGAGATGGAGCCTCTTCAGTGGCTTTTTACTTGCAATTTCTTGGTCCTGTAGCAGTCATTGTGGGAGTCAGATGGAGGCTGCCAACATACCCCTGTCCAGACAAGTAAACAAAATACCAGAAGGTTCCTGAAATCCTACATGTTCTGTGATGCTGTTTTCTGTTCCTCCAGAGAGCATTGAAAAGTCTGTTCCAAAGCACGACAGAATTTCAAGACTTGAGGTCCCACTTGAGGCAGAATTGAGTTTAGGTCAGTAACCAAAGGTTTGTACATAAAACTGTCAGTGCATTTCAGGAGCCGTACAAGCACAGGGCCAATCCTTACATCCTTTTTTCAGAGACCCTGAGATTGCTTGAGGAGTGGCAGGTTTTTCACATGAACAGAAGTTCAATGCCCAGCATGAAGTTTTGCAGTGCTTCACACAGAACTTCCAAGAATTACACTGCAAGGTATGGATGTGATGATTTTTAAGTAAAATCCTACGTAGGAGACCTTGAAAAATCAGGAACAAAATGTTGGAATTCTGTTTTGCTGTCAGGGAAGGAATTCTGTTCTCTGAGAAGCAGTGTATTGTGAAGTAGTTTTAAGTCGTTAAAGGTTGGAGCATGGTATGGTTGTAACAAGCAGAATGATCTAACACTATATGATAGGAAACCTTGAAAGGCTATTGGCTGAGGAGCAGCTGAGGGAGCTGGGGTTGCTCAACCTGGAGAAGAGGAGGCTCAGGAGACATTATTGCTCTCTACAACTACCCGAAGGAAGGTTATAGCCAGGTGGGGGTTGGTCTCTTCTCCCAGGCAACCAGTGACAGAACAAGAGGACACAGTCTCAAGGCGTGCTAGGGCAGGTTTAGGATGGATGTTAGGAAGAAGTTCTTGACAGAAGGAGTGATTGGCATTGGAATGGGCTGCCTGTTGAGGTGGTGGAGTCCCCATCCCTGGAGGTGTTTAAAAGGAGACTGGGTGAGGCACTTAGTGCCATGGTTTAGTTCATTAGAAGGTGTTAGGTTGGACTCGATGATCTCAAAGGTCTTTTCCAACCTGGTTGATTCTGTGATTCTCACTGTGGCGCATGTTGTGGTCACTGGCTTTACAGACAAACCAAAGTGCTTTCCTTATCAGCTCTGCATTCATGTGACTGGGGGATTACATGGTATACGTTTTTATCGATGTCTTTTCACAAGTTTGTCTCTTAAGGCCACTTTGTTAAACCTTTTGGTGCAATGACTGTTGTGAACTCAGGTTTCAGACAGCGTTGTGTCATGCTGATTCTTCTCCTACATGTTTTTCCTCCAAGCTCAGCAACATATTTTTCTCTCTTATTTCAGCTGCTGTCATGAATGCCCTTGTTACTAATAGACTGGGGTGGGATGGGAAGCAGCTTTCAAATTTGTGATTCTACACTAACAGTGGGAAGTGTTAAGTGTGTTACTGTGTGAGTGAAGTGATTGCCTGTTATTAATGTGCATCTGCAGAGCAACTGCAGAATCTCACTCTGCCAGGAGATTGAAAAGGGAAGAGGTACATGTGACTCTCTGATCTGAAGTATAAGCATGTACAGCAGTGTGATGCCATATCCTGGAGAGCCTTGAGGCTTACCAGAGACTGAAAGACATTTCTGGTGCATGTGGCTTCCAGTTCTGGCTTTAAACTGCAACCTTCCCTGTTGTTCTCTCCCAGTTACACCCCTTGAAAGCCTTGAGAAGCTTGTTCAGGCCTCCCAGAAGCCTGGCGAAGAGATCCAGTGCACCACTGGGGGAGGGGTGCCTATTGACACAGCTATGAACAATCACTCCTAACACAAGCCTCAGACCAAATACTCTGGAAGTTGTATGTTGTTTTATTTGCAGGTAAAACAGTGAGAAATGTTTGTTGAATTGTGAATAAATGGTGTAAATGAATGGACTTGATCTGTTTAGCCTGAGACTGTAACTGATGAATCTCAAGTCAGTTACTGTGTCCCCTCTTGCTAGTGACCATAATTAGTGTTTCAGGTTTTCTGAAAGCTTGCTTTTGTAATGAAAAGAAGGGCTTTGTTTGTTTGCTTGATTTTAAGCTCTTCCGCAGGGTCTACAGCCATTTATTTATTCACGCGAATCTTCTCTTCCTTTCACAAGCAGGCAACAGTCTGGTCACTGATGTGTGTTCCTTTCGAGTGATAAATATGTCTTTGTTTTATTATCAATCATCTTCTGTGCTGAGCTAATAAACTGATTCAGTGACCTATACAACTGATTTTCTCTCCCCCCCCATTTCCTCCTCTACTACTTGTGTTTCTCACTGAAGAATGCCATCTTTGGCTGGTCCTAATGTTGTGTGCTAGTGCTTTGTGTTAAAGCAGAGGACAGAAGCCTTTGAATCAGCTCCCTGTCATTCCGTACTGCCTTGTGATTGAGACCAGATGTGATGGCTGTTCACCACCCCAGGTTGACAGGGATCTGAGGTGACTTATTTCCAGCCTTTCCTTAGGTAACTTCAGAAACAGTGACCTTCAATCCTTGCCTGTCAGCCAGAACAGTAGAGCAGAACAGTGTTCAGATACATGGCTTTCCAAAGAAAATCACTGTATTTTTGTCTCTGTGGATCCATGGATCTTGATCTCAACTGGTAAAAGGAATGGGAATTGCCCATTCATTCTCTTAGCTAATAAAAGAGGATATTGTATATCAGCTTTTTCACATTCCAAGGCTCCAGCAACAGAGTGAAGGTTAAAGGCATCTGATATTCACAATTAAAGAATGGAGCCTTTGTTTTTAGCACAGTATGCAGCTGAGACATAAGGAATATGCCAGGAAATGAAAACCAGGTTGTTATATCACAATTATGAGG
>WBNM01013518.1:0-34887 GCA_013399055.1 Ramphastos sulfuratus
CCCCGCCTTGTCAATTAGCCTGCCTTGGAAGCAGCTACAAGCATATACTTAAACTAGTATTTATTTTTACCTAAGCAATACCTCAGCCTCACAGTTTCCTTTAAAAAAAAAAAAAAAAAAAAAAAAAGGTAGGGGGATCTCACCGAAAAAACAGCCCTAAATTAGTCAAATTCTTTTGTGCATGGATGAACAACAGGAAAGCAAAGCCTTGAGGCCTCTGGGGAGGAACCCTGTCCCTGCAGACCTACGCCGATGTGCTCGGGAGATAAGGCTCCATAGTGACACTTAAGGAAAGGCCTGCTCACATTTGAATTTCTGCATTCCTCAAGAACAATTCATGGCAATCACTAACTTTGCAGAGGAGCTACATGAAAGCTTTGGCCAATGAATGAGGGTCATCTGCTCTTTATCACAAGGGTAAACCTCATCCTGGCCAGTTTCTAACCTTTTAACCCTGTGAATTCTTAATTTGCACATGAATAATGGAATTCTTGCCAAGAGTGCAACCTTCAGCTTCCAGTTCCTAACTTTAGAAACCAAAACTTGATCTCCTTGTGTGTTCAAATCTTAAACTCTTGGACAGATTAAAGTTTTTGATTTCCAAATGCAACACTAAACATTACAATTCTGAAGCAAAAGATAAGCTTACTGGCAAAAGCTCTGACCAGGCAAAGTAAAAGAACATCCTCGCACCCTGCTGCTACCAGTGACTGAAGAGAGCATTAGCTTTTTCTCCTCCAAAGAAAGAATGCCCATTTAATGCCTATTCTCCACCTGTTTAATATGTATAGTCCTTCTATACCCTGACCACAAGGTAATTTGCCTTTGCAGCAATCAACTGCTTCTAAACAAAATAATAACTCCACAAAATCTTCCATAAGACTTTAACTTATTCCACTTAAAATATTTGAAAAGTTCAATCAGTTTATGATAGCGGGCAGAAAACTGTAAAAATGAGACATAAAGCTAATTTTGCACATGTTCTATGGGTTTCAGAATCTAGTGGTACAAATTACTGCCTCATTTCATAGCTTTAGAGTAAGGATGACATTCTGAAACAGGTCAGAGTGGATGGAATATGACTAAAAAAGAAGAGACTGCTACACAGGGTAACTTCATGTTTGGCCACTAGTTAACCACTTAATCGCTAAGTCAACAACACCTACTGTGATCATTATGGATCCACTATCTCTTCCAGTTTTCTCCAAAGGCCATAGGAAACCTTTCAAGTATTCAAAGAAGAAAAAGAAACCTTTCGTCACAGTCTCATGGGGGGAGGGGGAAAGCCCGGGGAAGGAGAGGAGGGAGTGAGTAGAAAGATGACTGCAAACCCAGAGTCTCACTCCACAGCATTCAGTCTGTTGGTTCACAACTCTTCCTTGATGAAAATCTTTCGTTATAAAAATAAACCAAAAGAACACCCCACATTAACCTATCTTTCGGGTGAAGCAATGTGCATGCGAGAAATAAACATTTATAAAAGTTCAGTACTGTCTGAATAAAAACAAATACAAGTGCATTACTATGCTGCACTACTATAGTGCTCTGGAGTGTTCCAGAAGTTCTTTGATACTGAGCACATCCTGCAATATGTTGAATGTAATAATGGCCCTGAATTTTCAACAGTCCTATGCACAGAATACATCACACACTGCTACGCTTTATATTTAGCAACAATAGCCAAAAAAAATCCTACCCTCTAAAGAAAAGTTTTCTTCAGCCTATGACTGGTGCTGACAAAATCTAATGATGTGGATTTAAATGTCAACAATATTAATATTTCGTTTTCCACTATTCTATCAGAAGTATCAGAGATCTTTTTGATCTATTAATCCTCTACATGAGTAAGATACAAAGTAGCCACATTTTTTAAATCCAGAGTTCACAGATCAGCCTCTTATAGCACCTGAAAAACTCATCACTTACTTGGAACCACCTGCTTGCAGGCTGGTTTTCAACTGCACAACGTTCTGGCTCACTGAGCAAGGTATTTCACACCTTCCTGGAGTATCTTATATGCAGTTTTTATAATCAGTTTAGAAGCACCCAGAAAAAAAAAAAAAACTAACAAATGTTAACACTCAGACTTTTTTTTTTACTGTAGGATAACTTACCAATTGTATTAACTGGTTTCAGACGGAATTTGGTAAAACTTGCCAATTACAACTAATGTCAACTTTCCTTAGAGGTATCAGCACCACAGCTTTGTGCAACTTGGTACTGTGAACAGGGTTGAAGAGGTCAAAGGAAGCATTCTTCTATTAGATTAAGTTCATCAGTTAAGTCCTATTACAGAGGGAACATGAGAAGACTACATAAATTGTGTACTCTGTGTCATACTTTCTTTGAAATGACTCCATGTACTTTTGGAAAGAAAAAAAACAAACAAACAAAAAAACCCAACACTAACCAACAAAAAGCCCAACCAGCCTCCTGGCAAAGCTCTGTGCTGGCATGGAAAAAAGCACAGCATTCAGTTCCTAACAGTTGTTGCTCAGTATGTTTCAAGATGCTAGGAAAACAGAGGCTGACACATAGTCAGGGTCAGACTGTTTAAAGCCATAAAGGCACTTCCGAATATTTTCTTCACCATCCAGTAGTAGGGAGCCACCCTAGAAACGTGACTCTCACTTCCTAGTGGAAACATGTAACAAGCCCTTGTGGTTGGTTTCAGAGGACCCTGAAGCAGTTCCAAAATGAACAGCACCTGCACAATGTGTCAGAAAAGCAAGGGCTTCGTAATTTAACACACATGGTTGCCTAGAAAACCTCTCCTTTCTTTCTGGTTCCAAAGACAGCCATCTCTATCAGCATTCTGCCCTGCCCTTGGATGGCACAATGCAGTATCAACCTACTGAATAAGGAATATTTTTTTTTCCTTTATAGATGACCCTTGTAAGGCTACCTGAACAGCACCTGAGACACAAGATCCATAACTTCTGTTGAAGACTGCCAGAACAGATCAGCATCACCACCTGTTCTAGAGATCACTGATCCACATGAGCCAACTAGACAAGGCCATGAGGTCTCAGAGTGGCTGCCCAACTTCTGCTACCTCAGAGACTTAATCAAAAAGAGGCCATCGTAAGCTTTGTTCATAATCTTTAAAAAGAAACAAGAGTTCTGCAGAATTTACTTCTTTGCATTTGTAACTTGTCTTTTCAGGTACACAACCAGGTACAAGGATGGGTTGTTGTATGCTGATCAGGGAATCACTGTCACAAACTCAGGAGCACTTTAATAAAAAAAGAGCTAGAACTTACTTGCTAGTGTGAGATGGCTTTTTTGACTGAGAATGGCCCCATATTTGTTCAGAGCTAAGCACTGGTAAAATCCTTCATCAGATAGCTCTCCTTTCTTCCCTTCCACCTCACTGATATATAAGGAGCCATTGGTTAAAGTGTAAATCCGTTCGTTTTCAGACACTTTGCCTCCATTTTTCAGCCATGTAATAGTTATTGGAGCTTCACCACGGGCCTGGCAGTCTAAAACCACCGAATCCTTCCTTGAGACAGTAACGTCCTGAGGCTCTTTCACAAAAAATAGTTCACTAAAGCACCACACTCCTAAGAGAGAAAAAGAAAGAGTGAGTTTGTCTGCAAGTGTAGAGTGCAAGGTACCCGAGTACACTTGCACGCCGGAGTCACCGCGCTAAACCCACCGCGTGAGGCACAGCTACCGCTGCTTCAAGCTCCCGAGGTCTCTGAGACCTCGAAACGCTGGGGGGGGAAATTCTGGGGAAACCGGGATACTGGTATCAGTGGCGTAGCCACCAGGCTGTAAAACACCCGGGGCGTTTGTCTGATAGCTTTCAAACGCATCATGTCGAGGAGCTGGAGAGCCTGAGCCTCAAACGCCCGCGCAGGCACGGCACGAGAGGTGCCGAGTGTCGCGGCTCGTCCCGGTGACCCCCACCGGGCCAGCCAGGCGGCGGGCACGAGCATGCCACCCGCTGCCCAAGCCCCTAGAGCGGTGGGGGCTGCCGCACAGGTGCGACCGAGACCGCTGCCGGGGAGCCCCAGCCGCTCGCTAATTTTACAAGCCCGCCAAAGCAGCCGGACTGGGGCGAGTCGTAAAAGGCTAATTTTACAAGAAATCGTTAGCGACACCCCCGCGCCGGCGAGCCGAGGAGCAGCAAACTGCCCCAGGGGACCTCCCTGCCGGCGCGCCCCTCGATAACGGTCAGCGCTCTCCGCCGTGGAGCGGCCACCCGGCGCGCGCGCCCCCTTCCGGCAGGGCGGGCCGCCACTAGGGTGCCCCTCTGCGCCCGCCCGCCTCGGCTCGGCGCGAACAAAGTGCGGGACCGGTTACTGTTCCCGCCGGTCCCCGCCGATGCCGGATAAATAAAACCACGTGCGGCTGAGCGAGGTCGGAGCGCACAATGGGTTGCGGGGCGAGTGGACTCACCTGGTAGCGGGAGCAGCAGTACCCGCAGCAGCAGCGCCCGGCGGCGGAGCGGCGCCATTTAGCGGGAGGCTGCTGGCATGCCCCACCGGCCGCCGCCAGAGACACCGGTCAGCGGGCGAGGGGAGGAGACAGGGGACGAACGGAGCGGCCCCGGCGAGCCCTTCCCGGCCCTACTTTCCGCATCTCGTCTCCATTGGACTTTGGAGAGGAGAGGGGCGAGGGGCAGGGCCGGGCAGGGGGCGGAGGAGGGAGGGACGTCGCTGGACGGGGCGGGCCGCGGTGGACAATACCCCGGGGAGTGGGGGTCGGCAGGACCCGCCGGCTCCGCGCACGAGGGGCTACAGGGTCCGGCGCCATCTGGGCCAAGCACGGCCGGGGGCGGGCACGGTCCCAGCTGCCTTGTAGACGTGACCTCTCCCAGCGCCGGCACCCGACGGCGGCTTCCCACCGGGACAGTCCTCGCTCCGGCGCTTCGCGAGGAGCGGAGTCGTTCCGGCCGGGGCAGGGGCTGCCGGCCATGCTTTCCCCCGGAATACAGGACTCTCCAGTACCCCACTCACTGCAGAACTGTCCTCACCGGCACGACGAGCATCTTCGAAGCGTGGACTTCGCCAGACGTAGCCTTCCCAAACCTCTGTGCCGAAAGGAGAGATGCCCACCTAGGGCGTCCAGCTGGCGGAGCCCTAGGTAGTTAGACCGTGCAGTGCCCAGTGCAGGTGCAGTGACGCTCAGGCTGGGCAAAGCACTCCCGTGCCCAGCTGAAACGGGCTTTCCCACACAAACAATTTTTTAGATGCGAGGATGGAAACTGATCAGAAAGGGGTTCCATTTTGTCAATGGTTCACACAGCACCAATAAAACCACTTCCAAATGGCTGTGTCAGGTAGTGCGCTGCTGCCGCAGATGAGCCACCCTTTGCTTGCCTGTACCAGAAAGCTGCCCTAAGTTTACATCCGCCTTATGTCTATTTTGTAGCTTGCTATAATGCAACCTACACTCCAAATGCATGGCTTACAAATCATGTTATCAGCATCCTATAGACCGTGTGTATGTGAGATACCATCAAATCAAACCAAATGCTGCCACTATAATTCTGGGGTTTAACTTCACCCCTGCTTTTATTCTATGCTTGCAGCCAGTGATTTCTAAGCTCTTTTTTGTCTGCTCAGAGTTCTAGTTTCTAAAGTTATTGTATAGGAAGGCATCTTCTTGCTCAGCAGATTTGCCCCCTGTTTGCATTTGTTGTGGGAGCTGCTGACTTCAGTGACAGGCAAGTTTTTACTGCTTTTTGTTGCAGCCAGCACTGCAAAGCTCACAGAGTCAGGAACTGACAGCTAAACTTGGTGCCTTCTGCTGCATCATCACTAGGACTGGCTACAGCCTGAGTCAGTGACTCCTCTGAAAGCCTTTGGGAGAAAGTCAGAGCTAGCTAAACATGGTGTAAGCCATAGTTTGACCTATATCACCTTCCTTACTTGTCAAAAATACACAAGAAAAAAAAAGTCAACCTGCTCAAATCTTAGCACAGGTTTTTTGGAAAGGTTATTAGGAAATATTTGCTTTACATGCAAATCGGTTACTCAAAACGCATCGAGGCAGTTTCACAGTAACTTTGCAGAGTAGAACTGAACACAAACCACTTTAATATCTAAACACGAGCAAATACAGGAACAGAGTCCACTTCACTCAGTATTTTTGAGTTTTCCTCAGTGTTTTACTTTATCAAGTCACAAAACTGTGAGCTATGAAAAAAATAATCACTTAATACTAAAAACATTGTTTGTGGTAAACTCAGTTTCCATCTGCAGCTCATGCTGGTACTGTTCTCTCTTCTGATAAATTGTGGTGGATTGGAGAGACCTGATTTTGAGATTCCCTAGAGGGCCTCAGCATGCCTAGAAGACAAATACACCAAGAGGAAATGTATCACCTGGTAACATGTCTCTGCTATGTGCTTTGGTCAGCTGGTGAAGAGGCTGAAACTGTCCCTGGTTAGATGTAATGTTATCTCCCTGCAGCCGTTTACTCTGCAGACCAGAATGCTGCTTCCCACAGGCACAAGGGGGTGGCTGTGCTGTACTGCCCAGTGCTGGACACTATCCCAATCCATCCCAGGAGGGACATCTCTTTGCCCAGTTCACCAGCCCTGTTTTAAGCAGGAGTTAGGTCTACTGGACTAGGGGAATGGGGGCGGGGGGGGAAATGTTAACAGACAGAACAAGTTGTAGTTCTGCTTGTAGGCAGGTTTCCATTAACTGCACTGTCTGCACTCACTATTGTATGCTGCTGTAGGAGGGAAACAGCTTTACTGTCTCCTTGGACTACACAGTACCAACAAGAGCTTTTGAGTCCCGAAATCAAATGCAATATTTGTCTTAAGCAGCTTAACAAAGGGAAGTGCTTCCCACTGGAACACTCTTTGTGCCTGGGTCTGGGCAGCTGTGAACACCAGTATTTCCATTTTCACATTTCTGTGGAGCAAAACTAATAATAAGCTCCTTCCTAGAATTAATCAGTCCTACAACTAGATGAGCATAAACTCTACATCCTTATTTTGTCAGAAGTCATTATTTTAACACATTTTCCAGTCATTAATTGGATTAGAGATAGTGCCCATTTGTGATAACATATGTAAATTCATACTTCACTGCAGGCCAACAAACCCATTTTATGCAGTTTACAGGCACTGCCAGCCACAAATTTGTCAAATACACCATGTTAGTAAATACAGAGCAAATAAACACAATTATCTACTTGGCTAACCATCTCACAGAAGCATTATCTTTCGAGAAAGCCATCAGTCTAAGTGCAGTATCTTGCCAGCCAATGTAAACAAAACTATGCTGACTTTCTTACAGGGCAGCAATTTTTCTTCTGTTGCTAACACAGACTTTTTTTGCTTCACTCAATCTGTAATTTTGGCATATGTGGGAAACTCCGCAAGCTTCTCCGCATTTTGTAGTTCTTTTCAGACCCTTTTCTATGCCTCCTCTTAGATTTTGGGGTCCGCAAACAAGCTACACGCTTCTTTCAAGGAAATAATAACTTGTACTACTTCATCAGACAGATCATCAATGCCTCAAAATCCAAGTCGGTAGTAATGGGTCCTTCACTTCTCTTTGAAGTGCTACCAACAGCTGAAATAACAGCATGCTGTCCAGGTTGCTGTCTGTAAATAACCTGATTCATTTTATGCTGCATTTCATCTTCAGCCTTAGCCCTGGCAAGCCCAGTTTAAATGTTTCCCAAAAACAATTACTATAAAAATCAGATTGACGTGAACAGATCTGGCTCAGAGTTTTGCTTCCCTTCCCTCTGCACACCTTCTGGGTGTGTGTGAGGGAAGCTGAAAATTCATCTCTAACTGGAGCTTCCCAAGGTGAACTCTGTATGCATGAGATCTCTACAAGGCACAAACCCAGGGTGGAGAATGCAGTTTCTTTCCAGGTTAGAATATTACCTTTTTTTTTTTTTTTCTCCTGTGTGTTAGACCATTTACATTTCTTTGAGTTTAAACCAGATATAATGCAGTTTGGCCTGTGGTCAGTTTTGAGCTAAGCATTTCAGCTCTGCTTCAGAATAACATCACGTCAGCTCTCTCATCCCTGCAGTCTGGCAAAAGCAGCAGCATGGATGGTGTTTGACATGGTCGCAAATTGCCCCAGCTGTGTGCCCAACATGCTGGTACATCCTAGCTCAGTGATGGGAAAATGGCTTGGCCCCTAGGATGCATTCTCTCAGTTCAACTTCACACAGCTCTCCTCTAGCACTGTAACACTGTGGGAAATAATAGGGATAGGCACCCATGGGTGCAAATGGGAGAAGTGAGGAGAGAGCTCTTTACAACAGTTTAAGTGCCCCCATTGCCACATGTGGAAACACAATACTATCCTTAATTAGCTGCAGCCTGAGAGTTGGAAGTAGGGTCATGGAGCCCAAATCTATTTTCAAACCAACATAAGCATCATCCTGGTTTCCCCACTTTTCCCAGCTCCACAGGCTCAACCTTTTCCTGCTACCTGTGCCAGGTCCGATCCAGCTCATCATCCTCTGACTCTGCTGGCAAGTCACTGCAGGAGCTGCCAGGTGGCACTGAGGGCCAAGGACAGGGTGCAAGCAGCAGGGGCAGCTTATCATGGCTGCAGCAGTATTGGAGCTGTGGTTGCTTTTTGGACAGGCTGAGAGCAGCAATTTCAGGAGTCCAAATAACTGTAAGACAATTACAGCAATTTGCACCCACTCAGTTCTGCCTTCAGCCCAAGGAGTCCTCAAAGCCCAGTGCCACCAAACTGCACTCCTGGCTGGGTATCATTAACCGTTCTTCTCAGGAAAGCCCTTTTTTTCTTTCAGTTCTTGATGAGTGGTTTTGATCTGCTGTCACCACAGGCATGGTTACACACTTTGAGTCTCATGCCAAACTCCCAAAGCAATGACAATAGGCCAAATGGGTGGGTACACCTCAACCATGTTATTTCATAGTTTCCCAGAGGAAGGCTCCAACTGTTTACTCCCATGCCTGAAGAACGCTCATCACAGAAGAATAAAGGACACTGCTAATAATTTCAGCGAAAGAAAGAGGAGACCCCAACATTCTCCACTGTTCCTGGAGGTAACTGCAGGCACTTTGGAGGAGTAACCTTGCAGGAATGTGGCAGACTGCATTTCCCTGCACTCTCATGACCATTCACTGTTGCTGGAAGGTGTGAAAAATACTGAAATATTTTTGGTGAGTCACTGCTGTTTCCTAGATGCAAACCACAAGGCTACAGCTACAGAAAGAGGGAGCACACACCTGAGGTCATACCCAATCCCAGATGCACTTTTTCTCTTCTGCACAGTGTAGGGCTCTTACGGTGTGACATTTGGATTTACTCACAGCTCCACACTTTCTTTTCTGAACCTTGTGCCACAGCTGATGCTCCTCTGCCTGCAGTGAGCTCCTCCAGATATACTGGCACTGTAGTAACTTAGGAACCAAGTGTAAACAATAAGAAATTTTACCTGTGGGTTTGGGAAAAAAAGCGAATTGATTTAGATTGACTCTGTAGTCAGTCTGTCTCATCAACCCTATGAGACAGCCTAGAGAGCATGTGCAAAGTTCAGCTAAAAGCCATAGGGAGGAAGAGAATGGATGCTCCAAACAACCACCAGGGCACCCCCATAGTACATAATGAGCATACAAGCAGATTTACATATATAATTAGTCCCATGAGCTAATATGAATATGCTAATCATGTATTTTAAAAATGATTATGTATGAGATGTAAGCAGATATTCTCTGAATTTCACTGGCTGTGGTACAGTTAGATGGAGCCATCCCCCTATGTGTCTAGTGCTGAAGTAAACGGCTGCTTCCAACCACCTCATTAGTCTTAGGTTTCTTCTTGTATTCAGTAACAATGTAACCTGCCAGAAAGCTCTTCCATTTTTCCCAGCAGAGCTTGTTTCATTGTGGTTTATCTCAACCTGCTTCTTGCTAGTGGAAAATGAATGGTGAAACACCAAGTGTTGCAACATGCAGCTGAAGACATGGCAATAGCATAGGACAGCAGCTGCCTTGACTCAGATCAGCCAAACTACCATGAACGTTTCCTGGGCCAGGCCAGGGTGGACGCCTCTGCCTTGCCACACTGGGCTCTCACACTGTTTACTTCCTCACAAGTCAGGGATGCTCAGCACCCGTGGGAGGTAAGCCCTCAGTGCTTGGCTGCCTTGAGACAAAAGTGACAGCAGATGGGCAGCCACAGCTGGAATCCCCACACTGAAACACACGGAATAACTTAATTAAGGGTTTATGCATATGTGAAATCACAGGAAGGGCAAGCAGGTGGAGAAGGGCTGCTCCATAAACTGCATGTCCAATGTATATATGTAATTGGCTCAATACGGTCTCCTCTCTCTCAGCTCTTTCCCCCAGAAATGCTGCAATATCATACTGTGATGTTATCTTCCATAAATCAAAGTGTTAATACACTGAGTCACTACCGTAAGTATCAGACCAAGAATTAGCAGAACAGAAAGAAAATGTCTCCTAGGTTACTAGTTTCTATGTTGGAATCTACAGAGGGATCTCCTGAACCTTTCAGACAGAGGCAGCTTTTTGTTAGTGTCTGTTTTGCTTATCATGATGGCTCACTGTTCTGCAGCTGTTTGTTTAGCAACAGGCATGAAATATGGTCTCCTTTCATCCCTGTGTAAGTTACCTTCATTCTGTTGTTATAACAGGAAATAAACAAGTAATTTCTGCCTCTTTTCCTCTATATGTTTACAAGCAGGAAACAATTACTGGAATTGAAATAAATTAAAACCAAGGTAAGAGGCTGACTAGCAGTTGGACACACTTCTGAATATACCATGCTGCTATGAAAGATTGCAGCCCTTTGTTCTCAGCTTGTTAACAATGCGGTTTCTCCTCTTATCTACAATTTATCCTAAGAACTATTAAAAAGAAAGATTGGAGGAGACTTCCTGCTGCTCTTGTCCCATTTCATCTTACAGAGACATAAGGAATTGCTGGTCAGGGAGAGGCCACTTGGCCACAGCGGCCTGTGCCCCATGGGTTTATCTCCTCACTGCCAGCACAGCTCCCTCCAGCATGCTGCCCTGTCACGGGAGAGCGATCACCTCTCAGGAGTGTGAAGATAAACAGATTTGAAGCCTTCAAGGCATGTTCCCAGCACCTCCTCCCCCTCACATGCACACAGACTTGTCCTGCAAATGCCCCCACACTCAGCATGGCTTTGGGGATGGGTACCAAGATGTTCGAAGGGCTACATGAAGCTGTGACTTACATCAAAATGGCTTTACCACGAATTCAGGCTAAACCACTAAAGGCAACACTCCGGTGCAAGGAGCAAGGCAAGCCAGGGGTGAACGAGGGGGACCCAAAAGCTGGGCAGCATAGGGGTGATTTCTTTGATGCCAAAATTACTGCCTCCATCAGCTGCAGTTGCTGGGATCTCAGCTGGGCTGTGGGAGTCACTTGGGTGCCCATAGGGGTTTCTCATGTTTTGAAGATTCTGGAAAAGCTGCCTCCCCAGTACCAGACAGGAGCTGAAAAGCAGGAGAGTTGGCTGGATCAGTGCCCTGTGTGGCCCAGGGGACTGAGGGGAAATGGGGCAGCCCACTCCAATTACCCTTTCCCCCCAGCACTGTTACTAACCTGGCTCAGGTCTCTATCTGGCTCTGCTCAGACACAGCAGGGTGGGAAGAGATCAGAGGCTCTGCTGGAAGCACATTCACAGGCACCCTCTGTTTGTCTGATGCAATTCAGTGCCTCACAATTTGCAATGCCTGTGTTAGGTTGGCATAAAAGCTTGTGTGGCCAAGTGAAATAATCACATCGGAGAACTGATCCTGATGAAAATAATTTGGGGGGGGGAAATGCAAGTTTTGGGGTTTTTTTCTGGTTTGTTTTGTTTTTTCTCTAATCAAGTCTCTGGTTCAGTTTAGTATGTGGCATACACAGATGTGCATGCATAGTGCATCAGGAGAGCAACCAGCAGTTAAGGCTGCTGATAGCACAGCTGAAACTAAGTTATACTATCCAGTATCTAATCATTACCTCAGAATTATGTTTGCTAGATGATAAATAACATTTTGCTGTCATTTATGTTCAGATACCTTTAGGTCAGTATCCAAATGTTTGCACACGATAGAACCTTTAGTGAGCAGACAACACACCAATGGAATACACACCATGTGCATGCTAAGGTGTGCATCCTAACTAACTATTGGGGGAAAAAACTGTACGTAGTGGTGGGGAACTTTTACAAGTTAGTCAGTTAAACTGGCCTAATGTGCTCAGCTGAGGATTGGACCACTGCAAACCACATCTTCAACTAGAGAGTTATTTCTAAACTCTTCTGTTTAGCAGCAGCCCAGAAACTCTACTGCCTGGGCAAAGCACGAAAGCAGGTTTTCAGGGCAAAGGGATGGCATGGCCTGGCCAGGGCAACCTCTATTAAAGTGGCATAGTTTGTCATATCTGACAACCCACTGAAGAAAGTTATCACTAGTTAAGGGCCTGACCCTGCATTCCTTAAGTAGACAAAAATCCCTTTGAAGTCCATGAAGCATCCTGCTCAGATAACTATATCAGGATTTGGCAATTAATGAAAACTTTTCAGTTCTTAAGTAGATTATAAAAGGTTTTCCCTGAAAACCAACTATTATATGTTACTCATAGCAACTTCTTTGCAGTGTGGGTTCGTTTCAAGAGCTCTTGCAGTACAGTAACTGTTTCTCACTAACTAGCAATAACCAGAAGTCAGAACCACATTGTTTTCTATTTGCATTGATCTGCCTTAAGTGTTCTTCTCTAGCTGATGTCTACTTGAAGGTTTTGACAGCTTTGCATTCAAAAGGTCAGTAAGCAGTCCTCAGGGCAATTTGATTTAAACCCTTAGGATTTTACATACTCCCAGACAGCAGTATGTAGTGGGACAAGTGTGTTCACAGCCTCCAAAAGGTCATACTTCCCAGCCCTCAAAACAAAACCCAAGTCAGAAATATTTCAGCTCGTAAAAAAAAAAAAAAAAAAATCGGAAAAGCTATCAGGCAATTAAGAAAACATTTTCCATTAAATTAAACTCAAAAGGGCTTAAGAAAAACAAATTATGATGTTTTTAGTCTGTGGTGTATTTCAACAGAAAATGTTACATTCTGTCACATTTAGAAGGCTGCCTTATCTGTCTTTCCTCAAGAGGCATGCTCACTTAATGTCTGGTCTGTTCAGGTTTTCCACGCTGCTTTGCTTCTCCCTTCTCTGAAATCCCAAGCCTGCCTCTTTAGGATGAAAACCTGAAACATACAATGCAGAATTTGTTTGAAGTCCCTTTAAGCAAGAAACCTCAAATTAAGTACAGATCAGAAAAACAAAACATTTTTTCTATGGAGTCAGGCGGATGGACATAAGCCAAGCATTATGTGGAAGTTCTCCCTCATTATCCCCTTTGTGAGCTGTTTGTATTCTGATCAGTGTGCTAATGATATATGGTCCACATAGAAAAAGCAATTTAGTCTCCACTTCAAAGAAAAATGATTTAGTGTACGAGTACCAAAGCCTGTGCTTGCATCTCCTACTGATCTTGTGATACTGCTGAGCAATATGGCAGCTGTTAAATGCTTAGTTCTTATTTAACAATGGAAGATGGTCAGCATTGGTTGCATTTAAACTATGCAGATGTTTTAATAAGGTGTTTCTACAGCACTGGATTTATGGATTTTTGGTGGTGGTGGCATAACTGCAGATAAATAAGTGAGCTCCTCTCAGATCACATCATAAAAACTGCACCGTGATTGCTCTAAAGAAATCATCATTATGAAGGGGAGATAATAAAATAAATTGTCCTAAAAAAAGCAGAATCTCCTACAAGGAAAATCATTTGCTAAGACTTGGCATGAAGAAACCAAGCATCACAACAAACTAATTAATAAGAAACAGAAAGGAAAACGCAAATGAACAGACAGCATAAAAAAATAACAGATAGAAGACCCTAGTCTCTTAATCAACATTCTTTTGACCACACAAGAAATGAGTAAAACCAGTATTTAAAACCACACTTTTAATTACTTGATACATGATTCTGTGATAGGTGTTTCATGATGTTATCACAGACAGCCAACTGGGTCCTGGGCTGCATCAAGAGCAGTGTGGCCAGCAGGGCAAGGGAGGGGATTCTGCCCCTTTACCCTGCTCTCGTCAGATCCCATCTGGAGTACTGTGTGCAGTTCTGGAGCCCCCAGCACAGGAAGGACATGGAACTGTTGGAGTGGGTCCAGAGGAGGGCCACGAAGATGATCAGAGGGCTGCAGCCTGTCCTCATAGCAGAGCTGCTGAGAGAGTTGGGGCTCTTCAGCCTGGAGAAGAGAAGGCTTCCAGGAGACCTTATAGTAGCCTTCCAGTATCTGAAGGGGGCCTACAGGAAGGCTGGGGAGGGACTATTTACAAGGTCTTGTAATGACAAGACAAGGGACAATGGGTTTAAACTGGCAGAGGGAAGACTTAGGCTAGATGTTAGGAGGAAGTTCTTTACAGTGAGGGTGGTGAGGCACTGGAACAGGTTGCCCAGGGAGGTTGTGGCTGCTCCTTCCTTTGAGGTGTTCAAGGCCAGGTTGGACGAGGCCTTGAGTAACCTGTACTAGTGGGAGGTGTCCTTGCCTATAGCAGGGGGTTGGAACTAGATGATCCTTGAGGTCCCTTCCAACCTTACCATTCTATGATTCTATGAAAGTATGTAATTCCCATTCTAGGGAATTGATAAGTATTTGGCTAAGTAACATTGATGTCACACTAAAAGAAAGTACACGAGAAGAGGGAGGAAAAAAAGGAAAAAAAGGACAATCTGTGCTGATCCAGGACATGTTTCACATTGACAGTATGCCAGGGTCATCTGTGGATTTCAATGGGACACCCGTATTTTGGCAAAGACACCATCAATTAGTAAAAAATAGCACTAAACTATACTTTGGATTTACAGAACACATCAAATCCTAAGACACAACACATTTGCCATGTGTTGCAAAACACATTCATGTATTAATGTTGAGAGGGGAAAAATAGGACAGAGAAGGGAAATGAGTAGCCCGCACTTATATTTTGCTTATGCACAACTACTCAACCCTATCTCTAGTAAAAAATACTTTAATATGCTACAGATGTGACCTCTTAATAATAATTGAAAATAATTTAGGTCATGTGTCCTTCAAGCAGCATAAGTGAGTCCTCAGTGGCAGTCAGGAATCACTGTTTTATCTTCCTGCTAGGCCACAGCTCCACTTCACTATGCAATAAGAATGATGAAGAATCACCTGTACTACCTTGAGAAGTGAAAGATGAGATACAAATAACACTCAGCTTAAAAATCTGCCTGTTATGTGAATTTTGAAAAAAAACCAAACCAAAACAAATCCAACAAACTACAGCCCTTCTTGCCCCAAACGTTCAAGTTATTGTTGAATGCTTCTTCTTCATACCTGAAGTCTCATTTCCATAACATCAGACTGCAAAAGCATTTCCACATACCTGATTATTTTGGAATAAATGAGAAATTGTAGAGAAAGACAATAGTAGACCAAAGTCCTTCAAGTCAACAGAAAGCAAATTATTGACATAAAAGAAAGCTGAGAAACAACTTACCCACCAGAGTCTAAGTAAAGGTTTGAAATATAAAATGTTTATACTGCAAGCCTTGTTGAGTTTAATCTGTGCATTTTACCTTTTCTAGGTGAAATAAATTCACTTCTCTGACAGCATTACAGTTATTTGTTCAGAAACACCATTCACTATATAACTAATAATTAATACACAAATAAACTTCACCACCATTTATATTAAACATGAAGGAGAAAAATGTTTTTACTTCACCAGAAGAATTAAGCTCCTGAAAAATGGCCAAGTTAGGTCCAGTTCCTGCTCTAGAATAAGCATTTTGCTCATGTCTCCCCTTAAAAGACAGTTATTCACAGATCTATGCTTTTTAACTATCTCTGCACAAAATCTCTTACCAAACATCAGCTCTACATACTCTCTTTCAGCAGATTGGTACATTTAGTCCTTACCTACCTGGGAAGTTTTTCTGCCTGACCCCCCCACCTGGCCTGGGGAAGAGTGGCTGGAAAGTAGCCCAGTAGAAAAGGGTCTGGGGCTGCTAGTGGATGGCCAGCTGAACATGAGCCAGCAGTGTGCTCAGGTGACCAAGGCAGCCAATGGTATCCTGGCCTATATCAAAACCAGTGTGTCCAGCAGGAGCAGGGAAGTGATTGTGCCCCTGTATTCAAACCTGGTGAGGCCACAGTATATCTGGGCACCACAGCATAGGAAAGACTTTATGGTCACCATGTCCAGAGAAGAGCAATGAGGCTGGTGAGAGGTTTGGGAGGCATCATAGGAAGAGCAGCTGAGGGAGCTGGAATTGTTTAGTCTGGAAAAGAGAAGGCTAAGAGATCTTACTGCTCTTACAACTACCTGAAAGGAGGTTGTAGTGAGGCTGGTGTTGGTCTCTTCTCCCAAGTAACTAGCAACAGGATGAGAGGAAGTGGGTTTAAGTTGTGTCGGGGAGGTTTAGATTGGACATTAGGAAAAACTACTGACAGAGTGGTGAGGCATTGGAACATGCTGCCCAGGGAGGTGATGGAATCACTGTCTCTGGAGGTGTTCAAGAAGTGTGTAGATGGAGATACGGCTTTGTGGTCATGGTAGTTGGGTTACTGTTGGACTTAATAACCTTAAAGGTCTTTTCCTACCTTAATGATTCTATAATTATTACACAAGGAAGTAGCTGCTAAACTGCCATCTGTAATGTCATGGTAAGTACAGCTGGGACAGAGCCCTGCTAGGAACCATGTTTCTGGTNAACCTGGTGAGGCCACAGTATATCTGGGCACCACAGCATAGGAAAGACTTTATGGTCACCATGTCCAGAGAAGAGCAATGAGGCTGGTGAGAGGTTTGGGAGGCATCATAGGAAGAGCAGCTGAGGGAGCTGGAATTGTTTAGTCTGGAAAAGAGAAGGCTAAGAGATCTTACTGCTCTTACAACTACCTGAAAGGAGGTTGTAGTGAGGCTGGTGTTGGTCTCTTCTCCCAAGTAACTAGCAACAGGATGAGAGGAAGTGGGTTTAAGTTGTGTCGGGGAGGTTTAGATTGGACATTAGGAAAAACTACTGACAGAGTGGTGAGGCATTGGAACATGCTGCCCAGGGAGGTGATGGAATCACTGTCTCTGGAGGTGTTCAAGAAGTGTGTAGATGGAGATACGGCTTTGTGGTCATGGTAGTTGGGTTACTGTTGGACTTAATAACCTTAAAGGTCTTTTCCTACCTTAATGATTCTATAATTATTACACAAGGAAGTAGCTGCTAAACTGCCATCTGTAATGTCATGGTAAGTACAGCTGGGACAGAGCCCTGCTAGGAACCATGTTTCTGGTAAAAGAAACAGGTAAGTGTTCATAGTAGCATTTTTGGAGTTATCCCCCCAAAAATCTAAATATATGTGTTTCAGGAAACACAGAGCTGTGATGTGCAGAAAATACAAGTACAGAAGGGACAGGCAGCAGATCCAATGGAGCACCTTGCTTGTTAGCCAAGCCAGCATCCTTGGTCAGCTTATCATTCCCACAACCTTCAAAGCCTCCCAAACTGCATCTCTTCACATTGCCCTTCCTGCAGGCCTCAGGGAGTTTACTCTCCTGTAAGCGTCAGGATTTTGGAATTCCACAAAACACTTCAAAGACCATTCAGCCCACCTCCTCATGACAAACAGGTATCTTGACCAGGATGTTTCCTGTACAAACCCCCAAAACTTTGCAGTAGCCTGTCACCCCTTTCATCTCTGCATCTGAGTGGCTCCTGCCATACAAGCCACGTCTCTTGCTCTTCCTAGTCTTTTCCTGGCTGCCTGTGAGGGTGTTCAGGCACAAGGTGAACCTCCTTCAGCCTGTGGAATCCTTCACAAGGGCTGCCTCAGTCCCATCACCTTGCCCCAGTACTTAGCACCATTGCACCATTGTTCTCTCTTCTCTTATGTAACCACAAGCTAGTACCACCATTCCTCAACATAAGAAGGTTAAAGCCCACAAAAGGGACATTGCACTCTATCATCCACTGCTTCTCTGTGTGAATGATTGGCTCAGATCCATCTGGTTCTGAACCTTGCTTTAATGCAACTCGTTCCTTTCTTGGTCTACTACAGCATCACAGCAGTCTTATAAATTCCTACTTAAGGATGGAGAAGCAGCCTTTCTTCTGATGTCAGAAGTCACAGGCTTCCAGCTTTACCCATCTTGGGACTCTCCATTTACCACCTGCCCAAGCATGGCCCTCTCTCCCAAGCAGCCCCCTTCTTATACTTGCTCAGTGGTTTGGTATTTTGCCTCTAAAAGGTCTCTGTGATAAACTTATGACCTCTTGCTATCACGTTCTCCCATGCTACAAGTCTGCTCACTTGTCCTGTAGTTCTTCAATGGAGCAACCTGGTGCCTTGTCCACAGCAGGCTCCTGCAGAGACAAGGCCACCCCTATCCCAGCTCTGGGGAAAGGCACCAGGTACTCTGTGGCACAAGACTTGGCAGCAGCACCCTCCTCCAAGTGATTCCCCCAGCTAGCACTTGGGACCAAGTCCTGTGGGGCACATCCCCACCACTGCTGGGCAGTTCAGGATGCCTGGAGCAAGCTTTAGGGGCCCCTTCCACACCCCTACCACACACTGTTGAGTCCTCACCTGCCAACCAACTGTGAAGTGTGTCCCTACAGTGAAGACAAGGAGGCAGTCAGCTGGCATTTCTGTGGGGTCTCTCCACCTTTACCTGTCTGCTGTGTGGCATTTCTGGGCTGGCTGTACAATGAGGGCTCACAGCAACCTAGAGCTTTTATAAAAACTTAGTGTTAGTTTTGCAAAGACTGCGTGGGCACAAACAGTACTGCAACTGCTACCCCAGTCTACCTAGAAGTACTAAAATTACTGAATTCTTGCTATGTCTAGAGTGCTGATTTGAACTTCAAAGAACCGAGTCACAACATATTTAGAATAAACTTTTATTTACTGCTTTCAGGATCCTTATTTTATACTTTAAAGTTTGCAAGAAAACCTGTTATATTCAAATCTATACAGATTTACTGATATATCATTCTTGTTTTACAAAACTGCATATAGATTTGGGAAATTTGTATAAGTTACCTTTATTTACATGTAATATTCTCAGTCCTAATGACCTAGTCAAAGAATAAAACAAAGTGGGATTTTAAATATCCCTTAAGACCCATTACATTTCTTACATAATTTACATATCTGTGTAGAGAGAGGTGCTACACTTCCTTGCATATTTATAAAGACTGTGACTAAATAGAAATTTGCTGGCCAAAAGTTAGGTATTGTCATTTCCTTAGATCATTATCTGTAATAAAATGTTAAAATTAGAGCAAGTCAGGTATATAAACCAATTTTTTCTTTTAGAACCAAATTTCGTTAATCATTTTAACCAGCACTTGCTCCAAAAGAAGTGTTAAAATTAATACAAAAAATACCCACATTTACAAAATAAATCAAACTAGTATTTATAGGACAAGTTGATCTACAATAAATTGCACGTTGTTGGTTATGACTTTGGTTATACTGTATTAACAAATTTGGTTTCTAGACTAACCGTGGAGAAAGAAAACAATATAAAACTGCAGCTATAGAAACTAGCATAACCTGTAAACATAGTACAGAACCAAATTCTGCACCTGGTGACATGTGCACAACCTCTACATAGTTCAGAAGTTTGCACAGAACAGACTGCTGAATTTGGCCCAGAAAACCCTGTAAACATGTTATTTATTGTTACGTAGTGCAATACCGCAAGAATGGATAATAAAGGCCTCTACCTACCAGTAACTAATACTGACTGATATCCAGACAAATTTCACTTGGAGATTCATTTGTTGCAAAAGGCTGAATTGAAACTATTACCCATCGTTGATCTAAAAATTTACCCCAAAAAGTGATGACCACGCAACAAAACAATGGCAGTATACAAATTCAGACAAGAAATGGCTATAATTTCTCCTTAGAATTCAGGATTATGCTGTTTTGTATAAAAATCCTGGATTTTTTAAACACTGTTTTAACAAAAGCAAGTCAGAAAAAAATCTAACAAATAAAACACGACTGCAAGCTGATGTTCTGCAAAATGATGGCTGATGAAGTGAAAAAAAACCAACCCAACCACTTTTCCATGTTTCACCTAATATGCTGAATTACGAGGTGCTTTGGGCATGTTGGTAGCAAACAGCCTGAAGCAGCACAGATTATGATACTGCATTACATGGAAGTTTATTGGCTTAGTTTTTGGTTTTGCTTTGTTAAAAATAGTTTAACAATGTCGCTTTTTCCTCTTAAAGCAGCAAGTCAAATTTATACCTTCTGCAAAGCTTTCTTCACAGTTTTACTTCAGTAGTTTACTGCTGAACAGTCTGTCAAATGCTGTAGAAGAAGCAACTGTTTAAAAACATTTTACCTTTTTACTTACTTGGCACTGGCCCGTCCAATGTGTATGTTGTAGTCACTAGCAAAGTACACAAACCGGGGGAAACAGCAAACTGTATTTTCTGAAGTTAGTGAATTTTTAATACTTATTTTACAACTGATACTCTGACAATTCAATAGCCATGTCACTAAAAAACAATGGTAGTCCCTGGAAAAATTCAAATTTGTTTGTAAACCCTTGAAATGAAGTTGCAGCACTGGACTGTTATACGATTTACGTCTGTATCTTAATCGACCCCATCAAAGCCCTGAGTATTTTCAATCGCTAGAAGAAGTTTATCCCACAAATCTTCAAATGACTCGTATGGAGGTAAATCCAAGCGATTAAAGCTGAAAAACAGATGAAGACAAGATCTTAAGTAATTTATCACTCCCTACTAATGAACATTATAGTTTACCTAAACCAAGTACTCACCAGGTATGAGCTCTTGGCAGCTTTTCAGGGGTACCCCACTGCTCAACTGTAAACAACTGTGGTCCATTTGAACCTGCATGAGAGAATACATCATTTTCACCCCATTATGAGATTCTTTTATAATTAGAAATTCAAATTATTAAATACTTTTGAATTTTGTAATCAAATTCTGACATTAGTAGGAGCTACCAAAATACTAATAGTCACTAACCCAAATTCACTTATAGCAAGAAATGCTCAATGGTACATCTTAATTCCAAGACACTTTTACAACCTTAAGTGAAGAAGTCTCAAGACCTAAGTGTACATGTATAGCAGTTGGTATTCATGACAACATGCCAACATGCCTGGCAGAAAGTATTCTTTCATAGAATCATAGAATGGTAAAGGTTGGAAGGGACCTCAAGGAGCATCTAGTTCCAATCCCCTGCCATAGGCAGGGACACCTCCCACTAGTACAGGTTACTCAAGGCCTCGTCCAACCTGGCCTTGAACACCTCCAGGGAGGGAGCATCCACGACCTCCCTGGGCAATCTGTTCCAGTGCCTCACCACCCTCACTGTAAAGAACTTCCTCCTGACATGTAGTCTACTTTCATCTTTCTCCACCTTTACCTACACAGAGTGAGAACTTTTTAAAACATGGTGACCATGTGTGTACTCCAGGGATGTGCACATGTACCCGATAGCAAGTGCAGCTCTAGCTATGCCTGTGCCTTACAGCATGTCACGTTCAAAAGTTTCTTGGACCTCTTAACTCTTGCCAAGTGGATGCAAAGGGCATTTTGTAACAATTTCCTTAAGCTGTTCAAAGCATCTGTGCATGTCTGGTGAAGACTGTGTAGTTTAAAAAATAATTTTTTAACCTACTAAAACTCAACAATCACTGTCTTGTTAAAGAACAGGAGATGATCTCTGACAGTGGGTGTCCTCACTATTCTACTAGGAGACCATCAATGGTTAAGAGAATTGTATTCCAAGGCAGAAGGCTACCCAACTATGAGTAGCTTCTGAAATGGAAGATGCGAAACATGTTTCAGATTAAAGATGAGCAGCAGTACTGAGAATGGGCCGATCTATGAAGATAGCTGAGGTGTAAGTGCTGTGTAGAATACACATAGACCTATGAAATTAATTTAGTTTTATAATGCATGTAGACATCTTTTTTTTTTTCCCATGACTCCTCCAAAATGCTTTTTGGGTTTTTTTTGGCTACACAAGTTAAAATCTTTTTGATTTGACAATTTTATGTGTGGTTTCATGGCACCATCGGGGAAAAAAAAAAAAAGGTTACAGATAAACAAAAAAATAAAATTGTATTATAACAACACATAATAATGACTGCTGAAGCAGATTTGGAAGGTGTTAGCCAACTTATAGAGAAAAAAGTCACCACAAAAAAAAAATCTAACAAAAATACTAAGATCATTAATCTCAATCATGAAAATAAGAGAATACTTCACAACTACACACACAGATGTACAAAATGCCAGTGAATGTGCAGAAATTGTACTTCATACAAGTCTAGTAAATGAACTAGACAGATGAGAATAAGCACTGAGTATTTCATCCTAAAATATTATCAGGGAGACAGATATGCCAGTAGTTCATAGAATGGTAAGGTTGGAAGGGACCTCAAGGATGATGTAGTTCCAACCCCCTGCCATAGGCAGGGACACCTCCCACTAGTACAGTGGGAGTTGTGGGAATACTATCAGCTCTTCCTCTTTAGTGTCTTCCTTGGTTACATGTTTCTTAAGTGAAGAAGGCTGGTTAGAAAAAGTAACTAGTAGGAATGTCTGGAATAAGAATGAAGCAGAGAAGCAGCTCTGTCATGGATGATCCACTCTACCCCATGACAAGAAGATAAAGCTCCCTTTTAACAGCTAGGTAAGAGTAAGTCTGCATTTTGGTTATCTAACTAATTAACTAGAGCCTGACAAAGCAGAGTGAGGGAAAGACAAGAAACACAAAAAAGCCACGCCTGTTCAGTGTCCTAGCTCTCAAACTTCTCTAGATTTGCTTCCGGACACGAAACACTCCCTTTTTATGCGCAGAAATGCCTCCCCGGGCCACCAGAGGGAGCTCTCTTTGTTAGAGAAGCCAGCTCCATGACTGCAGCTCCCGGGTGGGATGGGAACCCCAGAGGGGCAGCCCAGCACCAGCAAAAAGCCACGAAACCAACGGGCAGCACTGAAGAACCTACAGTTCTTCAAATAGAAGCAGGTACTGGAAATGTGACTGTGACTAGGGTTTAGTGAGGATGGCATGCTGGCCACAGTAAATCAGAAATAACTGTAAGAGAAAGAAACAAAGCATTGTGCAAATCAACTGTCAATTGAATTTTTCATTAGTGAGTGAGAACAACTACAGAAAAGGACTTGGCCAGAAAACTGCCCAAGGAGCTCCTAATCCCTGAGCAGAAGGAAGCTAAGAGCTCCAACAGTTATTTTTCCTACATAATTCCTTAGTTCCATCTCCAGCTGTGTTTTTAGACTAATAAATAACCCAAGGTAGAATTCTGATTGGTTTCCACTGCAATCAGCATGTGCTTTAACTCCAGCAGCACCAAGGTTCAGGTAAAGAGCAGACACATGGCTCAAGCCTGCTGAGGGCACTGTTCTTCCCATTAGAACTCTTAAGTCATTCACTGACAGAACAGAAAAATAAACCCAGTATTTACAATTAAAATGAAGAGAGAAATGGGGAGAGATGGTAGGTAGTGTTTGTCCACAATTGTAGTGTTCTATAAAACAATGTACTGTCTTGTTTACGAAGAAGGAAATGTTTATTCAAATATCCAAGTTAGGCTATTCTATCAGTTGCATAAGACCCCAAGCACTTTAGCCTTAACAAAGTTAACCAGCAGAAAACAATAGCTGATGGTAGATGGAAATAGACTTCCCATAAGCAAAGCACCTCCCCACCCTTTGTGGGTTTTTCTATCTGCTTGCCCACAGTCTCCACAGTGGCTCCTCTGGCTTGGGTATTGAAATCTTCTCTCTGCTGGCATTTCCTTGCTTAAGTCCCTGCACTATAGTCCCTGCACTTAAGTCCCTGCACCATTCTTCTGGCATCACGTTTAACCTGTGTTATTTCAGCAGTCCTCTTTAGAGTGTGTCCTTACGAACAATTGTATCCGTACAATTGTGGGGTTTGAGCAGATAAAGCAGCTGGGGAACTTAAAGAGAATCTCAAGTTAACTGCTGATGCCAGCAATGCCTTTGTATTATATCTTAGATAACGGAGAATTTTCTTCAAGCTCTATCATGTGTTACATAGGGATTTTTTGCAGCTCTTTAGAACTTAAAAAACCCACATTAATTTGAAAATTCCTGTACATTTAGAGACTTCCAAAATCAGAACTGAAATATTTACAGAACACTGTAAATGTGTGATCTACATGACTGTTCTTTAACTTAGCTTCTTGTAGCTGTCACTATATACTAATTTCGCTTTCAAAAATTGAAAAAATAATGGGCCTGGCCTATGTTTGAAGTCAAATACCATAATATTAATAGCATATTCTCTGTTACTTAATTGGGAGTGTAATCATAAGTACTCACCATACAGCTCAGCAAACCCATTCATAGGTACACGTGACGTGCCAGTAACAAACTGAAGCAGTCTTATTCTCTTTTCAGAGTCCATCATTATGACTGCCTGTGTATGATAATTATTAAAGACTTATATTTACAGTTTATACCTAGTAGTTTCTACCTCTAAATCATTATCCTTTATACATATACATACACACACACTTTTTTTTTTTTTTAGTGACATAGTCTGCTTCTCTGTCTATGGCTAAAAGCTATGAAGTCAACAATTTTTTTTTTTTTAATGACACTGTAACAAGAGTATGGTCATTGGCTTAGCAGGCTGTTAAAATACTTCCCTTGAAGATCTGGCCCCTACTTTCTTTGAAGTTTTCTGATGTTATGAACTAACAGCCAAATTCCTGTAATTTATTAAACAGAAAAGTTTAACACCTCTTTAGTGTAATCATGCCAAAAGGACTAACAGAAATATTTTTAACCCCAGTCAGACATAGAGTATTTACATTCCTACCATGTGTCTCATCTTAGTCTTCTTACTACCTTTCTGAGTTTTAATGGTAAAATATTTATCTACCTACTGATGAACCACAGAAACAAGCACAGCTGAAAGGCAGCAGCTTTTCAACGGGTTGCAAGTAAAAAAAATAAATTTTTAGAACACCATAATACCTTCCAGAACCACTGTATTACTTGATGGTTTATGTTGTAGCCATTTTTGTACTTGGTATGTAGTTTCCAATCAGCCACGTCCACATCTCCCAGTCCACACATTAGTAACTACACAGGAAATACAAACACAAACCACCAAAGTTTAAGTCCATAACATTAAGTTTCAACACAATTTTTTTATTTTCCCTAGTGCACTTACCTCTAGCTCATTTTCATCAAAAATTTTAATGAGATCCTGTGGTATTAGTTCAAAAAAGCCCTAAAAATATGAAGAAAATTATTTTTAAAAAATCAAGTCAACATTATTTAAGTATTTTTGTTCACAGAGAACAGTATTTACATGCTTTAGGAAACAGATATATCAAATACAAACACATGAAACACAGAGATGTTTGGATACCAGCAGGCCCCAGTTTGGTTATAGCTGTTTTAATTTGGACTTCTCATACCTTTATGGTGCAGTATTGAATGGTGAATATATAAGTCTGAATGTCATATATGTAATATCATTTATACAAATAAGGATAACCCAGCTAGTTTAAACTCACAGAATTAATTTTTATTGCTGCAGTGTTCATTTAATAGTTTGCTGTCAATGAGGACTGAGAACTAAGCAATTTGTTTTCAATATGAATTAAACACCTAAGTGTAAATATACAAAAAATATTTTAAAGTCTGAAGCAATTAAAATATGACACTACAGACAATATCACAAAGACAGTATGCCTTTTGTATAGTTGTAACAACATTATTTGTGGGTCTTCAGGATGTCTAAAAAAAGCTTAAGATTAGATGCAACAAATTCTTAGAATTTCTTTTGTAATTCAAACTGTACCTCTTTGAAGGCTGCCATTTGTTTCTGTACTCTGCTCACAAATCTCCACTGAATTACAAGACTGAAAAAAACCAAAACCAAAACCATTCAGAATAAAAGCAATTTATATACAAAGTAACAACTTCCTTTTGTTAATACCACTACACACAGCATCTACTACTAAAGGGGCAGTTCAGTAAAGTACATTGCATGTTGTGACCTCTACTTACTGAATGTAGTCTCTCTTGTTCTTGTTGGTGACAACTATTTCTGACCCACCACTCTTCAGTTCATGTTGATGGGTCTAAGAGTAATACAGAGAATAGTTTTTTAAATGAGATATGCATGTAATAGAATTCATATATTAATATTGTGTGATTTTGTTAACTTTTGGAGACTGCAGAATTTGAGAACTATCGGACACAAAATCAGTTTCACAGGTCACCTGATTAAATGGAATTTGGTTGATTACTTTTTAAAAAGCAAAAAATAGAAAGCCAAAACAAAACAACTCAATTACTCAGGGATGTCAAATAGCAGTGGGGCAAGCTCCTTGTTTCCTGATCTGCCACAATAGATCACTTAAGTCTGAGTGCAAGTTCTCAGTAATGTGGACTTCACAAACAGCATTTTTTCAAAATCAAGTTAAAACACCTACAGAAGAGTTTCAGCAGTGGTCCCAGTAAATAAGTGAATTGGTATGCATATCTGTTACATCATGATTTGTACTACTAGAACCTCAGTAGACACACCCTATTTCAGTTCATTACAGGTACACATTTTCACACTTCTACTCAGAATCACTTTAGCTACACAAAATTAGAAAGGCTATCATCCTACTTAGATCTATTTGGCATCTTTAATTTGGAATTTTTATTCAAGACCTGTGATATTTCTACGTGACTTATCTTTGATAGGTTTCCACACAACAGACTTGCTTATTCCATTTCCAAAACAGCTCATCCTTTCCAGCCCATCATACAAAAGCAACTGATTATCTTAGTCTCAGCTACTTTCACAGCAATAGATAGGTTTCAATGCAAATAATATTTAAGAAAAGAGCAGAAGCTATTTTTTAATGCTCTGATTATTTCCAAGTCCTTTATCACATCACAGCCAGGCTAACAGAGCACTACATAAGCACATGCCAGCTAAAAGAAAATGAGTGAACAAGCCAATATGACTGAATGAAGGGCTTTTCTTAATACAGCACAGATAACATCAGCTAATTTCACAGGTCAAATGTTTTCACTGGCATTTTGTCTATTCTACTTCGCATCAACACACTAACCTGGCCAAAAAGTTCTTCATCAACTATAAATCTGAGGTCCAGCTCTGTTGGATCATTTTCCAGAATCCATCTCAGAGAATTGTAATATTCACTATCCTAAGAGAGACAATTACAAAACAGGTAATACAAAAAAGAGTAGTCATCTTCTAATCCATAAGTGGCTCAATGACACCCCAGTGAATGCTGCTACCTAGGATAAGCCTGTATTGGATACTGAGACCAACTGTTGTACCAACTTTTAAAGGGATTTGAAACCTGAAGACTCAGCAATCTCAGGGCCAAAAATATCTTACGTAGAAAAGTGATGTCATCACAGCATTATCTGAAGTAATGTATTTTGGACTCTTTTCTGTGTATCATCCTGTATTTACCTTCCCTTTATTATTATGGCATTATGAGAAAGAGTGTTAGGAAATTAAGTTAAAACCAAATGTATCCTGGGCTGCACTAAGAGAAGTCTGGCCAGTAGGCTGAGGGAGGTGATTCTGCCCTATGTTCTCCTAAGACCTGATGTTCAGCTCTGAGGTCCCCAGCATAAGACAGACATGGGTCTGCTCCAGCACACCCAGAAGAGGGCCACAATGGGCATTAGAGTGCTGGAACACTTCCCCTGTAAGGACAGGCTGAGAGAGGTAGAGTTGTTCAGCTTGGAAAAGAGAAGGCTCCAGAGAGACCTTATGGTAGCCTTCCAGGACACAAAAGCAGCCTACAAGAAAGATGGGGAGGAGTTGTTATTATTGTAGACTCACTGTTAGTGAGTGTGGTGACAGAATTAGGGGTGAAAATTCTCAACTGAAAAAGGATATATTTAACTCCACTATTAGGAAAAAATTCTTTATTGAACAGGTTGCCCAGAGATCATGTGGATGACCCAACTCTGGAAGCGTTCAAAACAAAGTTGTGCAACCCTATCTAGTGAAAGGTGTCCCTGNATACATGATAAAGCAAACTACATACCACAGACTCCATATCATGAAGTGTTATTGGTTTCTGGAGCATCATCTTGTAAAAAGGACGAATAAAAAAGGCTTTAAAAGAGAAAAAATACATTGAACTGTATGTAACTTAAAATTCAGAATATGCACAATATTAATCTAAGTATCATATTACATAAAGTGGATACTAACCATCCAAAAGTTTACCATGATAAACAGCCATTCCAGCTACACGACCAATAAACTTGAAGTAGGAGAGATGATCTTCATTGCAAAGTCCAGAGTTTGGATTGATCTGTAGAGTATAGTTATCTCTGAAGTTGAGGCAGCAAGAGAAGAGAAAGAACAAACAAAATGTTGTACTATTGAAACAGTTCCACACTGGAAGATCTGAAAGACATCACTGGTTAAATTAGGTTTTCCTCTTCATGAAGTTGAAAAAATAATCATATTTGTGTTATAGGAAATCCGTAGTCTAGTATTAAACAACACTCGATAGAAGATTCTATTAGAATAGCAGGAATAAGAGTTATGAAATATCACAAACTACCTTTGCATGTTTAAAGATATACCAAAGAGAAGGTATTAACTCCTATAAATTTTAAGTAGTTAGAATAATATTCTCCGTACCATTTGTTAAAGACTGCCTCTTCTCTAAGCAGCAGATGGCTGCAAGCATAGGCTTGTCTAAGCAAAAATGACCTGGCTTATGTTGGACTGGTGAAAAAAGACTACTGCAGGTATTGTCTTCACATTATTTTGCTGTTCAAGAACAAGGTGCAGACTGTCGCACAGTATTAACCCCACTGTTTGGGGTGGGTGGGAGGTGGGAAATTCTGTTCTTAAAGGAGGTATGAGAAATACAATTGAACTGCTTTCCTTTCAGATGTGTACTACTTACGTAGCTGAATATTCAAACAATCCATAATAAGGATTAAACATTTCTTTAGAGAGAAGGAAGAACCATTCTCTGGCCACTCCTCCATAGTCTAGACCNAGTTACAATTACATAATCTTTGAGGCCCCTTTCAACCAAAGCCATTCTATGATAGTATTGTACTGTACGATGAAAGGTTGAATAAAAATCACACTGCCTACAACTGCTCTAGAGAAGAGCCATCATCAGGGAAACCAACAAGAAAATCTGCAAGTAACTGTTAGCATGATGGAGCCCTCTTTTCATGGGGATGGCTGAACAACTTGCTTACCCATGAGAAGTGGTGAATGAATTCCTCTTTATGTTTTGATTGCACACACAGCTTTGACTTTACCTATTGGACTGTTTGTTTCAAACTACAAATTTTCTGACTTCCACCCTTTTAATTCTCTCCCCCAGAAAATCAGGGGGAAGTGAGTGAGCAGCAGTGTGGATCTCAGCTGCCAGACAGGGTTAAGCCATGACACAGACTTATACCTAAAGAGACATAGTCTAAAATTTCTTTGAATCATGCACTTTCAAACCTTCATGTCATTAAATATATGTGTGTATATATATATATATATATATATATTAAANAAGGTATTAACTCCTATAAATTTTAAGTAGTTAGAATAATATTCTCCGTACCATTTGTTAAAGACTGCCTCTTCTCTAAGCAGCAGATGGCTGCAAGCATAGGCTTGTCTAAGCAAAAATGACCTGGCTTATGTTGGACTGGTGAAAAAAGACTACTGCAGGTATTGTCTTCACATTATTTTGCTGTTCAAGAACAAGGTGCAGACTGTCGCACAGTATTAACCCCACTGTTTGGGGTGGGTGGGAGGTGGGAAATTCTGTTCTTAAAGGAGGTATGAGAAATACAATTGAACTGCTTTCCTTTCAGATGTGTACTACTTACGTAGCTGAATATTCAAACAATCCATAATAAGGATTAAACATTTCTTTAGAGAGAAGGAAGAACCATTCTCTGGCCACTCCTCCATAGTCTAGACCTTTTTCACCATCAAATTCAATCCACAGTCTTGCTTTAAGGAAATCTGCTCTCTTTACAGCTACAATTCTTCTGTAAGAATCTTCAAGGATTGCTGTGCGATGGATTTTCATTTCAAATCTATTTGGAATATCACCCTAAAAAAAAAACCACAAACCAACATATTTTAGCCTTGCAGAGTACAGAAATCCTGTAAACAAAGAATGGCATGAAAACCTATTTTTAAAATAATTTGGAAATATAACACAATATGATGGACAAGAGGCTTGATTTACATACAATTCAAATAGTATGGAGAGTTTCATACTCAGCTTCATTTCAGACCAAGAATACATTTAAAATATGTTCTCACTAGTAACAGCATATGCTCAGTTGTCCTTCATGCAGCAAGGCATGGAAACTTTTTTCAACACTGAAAATTCAACACGTAAGCTTTATTTAAAAAACTCTCAGAGTTTATCAATAAAATTACTTTGGGACAATTTTACCTGACTTACTTCATCTAGTTCACTATTCCAACTATAAAGCTAAGTGTCTGATTCTCTTACTGAAAACAGGCATGACAAACAGGTACTGTTACAATATTAAAATATATAAATAAATAAACACATAATCACTCGACACAAAATATGAAGTCACAGGAACAAATCACGAGGTTTGTATCACCTAGAATACAAGAAAATATTTAAATAAAAACTATCCAAGAAGCTCCTATTTGCTGCTGACCTTTCAGAGTAAGCCCCTAATAAGCCAGGAATAGAACTGCTGAATCATTAAATCATTCTTTTCTTGATTTCACGTATTTTCAGCCAGTTTATTTCAGCGATTTCTTTAGAAAAGCTAAAGATAGACTTGGTAAGTAAAAAGTGATGCATGGGTCTAAACTCAAAGGTTATTATTACACTTCTAAAATATCTCCCAAGGATCCTAAATTGGATTGCAGTTGTGCAAAGACTCATTGTTATCTGGATATCCAGATGCTATTTACAGTCTTTTTTGCTATGCATTATAAATGTATCTGTCACTGAGACTTCAAACTAGAACTTGCACACGAGATTCATAAATGTAACGTTTTTATTTATTAGTCACCCATCCTGATCAAGATGACAGTACTGAGTTATATCTGGACAGTTTAAAATCTGTTCTGAGAACTTCTATTTTCACATGGTGAGCTCCAAAATCTATTATATTGCTGGATCGTCGATTTCCAAACTTTTGTGCTGCTGGGCTACTTCCAAGGTTCACCTTTTAGAATTTCTACATCCTCATTTAGATTTTCAATCTCATCACTGCATGAAGTCACAAATCCTACTGTTACACTAAGTGCTGACTGTTACTAAGTTCATACTTAACATGTATTTGTGATACATTTGTGAGACTGTAAATCCACTTTCCCAAAGCAGGTTAATGTCCTTCCACTGTAACCTAAGCTTTTTTTTTCTTAAGGAGTGTAAGTCTTCACCTTCTGCCAGATTCCTACTGATTACTAACCTGTTTCTTCAACTTCTTTCTGAAGAACTCATATTTTCGCTTATAGTCCCTAGAATAAGGCACAGCCTTTAGAAAAGAAAAAAAAAGTTAAAAAGTGGTTGAGATACTCTAACAATTAATATGAACTTATGAAGTAGCCCGTATTTGTGAAAAAGACAATGCATTAATTTCTCAAAAACAGGAATACTTGTTTTACAAAGTATCAGTGCAGACTTTCAGTTTATAAATATATGGACAGTTTGCTATATCTGAAATGAAAAGTACTTCTTTGTTCAGATCCTTTGCCTAATTAGGTCCATAGAATTTATCCTGTTTTTCACTGTTAGCTGATGTGACTGACTAATATCATTGACTGGAGCAGATCAAAGTGACCAAAATGCCTTTGGTGGCTTACGTAACGCATAGTCTTTCCTTGCTGTATCATAAGAGACCTGGCTACAAATACCTCTATTTTCCATGGACAGAGAAGGTTGTTTACACATGTGGGCTATTAATAAATACAGATACCAGCTGAACACTAACACCCATCTATAATTATAATGTGCACCGTCTTTGCAATTAGTCCTGGTAACTTCACACTTCAGATTAAGTATCAAGACTAGATAATTATTTTTCAGTGGCAAAGTAACTTCATTCCTTTTAAATCCATTGTCTTTTTTTTTTTTTTTCCCCTTTTCAAGTTTACTTTATGAATTCAGCTACTTTTATTTTGGACACTGGCAGGGCTGGGGGAGTTTCTTACCCACTTCAAATCCCCTCCCTGGCCAGTATATAAGGAAGCTTTCTTACTCCTCTGGGAACTGATGTTTTTGCTGACATTTAAAAGACAATTTCCATAGGAAGCTTCCTGATCAGGCTTTAAAAAGAAAGAAAAACATGCCTTGTTTTTATTTTCTACACTGAGTATCTGATAAATGGCAACAGTTTGGATTCTACTCATAATATTCTTAAAAAAAATGTAAAGCTACATAAGGAAAGCTTACTGGTCCAGTTATTGCCACATTCTGCAGTCGAGGATCCTCCCACTGTGTTTTCTTTGTATCTGAAAGATATTTCTTAATTAGTTCTGTTAATTTAGATAATGCTCAAAAATAAAACGATGAGTGGAAGTGGAAGGAGAATACTACATTGTACATACTGTGGTTTATGAAGAATATTCTTCCATCTGTGTGAGTTCTCTCTTCCCATCCTGGCTGTAAGGAGGAGAGACTTCTATTACAAATTTCTGAACACACAGTTTGCATAGGATTCGACATGATCTGCAGCTGAGGGCATTTCCCCCTCCATATATTCTCAGCACTAGAATTCAAAATAGACTATTTTCTGAATGAAAAAGCACAAGCTACATTTTCCTCATGTGTCAGTTTCAATAGTACTAGTTAGTTGCAACTGTTAGTTGCTGCTTCTATTGAACAAGTATAAAATGGTTTACTTACTGGTAATGGGCCTGGATCTGTTGGATCTAGTGAAGTCTTTCTCCTCGGATGAGCAGAAGCTTTCAGTCTTGGATCTTCCTTTGAAAGCAAAACAAGCAGCATGTTAAAATCCTTTTCTTTTGCCTTTCTTTTTCCCTTCTGTATTAACGACTGTGTAAACATTCCCACTACCAACCAGATAACTACTGCATATTGTTCAACCAGGTAGTTCCATGTGTTTTCTGGCACACTCTGTGCTTTTTTGGGTTGGTGATTGGTTTTGTTGTTGGTTGGTCTGTTTGGGTTTTTTGGGGGGATAGAAGGAAAGTATTTGTGTTAAATCCTAAAGAAATGAATGTTCACTTTGAATTAATCTAATGCATTTCTCTGCTTCTCGCTCATCTGACAGTAATACTGACCTAGTCTTTGAAAGCTTAAGTCCATGTAATAGCACTGCCTAGTGGTGTACAGTGCCACTCTGTGGAGCTGTAGCTGTACAACTTCCTCATCCATATTGTGGCTGCACCTGGCCTGCCTAAGAACTCACAGAAATCTGCACTGTGCACTCTCCATGTGATAAATTCAAGGTAATGGATTTCCTGTTGAAGTTTACAAAAAGTGATTTCTGTTAGCAGCACACACAAGCTACTGCAGTTTTATAGTTATGGCAGACATGCCATTTAGGAGATGTAAAGCATCTGCAAAAGAGATTCCTGTATACTTCAGTATTTTCCTTCTTCCAAACATCAATACAGTTCATCTCATTCATAATCACAGAATGATAGGGGTTGGAAGGAACCTCTGAACTTTGGATTCTTATGGCATATGTTCTTTAGCAGACATGACACAGGTGTCTTGGCACTGAAACAATTTACAGAAGCTTGCTGAAAGCAGCAAAGCTTTGACTTGACAGGAACTAGAATTTCAGTCCATAAGAGCAGTTCTCCATTACCCATGTTGTAGTTTTGGTATTGTGGTCAATAAAGAATGGTCTCCCATTGGGTGCATGCCGGACTTCCCAGCCTTTAGGAAGAAATCCTTGCTCCACTTCAGGCTGCTGCTGAGAAGGCTGCTGTTGTGATGAATCACTTGATGTTGCTTGTGGTTGTCTTCCTATAGGAATACTTTGTGCAGCTGACAATTGACCTGTTTCTGTAGCAATCTATTGTAAATTACAAAAAAAAGACAGACAAAAATTTAAAAATCAAAATCAAAGCCCTAGAGAGCAATGTATTTTTTATTAACCTAAGTTTTGGACTCCTGAAAACAGCTGCATAAAAGCAAGAGCGAGACAATACATAGATTTATTTAGTCTAATATCAGCAACGTTGACAAACAATCACCAAGGTTAAAAGAAGTCTTTCAGGCTTGTCAATCAACTATTACAGTCTAGAAGGATTTCTTAGTACATTACTAGTAGAATGACTTGTCATAAATAACATTGTTTCTAACTCTGACTGCATTCTCTGAGATATGTAGTGCTTCACCAGTTTATACCTCGCACCTGTTCTATTTCAAAGGGCTCTCTAAACTTTACTTCTGTTATGTGAGATGATTAGAAGGGCAAGCAAATAAAAATGCTAACACATTAGAAGACAGACAGTACCTGTACAACTGGCTTTATCCAGGTAGTGGTTCTAGAATTGTGGTCTATATAATACGACCTCCCTTTTTCATCTTGTCGCTCTTCCCAGCCTGGGGGTAATCCCGATGAAGTAGGCAACAACTAAATATTAGCAGTAACAGAAGAAAAACAGTTAAGGAAGCAATGAAACTGACTGTGAAAAAGGCTTTGCTGTGTCTAACTGAAACCCACAAAACTGCAATTCAGTAAGTTCATGACTTTCACCAACTAGATAAAAATCGAAGAGCAATAGAAGTCTTTACTGAACAGTACAAAGCAACAGATTTTTTTTTTTTTTTTTTTTTTTTTT
>WBNM01013518.1:34908-126866 GCA_013399055.1 Ramphastos sulfuratus
GAGCTCCTTGTCTAAGAAGATTCAAATATACCTGTCATAGGCATGGCTGACCCAGTCAAATACTTCTGGCTAGAAGCTCATAGTTTGCAGTGTTGCCATGAAAACACAAGAGCTGTACCACCATCCTTGCATTAATTATTAAGCAAACAGTTGGGAAAAAAACCCTCAACAATTCTTATCTTCATGGGAAGATTACTTCATTTTGCGGGCTCTATCTGTGCATTAAGCTAATGTTAAACCAAACCCACAGAGATGGAACATTAAAGCTTTATAACTGAACTCCAATCTTGTTAGACTCAAAATTGTAATTTCATAAGGACAGCTGTCAGAAGCAGAAGACCAAATATCATTTTAAATGTTAGCATATAATACATAGTTTTGGGGTTTATTGGAAAAAAGGGTTTACACAGAGAAAATCCTTCAGCTACTCTGGTACGCAAGACTGTTTTATGGAAAATGACATACCACTGGATGTGCAGGCTGCTCTTCAGTTCTATATGTTTGCAGACTACCTCTTCTGCTGGAATGGTTCTTGAAGTAGTGAAGAGGAATGACATATTAGCTATTGCAGCTTTAAGAACAGTAGCAAACAGTCAACAATGATTAACACATTTTAAACTACATTTTTCATCTTGAATGAAGTGTCTTATTTGTTTTAGAATGTTCACGTGATAGAGTATTTTTGAAACTCATGTTTTTAACAGTGCCAGAAACACCAAGTTCACAGTGCCTACTACAACAAACAATACAAGAACTTGTGAAAAGTTCTGAAAACCCTAACAACAGATGTTTTGGCACATAAAACACTAGAATTAATTGCAACTAGTTACATTACAATAGAATTTTCGGTATAGAACTTGATGTATTATCTTGTCAGTATACTAAAGCCTGTAATATAATCAGAGCTAACACAAATTTTCAGAGTAGATTAAGTTAATAATGAAAAGATATGAGAGTGAAACATCAGTTTGAGAAGACCTAATTCAGTCCCTGGCTCAGCACAAACACCCACCTTTTTGCCTAGAGCCCTATTTAGATCTCATCTTCTAAACCTAAGCAACAATATTTCATCTTACTCCGGATTTTCTCTGATTATTTGAAGGCTCTTTCCCTGTCTACCATATCCTTTCACAATATTTCAAAACAAAAGCGCAAGTAATTTCCCCCCTGCCCCTGCCTCTGGTGGGTGATGGAGGTAAAGGGAGACAAGATTGTCATTCTAGCTGGCTCTTGCAAGTAATTTGAATATCTGCTTCTTTCTTTGCTTAGGCCATCCAAGCAAGCTGAAATAAGTTTCCTTGCTATCCACAGGATCCTGAACAGCAACAGTAGCGATGCATTCGTACAAACTTAAGAAAACAGTCAATTCCCATTTTACATTTAGAACAGCATTCTCAGCCTCACAAAGGCTATTAATTTAATTAAATACCAAAATCTTACCACCTAAGATAGTCTGAGTCATCTCTATAGGCTTTCCTCAATGGAGAGCAGACTCCTCAAGTCACGTATCAGGTTACAAGGCTGTTTGTGGAGCTCGGGTTTCACAAGACAGCTGAGCTTATTTAATTGCTCGCTACCACCAAAAAGACAAGTCTGGCTCCTGGCTAAGTACTCCTGCTGCTTACCCTTAGCCACCCTAGTATTTATTACCAGACAAGCTAAAGCTGTAACAAACAGAACTGCAAGAAAAAGAGAATAGCTTTCTGTTGGATTTGCAAGCTGAACAGACTGAAAGGTCAGGCAAGTTTCGTAACTTGCTCAAGGGCTGTGGAACTGTATGAACAAGGTCCCTTTTTCCCTGCTATGGAGTCACTAGGTTTGTTCAGTGCAAGGAGAAAACTTTATCCCAATATTTACAATGAAAAACGAGTTCTCTTTAAAACTCTCCTAGTGGAAAAAGTAAGCAATACAGCATGACCTCCTCGGAAATAAGTTTTCAGGATACAGACAGCTACACTCAGTACAGTACTAGAGTAAGGGGTAGATTTACAGACTGAAAAATAGTTCATGCAGGTCTGCTTTAATTTCAAGCAATAGCATTTTACAGTAAAAAAAGCCAAAGTCTTAAATTCTCTGAATTCAGGATCAAAAAAAAATACAACTCTTAAATTAAGTATTTATGGACCTAATTATATCAGTAGTAACATCTTGTAAAAAATATTACAGCTATCTCTGTACATTAAAACAATCAGAAAAAGAATTTACAGTGTAGGCTGCTGACTGGCCAGTAGCTGAACTTGCAGAGGTAGTAAGTCTGGTATTCAATTCTTCCGCAAGGTGAGTCTGTATATCACAATTACTCTGTGAAAGAGGTATTTGAAGGTTCTGATTGCTATACATTGTTGCCTCATCTTCAGTTATAATTTCCCAGCTCTTTGAAAAGAAAAAAAAAAAAAAATTAAAAAAGCAGTAGTTTCAAGCTTTCAAGCTACAGGTAGTTAAGCTGCTTGCATTTCAGGAACGTTTAGAGACTGCTTTTACCTCAGGGGAATCTCTGTTGTCTAGGTTTTCTGTATCCTCTGATATCTGTCGTCGATGAGTGAACACATGCTGGGCCTCCAGCTGCACACTACCAATATCTGCAACAGCTACATTGTCCCTGTTGGGGTGTGAAGGAAGTCAGCACATGGTAGCTGTATTTTAGCTGTACTGCAGCTTTCAACAGTAAGCTAAGCTACCAGCAAATACATACAGCATGGTCATTTTGGCAGATGAAAAAGAAACAGTCATGAGCTACAAAACTAACGTATACTGTTTAAAAAGAATAAGCGTTCATGTTAATATGAAGTGTAAACTAATCTAAAGAACCAAATAGCATTTTTTAATTCACATGCCAAATGAAAACAAAACAAACCACACAAACAAAAAAAAACCCACACCAAAAACTGGAAAAAAAAACCCCAAAACCCAAACCAAAAAAGCAGGTAAATAATTCAATGCAGTCCCTGCTGGTGAGGAGGAACCATGCTTAGAGCTGGAAATCAGATTCCATTACTACAGTTATCTTTTACAATTGCAATCAGCTTCTATCAGAATGCATACTTCACAGAACTGGAAGAGTACCATGGAGTTAAAATGACCATGAGCCAGTGACAATTACATGTAGACTTGAAGGTTAAGCTATGGAAATAGCTCTACTAATTCTTAAGGTGTTCGCTTTCTATTTCTCCTTGCTTTCAACATAACGAGGGTGAATAGTTACAGTGCAAGACTTGAACTGTCAGGCTAAAAGACATACTGAGCAGTTGGTCTTTTCCACTGGGTTCTTCTGAATTCATGGTTCACATAGTATGTCCTGCCAAGGATGTCTTGCCTTTCTTCCCAGCCTGAAGGCAGCGGAGGAGACTCATCCTGCTGCTGTTGTGGTTGGCTAGCAGCATCTGGTTGGTCCAGTATAATCCACCCCGGCTAAGAAATATAATATTCAGTAAGTTTAATATTATCAAAGTTGGAAAAGTATCTTAATTTCTTGAAGCACTCCCCATTTTAACTAAGGAGCAGTTCCACTACACCTTAAGTCAGCAGCATTGGCTCCGAGGTTTATTGTGTATATTTCTCAAGACATAATAGAATGAATTATTCATGCAAAATTCAAGCTCCTTAAACAGATGAGCATCAAAAGATGCTTGTTCCAGGAAAATTAACAGCATTCACAGAACAGATTTTAGAAAATAAATTTCACTTAATACATATGCTGCAAACCAGTAAGAGGAGCATACCATTTGTAACAGAAAGTTGCATTACAGCAAAGATGGTAACGCTAATTAGAGTTATATCTTGAAACCACTGATCTAAGTTGGATGTGCTTGCAAAAGATTACAAATGTCAAGCATTTAAGATGAAAACATCCCTATAAATCGGAAAGAGTTGAAATCCTAAAACCAGCAAGATATCTGTGGCTGACTGAGGTCAAACAACATTAAACAGCAGTAGAAATCCTGGGCAATGGTACATCCATTAACTCTAAACCAAGTAAGTTACACAGATTTCAAGGCCAGGTTGGATGAGGCCTTGAGTGACCTGTACTAGTGGGAGGTGTCCCTGCCTATGGTAGGGGGTTAGAACTAGGTGATCCTTGAGGTCCCTTCCATTCTATGATTCTATGATTTATGGCAAGTTGGCATTAGAACAAAACCTGATGTACTTTTTCTTCTTACGATGTAATCACAAAGCCACACCTTTAGTTAGAAAAGTCACTTCCACATTTTTATGCAGACTTAGAACTTTTAAGTTACAAGCAATTACTTTTAACTGGTTTGTTTTTTCCTAAAGCACAATTTATAGCTTATTGATTATTAATATCCATTTTTACTGTAACTACCCTTAACAGGTGAAGACATTTGCTTGTTTTTTCAGCAATAAATACATCTTTTCCCACCTCTAATTCTTCAGCCTGTTCTGTGGTTTCTTCTTCAGACCCATTGCTTTTAGGTAAATAGGTCATTTTTAATCTAAGGTGGCCTTTAACTCTGGATTTATGGCTGTAGAAGAGGAAATAAAGGTTGTTATTGCGCACTTATGAAATTGTTACCTGGAAGTAAAATAAATAGCTGAGAACGCACAGCAAGTGTTTAATTTAGTCCTATATGGTATTAAGGCTTTAGACTTCTGAGTACAACTTGTTGTTATGTACCACAACTGGAGATCTTTCTTTGCAACTCAGTCTTCTGAAAACTTCTCCAGTATCCAATGTATAACAATGAAGAACAAAAATATAAGAATAATGACAATTTAATTCTTTGACTTTGCGCAGATAACCTATCAAACATTTTTTCAATCTACAGGACTACTTAGCCTATAACTTTAAGTTATAGCAAGCTCATACATATCAATATCTGTTTAGCTAAGTGCATCAATAAAACCTTGAAAATATAATTTCATTATACTGACTTAATTTAATATTATCACTTGGTAAAAGAATCTGCCAAATTATCTCATTTATTTGACTAATGGTATAGGAATAAAAAGAAAAACCAAAAAAGTCTTGAAGATATCACACTAGTGAGTCAACTGTATACTTGCACATCATCATACTAAAGTGAAGGGAAAAACAACTTCAAACCCCCAAATCCCAGATCACTAAGGTCTAATGCTCTGCACTCTTATTACGGACGTGGTTTGGGTATTTTTTTGGGGGTGGTTTCGTTTGTTTGGTTTGGTTTTGCAGGGGGTCTGAGCTTGGCAGAAAAGGTGAATTAGATTCTAACATTCAGAAAAATATTTCAAATTGGACTATAAACATGTTCATTCAGATAATATTTTGGTTTCCAATAAACCCACAAGCCTTTGAAAGGGGAAGTAACCTTATTAATTTTCCAACGAAGCAATAAATTTCAGAATATTAACACATTAATAGTTCTCACTCATCTTGAGGTATTGATATGGTATTAACCTTCTTACTAATATTCTTCACTGAGTAAATGCAAAGATGAAGAAAATTGAAGAACATGTGTTAACAATACTAAGGTATCCGAAAGTTAGAAAAGATATCAAGGCAGAAAAGTGCCAGAAATCTGTGGCAGTATCTCTTAATATAAAGCACTGCCAAATTCATATGGTAGTCACTACAAGAAGAGGTCATACCCTTGACTAACAAACAACAAATTAAGTTAATTGATGTAGATACAACAAGTAATTATTCTTCGTGCATTTAAAGGATAGGGAATGTTAATTCAGAAAAACAGGAGATCAAAATGAAACTTGACAGCCACTAGCTCTGTTAAAACAATTGATGTGCTAAAAAACAGGAAGTGTGAAATATTTTTAAAATACCTCTGCTAGCACTGTGGCTGAGAAAGTGAGATAGATCCCACATGTTCTGATACTACTTCTAAATCTGAATTGGTATCTTACATATTTTATTTCTAATGAAAGTTGCTGAAAATGCCTCAGATTTAAGTTAAGAATCTACCTTTTAAAAACTAACATGAAACATTTAATATCAGTGCCAAAGAATTACTTGAAAATCCCTTGGGTTTAACAGGCCTTCCTAAACATTAAACAGCTTTTTTAGTTTTACATTTTTAGTTATTGAAACAAATGCTGACTCTTCAGTAGAATGACAAATACTTACACCCCACTGATGCTCAAATTTCTTTGATGAAAGCAAAATGTATCATAAAATTTACGTATGTAGGGACATTATGTAACAGCATTGTTTAGATATGAAAGTTAGTATTTTTATGTTTGCTCACTAACCTTCTTGGATGAAGAACAAAATCCTTAAATGTATATGGCCTCTCCATACTTGGATTTTCTGTCTGGAATAAGATTTTTTTTTTTCAAGAAAAATCAGTATCAAATTTATGAAGTTAAAGAAAATTATCAGAAACTTACAAAGAGTTTTATTAAAGGCTGTAACATTTTAAAATTTAAATTATAGGCTTAGGTATAGTTATAGTAATCCCATCTTAATCTTCCTAATAAAATTAATTCCCTATTTCAAGGTAAAAAAAAAGAAAAATCACAAACAATCAGCCCCCCCCCCCCCAAAAAAAGCCCACAACCAAAAATTTCAATACATACTTAATATTAGTTTTTAAAGCAGAAGAAAAAAAAAACTGTTATGACTGAAATGGAGAAATAGATTCTTGGTTTTCACAATTAAAAAAAGCTATCCTAAGGGTTTTTTTATTTCAAAGTATTTTTCAAATATTTTAACACAAAACATCCATGAAAAGCCATTTCTAGCTTTAGATTTGTGGATAAAAACAATTATAAAAGAATCCCCTCTGAGAACATCTCTGTTCTGATTCATAAAAGTGAGAGTGCCTGATAGAAAGAATTAACAGAGGTAAGCAGATGTAGTTTTATAAATATATATCCCAGATACAGGTAGAGAAATACATGAGGCATCATTAAAGAAAATAAAGCTATTTATTTCTCTAGTTAATATAAAACTACTTATGATCCACATGAATTTCTGCAAGTCTTAGAAAAACAACTGATTTTTGCAATTATATTTTGCTATTTCAAAATAAAAACAAAAATACAGACCGGTAACTGATAAAGAGGAATATCCACTTGCCCAAGAAAATCATCTCGAGTCTATGGAAAATAAAAAACAAACAAAAACCACAAAAAGTTTAAAGTTGCAAGCTGTTTTGAAAAGATTGTTACCAAAGCCTTGATAGCACAGTAACACTTTCTAAGAATGTGAAGACAATTGTTACAGACAGTAAGATTTGTTCTGTACAGAATGAGTTCTGACTGACCCAGAACTTAGAGTGCCTTTGGATACTTTTGCCTTCTTGAAAATAAATGAAGTTTGAGGGAGCTGGGGGTGGAGATGTAGGTTGGTTTTAAAATCATAGAGTAATGCTAATAAAATAGGAGGGTTGTTCAGCATCAGCATCTCTACTAGAAACATCACCCTAAAAGAGCAAAGCCTGTTTCACTAATTGTCTCAACCAATATTTAAGCAACTAAACATTTATCACAGATAACAGAACTCAAGAGCTTTCTCCTAGGAGCAACTTCTGAAAGCCTAGACAGCTGTTTAAAACAGGCATATATATATATAAATACCTTATTTTAAAAACACAACTACTATAGAAAATAAGAGAATGCAAAAATGTTTCATCTGTGACAAATGCTTTGGAAATTTCAACAATTCCAGCAGTCCCAAGCCCAGCAGCAGGAGCTTCTCATTTGCCATCTCCTCTACCCCTGCCTAATATTCTTGTTGACATATTAAAAAAGTGCTAAAATTCATTACATCTATGAAAAAATGCCATTTGCCTACACGCATTGTAGAACTTAAGCAACTGCAGTCTGAAAGATTCCGCCCTGACTCGGAAGTCTGAACTGTCTGACTACAACCAGATTATGAAAACAGTGACTCTGCACTCTGATTCCCTCCAGCCCATGCTGTAGTATCAGGGGAGGGACAGACAAGACAGAGTATGACTGTATCATTTACTTTTGCTCACTCAGTTTTGCCTGCCAAAGAAATTTAAATTTTGGTAATTGATGTAGATAATTTCAGCACTGACCAACAGTTGCTCCCAACAGGCAAAGCACTTTACTTGATTGCTTACAGGATTACTGAGGCATAAGCTGAGTTGTTTCAAATTAGTTTGTGATCTGAAAGCCTTTGCAAATGTTCACAAAAGTAGGAAACTGTATTGTATGGGTCACTTAACGTGAGGACATATCACTGTGTGCTAAAATCAATGTGCTAAAAATCTAGGGATACATTAAATTTAATTTGTACTATGCATGTCTTAGATTTGAGAAGGGAGTGGAAATAAATGCAGAACACACATGTATTTATCTCACCAACTCATTTGAGATAAGCTACAGGCTTCCATACCTGAAAAGTCCAAAGCTTCCCAGAACTACTAGAGGAAAACTTTCTGTAATATTACAAACCACAAGCTTCTGGAAAAATGCAGTTATCAATTTTGCCTATGAGGTTCTTTCTAAAATGGCACAGCGCATACCTCAGGCGTTAAAAGGCTTAGTATTTGTAAAGTTCTTGGCAATCCTCAAGTGGAACATACCTTTCAAATAAATTACTGGAATGTGGGACAAATGTCTGCTGTATTTTAAAAAATCTCAGAACATGGTTATTTGTTACAGCCACTATTTCAGTACCGACTCTTGTTATTCACTATATTACTCTCCTGTCTCTCCTGCTATTTTTAGCAGATAGCCTTGATAATTAACCTTTAACAGTATTTTCTCCTTCAGCCAGAAGCAAAATCCTCCAGTGAAGATTTTTGTTCACCTCTGAACAACTAATGCATAGATCAGACAGCAGAAGTGCTCCAGCAACATGCCACACTATGTCAAGTTGACTAATTGCATCCAAAAACGCACCAAAGAGGCTTTTAAATGGACATCACACACAATAACAATTAAATGTCAATGGAGTTGAAACTTTTTGGATCTCTGCTTCATGACAGCAGGCTTCCCAGCTTTTTCAAGACAGACAAGTGTGTCAGTTATTCCTGTCAACTTCTGACTTAACAGCCTGAGAACTCAAACTTTCTGCTTGCCAAACCAGAAGTGCATAAACTTCAATTAATGATATAGTACACTACAAAGAGGCCTTTTATTTCACTGTTTCATTGGCTTAGTCTATAGATAGTTATTAAAAACATGTGAGGACAGACAGTTGCTGTATACATTTAAGAACTTTAGTACAATGCCAAAGCAACCGCTCAAAGAGAAAAACACCAAAAGAAAGTAATCCATTCCAAAACTCATTTTCATCTATTTTATATGTACTTAACAATTAGGATTCTGGATTTTTTTTTTTCTGCAATTTTCATCAGAAACTGGTTTTAAACAGACACATTTATCTGACTACACACTTAAGAGTAGTACTAAGAATATTACCCATGATTTACCAGGTTTGAAGACAGTTAAACAATGTAATGCCTTTCTAAACTGCTAGATTCACCAGTGCCTTTTGAAACAGCTCTGATTTAAGACCACAGTGTTGAAATCACAGGTATTTTGTCCAGCAACTTTTCTGACTTATATTTGCTGGTGTTAATGTATGAAGTAGAACTTAAGGATATTCCCAGTATTTTTCTGACTAAACAGACAGCTAGTTGTGTGTAAGTCACATAAGCACAGAAATCTACAGCTGTATGGCAAAATGAGAAAGCATACAGCCTTTATGGAAAGGAACATAAAGTATCAATTGAAACAAGAAAAAAAAAGCAAACAGTGATCTGGACTATCACCTCTTAAGAAAACAAGAGCTCAATAGATCCCTTATAAAACCAACATATCAACATTATCAACATTAGTTACAACTTCCATGAGAATTAAAAAACAAAGCAAAAACAAACCTAACACACACAACAAAAGCAAATTAAAATATTTTCATGCTGCACTAAGTGTATTATTTGGTTCCCCTGAACTCTACATTGAGCAAAGTGGGGTTTTTTTCCTTCTATAAAACACTGCCAGCATATGCTATTCACCATAGCAAAACAACAGTTTCAAAAAAGCAAAATTGAATTATCATGTTAAGATCTTGTATCAGTGGATTCTAAGAGTAACATTTTCTCTGTCTTGCAAAGGAATAAATACTTAGTTGCATGGAATTCATTACAATCCCAGTCTCCAGTATATTTAAGAGGGAGAGGCAGATGGCAAGAATTTTTTCATGTAGCCATTTCTTTCAGGCTGGTATCTATGATCAACTGTCTATGATACTGAGATGTAAGAACCTGTCTGTATTTTCAAAATAGACAAAATAGAGACTGTTACATCCATTATTACACAACATCTGTTTCTGCAGAATCTTCTGCCCTGCTGCTGCTTCAACAGCAAGGTGTCAGCATAACATGCCTCAGCAGTTTCACCATCTGTTTAACAGACAGCATTTAGAAATAACACTGAAGTTATTTTCACTAATTCTCCCTTGCTTCCAAAGATATTTTCAGAGAACTGCTCTCTAAGACCACAGCAGAGGTGTCATTTGTTTCTCCATTTATAACTTACAAGTGCACATAGAATCAGAACCTTATAGATAGCTTGCTTAAAACTCATATTTAGTCTACAGTAATTTTATAAAAACATTCATATATTGCTCCACTCAATGTCTGCTATGAGAACTTGTGCTTAAATGTTCATTAACTCAGTTTAAGACGGTTGGAGTGTTTTTTCTGTATACAAGAACTCATTTTCACAAAGGTCATAGGAAGACAAGGAGTCTTTGAATAACCAAAGCATACTTAAGCACAACATAAACAGAGAACAAGACCAAAGTTAGTTATGTGTATATTTTATTAATCAAGAATTTGAGTTTTTGGTTTTATGGACAGATGTGCCAAACAAGCTACCATACAAAAAGCAGGAGAACTATGTATTATTAAAAGTCAAGAGCCAATCTAGATCTGTCCTCTTCCATTAAACCAGACACTACTCAAAAAAAACCAAAAAACCCAAACACCCAAAAAACCCCCCCCAACTTTTACATGTGTTTGTGGAAGCATTTGTGCCACATCTCAGGACTTCAAATAAAATTCTTCAAACCAACTCCTGTACTGACAATTCCAGGTGCACTTTTACCTTCACCAATTAACACTATAAAGCTTAAAACACCCAAAAAATATAGAGCCTATCAGATGTTAAACTGCATGTAAAATTTGCTCCCTGAAAGGAGCAACAGATAAACCAGGTATGACAAGCTAACCACACTGGCTAATTAATACACTTAGCTTAAGGACTCAGTACACAACCAACCTTTTGTTACTCAGAGTAAAAGGGAATGTCTCTGTATCATAGTCTCACTCCTGGTGGCTCATTAGGTGCAGTACACTGCTACCTAGATGCACAAAATCAGGCTGAACATGGAATTTGCTTTTTCCAGTCTTAAACGTAACTTTGAGCAGTTGGTTTAGGCTGTACAAGTAACTGACCTCTTCTATGAAAGTTTCAGTGAACATGGCGGGGCTGGATGCAGGCAGAATGGCCAAAGTTAGTCCACTGGCTTTCAAAAACATTCTTAGTGTACTGTTGATAGACATTCAGCACCAACAGTAGCTCAGGAAATTCCCTGTGTCTTTGAACCAGCACACAGCTACTGGTAGCTACCAGCCACACAGCGGTATTCCATGCTCCTCTGCACTCCATGCTAGTCCTTAGCCCTACTGATCTTGAGCCCCTGGCCCTACCTGTTGTGCTTTCCCAGTTGCAAGTCTAAATCTACTGCTGCCAGCCCTAAACAGACAGATAACCCTGGCATAGCAGAACTTATCAGTTTGTCTTAAAACTGTGCTATGCTGAAGTTATAAATCCGACCTGTCCAAACCAGTCTATGTGAACTGGTCTTGGATTCCTCAACCTCTATGACAAGGCAACAACACAAATGATCCACCCACAATTACTTTTACAACAAAAGCACTATTGCATTCTATTTCAGATAAGCTCAGTCACATTTCTTACTCAAGTTTCATTACACTCCCCACACTAGACATGGGGTTTATTTGCCTATAATTTGCCAGATGTTAACCACCTTGGATTTATTCCTTACAAATTAAGTATTTGTCTCAAATTGAACTTACTAGAAACAGTGGTTACTGTAAACAACTAAGGCAGAAACTCTATTAAAAAATAAGCAATGTTTATAATAAATTTCAGATTTTTACTTCAAAAAACCCTTCTTGCTTTCATATTACTGAACAAGAGCTTCTCTCTTATGCTAGAAAAAATCACCAATTGCCAGAGAAAACCTCTAGGTCTAGAACAATCCGGTTCTATATTTCTTCTCATGTTCCTCTCACTGAGTAGCTGGAGTGTCCCATTTGCATTTTAATATGCCATAACTTCAATGCCTCCAACAAGTTTGTATATAATTTCAGCCAGGAACTTGCTGAAGTCCTTCTTAAATTCTGCTTATGTTACAGTTGATACAGCTAAAAGCAGCCCAAGGTCTTAAACAACCATCGCATTTATCTGTACACTTTTCAGCTTACCATAAACAGCTGCATCAGAAAATAGTAACGTACTCTTTTGAAACAGCTGATTATAGGCCCATTAACACTGAATTGAGCTATAAGCATTTTGCTGACTGCATTCCCAAATCAGTGTGTTTTGCTCATCACAGGGAGTGAGAAAAAAAATTCACTTGAAACAGAGACACTTAATAGAAACACAAGGTAGTTCCCTTCAGACAAGGGTGAAAGTCAGTCATAAGCAAATTAATTTCCTGAAAAGGCCAGTCAGCTTTGCTTGCTTGATCAGTATGTGGAATTCATCCACTCCTAAAAGATTAGAAAACATGTGTTGGAACATAGAACACCATTCTCGGCCCAGGGTGAGGGGAAAACTTGAAAGAACATTTCTACCATTTGATTCTAAATGGCTGACCAGGCACCAAAGAGACTTAACAGTCAGATTAACACTCTCTGTAGCCTTACATCCTTTCCCTAATAATGACCAAGAACAGATGCTTAAGGAAATTATAAAAGCAACGGTTAAGAATAGTACTTCCTCTGCTATATCCTCCAGTTTCTAGTAAGTGATCACAGACTTTCTCATCCTGATGTTAAAATACGTATTGAGAATGTAATACTCTTGGGCAGACCTTCCTTCAATTTACTAAACCTCTTCTTGAAATCCACTTCCACTTTTAGCATGCACAGCATCTTGTGGCAGTGAGCTCAGCAACATGTAAGAGAACATATTTTTTTTACTGGAGTGGATTCTCTGTTTAAATTGACCTCCCCTGAACTATAGTTCCATAAAACTCCCTGTATGTCACCTTTTTCCCCTCCTCAAAGCTGAAAAGCCCTTGGTCTACTTAGTGCCTGCTCACATAAAATTTATCCCAATCTCGTGGCCCTTCTCGGTGTATTTCTAGTTCCGTTACATTCTTCCTGAAGAGGATGACCAGAAATGTGCGTATGTGGATTTGTGCAACTCCATGCTGCTTAATTTTGTCAGTTTATTCCTTTCCTAATAAATCCTAACCTTCAATTTGCCTTTTAAACTGTCAACAAGATTTGAGCTGACATTTTCAGCAAGTCACTCACTGTGACAAACTATTCCCTGACGAGGATGGGAGACCATTACCACACATGCGCCACTAGATGTTCTTCCTCTCATGTAGTACTTGGCATTTATCAATGCTGATTTTCAAATTGTCCATTCTGCTGTCTAGTCACTCACTATCACAAGATATTTTTTTTCTGCAACTTCACAGGTTACAGTTTAATTCTCACTTTTGTTTCTTAAGTTTTAATTAGTTGTCATCAATGAGGAATGTCAATGTGTGGAGACCATTTTTCAGAACTTTTGCTAAGGGTTCTCGTCAAATACTATTAAAAGCTCAGTGTCCTGCATTAACCAGCTCACCCATATTTGCATGTCATTGCTTAGTTTGATTTGCAAGACAGAACTTTTAACGGGCTCCCTCCTTGTAAACTGAAAACATGTCATACGGCTACTAATTCTATTCCACATACTCTTCCTTCCAGACTGGCCTGTAGCAGTAGCTTGTAGTTCCTCTTTCGGTCACTTAAAAATATCAGCGTACTACTTAGCATCTTCCTTCAGTAAGGGAATCTAATAGAGTAAAAGACTATTCGTTATAGCTAGCATTTCAACAAACATTAGTTGTTAAAGGCTTTTGTCTTATGAAACAATTCTTATATCACCATAACATTTAAAAAAAAAAAGTTTTTGTTTAACCCAAAATGTTGATCTCATTTCTCACTGAGAGCAACCAGATCTGAAGGTCTGCAAGTTGTTTGGCTAGTAAAGACTAAAGAGAACTACGTCACTATCTCGCCTCGGGAACAAGTTTTACTGTAACACATCCTTAAAGGTATACTAAGCCTTAAGAGAAAATTACTATGGCTTGTGGCTGTATTAAAAAATCCACACCATCAGTGCTGCCCACTTTCTCATGATAGACCAAAAGGACATGAATCAACCTGAAGGCTGGATAATTAAGTATTTACGTAAGCTGTTTCAGGAGCTCTGCTCTGCACGGTTTTCCAGTTTTAGTTCCCCCTTTCATTGGCGTGAGAAACCTATCTAAACTCAGTTCAGACTGAAAACAGAGTGAGGTTAATCATAATATGAGCAGAACACAATCAAGGAAAAATTCCTCTTCAATATGTATGCATAATGTCTGCTGGTGACTACAATGTGCTAGAGCTCTCGTGTAAAGGGTTATTGAAGTATTCTGCTACAGCTCAGACACTGCTCCTCGCAGCACAAACATATTCTGAAAGTTACACATAGCTCATTGTTGCCAAATACAACTTGCTAAAAGTGACAAGGAAATGTTAGTGACGGAGCCAATACCAAACAATGTTACTTGACTACTTCCTTTGCTAATGCTTCCACACAGGAACTGTTCACAGATAGTGCTGACTGTAAGGTTTATCACATGCTTTGTGTGTAATCTTCTTTCTCCCCTTGAATAAGATTGCTAATCAAAAGCAGAAGGGATGAAGAAAGGTGAAGAAGCTGTAACAAAAATCTGTATTTAAGCAAGATGGAAAATAAAATAAATCAGCACAATTTATAAAAGCCCTACATATCATTATTATATAAGGGATGAAAAACAGGTGCTTGCTTACAACTGATTATAATTTCTAATTATATAGAATCATAGAATGGTAAGGTTGGAAGGGATCTCAAGGATCATCTAGTTCCAACCCCCTGCCACAGGCAGGGACACCTCCCACTAGCACAGGTCATTCAAGACCTCATCCTCCCTGGACGTGTTCAAGGCCAGGCTGGGAGCAGCCACAACCTCCCTGGGCAACCTGTTCCAGTGCCTCACCACCCTCACTGTAAAGAACTTCCTCCTAACATCTAGCCTAAGTCTTCCCTCTGCCAGTTTGAACCCATTGCCCCTTGTCCTGTCATTACAAGACCGTTGTAAATAGTCCCTCCCCAGCCTTCCTGTAGGCCCCCTTCAGATACTGGAAGGCTACTATAAGGTTTCCTCAAAGCCTTCTCTTCTCCAGAACTCTCTCAGCCTGTCCTCACAGGAGAGCTGCTCCAGCCCTCTGACCATCTTTGTGGTCCTCCTCTGGACCTGCTCCAACAGTTCCATGTCCTTCCTGTGCTGGGGGCTCCAGAACTGCACACAGTACTCCAGATACTACATATCCTTCAAGACATGCTATACTTAAGAATATAAAAGTTACTAGGTAATGAGGTTATCATAGCACAATAGCATAAAGAAATGTCAGTTGGTGCTTTGCTTTGTATTGCATCTATAATCTTTCTTCACCTGTCTCCTTTGCATCTCACTTCTGGCACAGGTTTGAGACTCCAATGGCCATTCAGCCCCTTTGCTCAGTATGCAAAGATGGGGATGTCTGGAGAGAAGTCACAGTTGTCTTCCCCTTCCCTTGGCACTTTTCCCTGATTGGACCATTACCTCCTGTGAAGAAGTTTTGCTAGAACAAAAGCTTTATATTTAGAGAGCATAAAAAAAAGCTTTAGAGTTCCAACTGAAGGATTTCTTCACACAAACCTGAAAGCCAAAAAACGTTTTGGTTATCTTCAACTACCTGTGAAGTTTTTTTGCTTCAAAATGTGCATTCTGCGCAGTACAGATAAAACTTGAGTAAAATTACTTGTAGATCAAAGGACAATAATGGGACTCCCTTAACTGTGTATGAAATTATTTTAAAGGTATACAGTTACTGAAACTGATTTTGAAGTACATTTATGATATTCATATTTTCTAACCAGCAGTGATACTGATGGGGAAGGAATGGCTAACGTCAACAGGGATCTCAGCATAATATTTTACTTGTTAAAGAGATTAACACAGCTTCTTTTTTTTTTAAATAAAGTTTATGGTCTGCAGTAAGTTAAGCTGTAGTCACTGCTTCTGCATTACTCTTAGAGTTTACATACATAAGATAACATGTAAACTATTCCCTTACTCACTTCTATGCTCCCAATTCACATCTGTGATGTCAAAGTGCTTTACTTGCAGATCTATTTATACCCTAAGCAAAAAATAGATGCACTGCAAAATAAATTAAAAGCAGAAATAAGAACTCAAGGATAGCCTTCAATGCTGCAATCATGAACTACCTCTTCCTCCTGATTCACATAAATAGAATTCCACTGTCTACTGTAGAACTTACTCAGTAAGTTTCTGTTAAAGATCAGTAGTGGTAAGTAGGCCATCACCACTCCACATTTTTAATTAAATTGAAAAACAATCTAAGGCCAGTTGTCACAGAAATGGAGTTTAATTTTTTTTTGTTCTTTTTAATTTTTTTTAAGGTCAGCCTTTAACAAGCTGTTGATTATAGAAAGCAGGAAATCTGATATGAGGTGGATGAAGTCAAGTAGCTAGGCACGTAAGAAAAGAATTCATAGACCTTTCACTGCTTTGGACTCTGGAGTCTCTAACCAAAGCAGTGATTTGATTTCATGACTGCTCTGTACAGATAGCTGACATTACTCAATGCTACTCCAGTATCAACTCGTTAAATTTGAACCCAGACTCAGCATATCAGTATACTAGGCCAGACTAACTGGAGTCAACAGAAATATTTTCGGAGTTGTTTATTTTTAAATGCGTCACAATACACCATGATAATTAACTGGACTATATAATTAAATGATTGCCACAGAATCTGTTACATTTGTCACAAAAACTGTGACAGCAAATACAATACTATTTACCTATTTTGTTCCACTGATTTGCTCAATTCGTGTAAAATCAGCTACAGTTTTTGCTTTGGTGAAGGAGGCTCTTAATTTTTTGATAACATGTTTTATGGGATATTCTATAAAAAACAATTTTACATCAAGACTGAAAGCACCATTTTAGAATTGGAAGTCTTCTGCACCTGTTGCTGCATAAAGGATTCTGAAACAAGTACACTACTACAAAACTTTCAGTATCAAGTTTTCCGGTGTCAGAGATCTTTTGAATTTGTAGGTAGACGTGGCACAAATCTAAGTATTTGCAAACACATGAAAAGTGCAAAATAACAACAATATGAGTTTCAGATGATTTTTTTTTTAAACTTGTCTCTCATTCTAGTCAAAACATGAAATCTTAAGAACTCAAGAAGCTTAAGACATGCTGCCACATTAACACAGTAAAAATGCTCAACTACCACAGAGCTATGTTATTGAGTGCTTAAAAAAATTTAAGTCTCCTTAGATTTTATGTCAATCCACCCTTAACACTGGTTCTGGGAAACTTAAACAAACTACTTCAGTGTCTTACAAGGTTTTCTGGAAATCTTTGCTAACAATCTAATCCTGAACTTGGATTCTATCCAAACTGAGTTTATTGAAATTGCCTTTGCTTACTGCAGAAGGGGTTGGACTAAACAATCTTTGGAGGTATCTTCCAACCTAGACCATTCTATGATTCTATGAAATTCACTCAATATAAAAATATAAAATACCTTACATATCAGCTGTCATGAATCACAGAGACTAGCACTGCAAGTTGAAGAAAATTGCACTTGGAAGTGCATGATTCAACATGTTTTCCTTTTTCTAATATACTGTTAAAATTAATTATATACAGACTACTACAAAAATATCATAATCTGTTTGTGCTTGCTGTGGAATTTACCATCAACTGCAGACTTTGATTTTGGGATGAAGAGTCACCAAACAATATACATAGTGATTACCTGTGATCCACTGTGAGCTTTATAATGAAGCTTAACCACAGACTGCAGTTTTACAAGGAGGAAAGCACATTTATCTTCAAGCTCTAAGCAAAAGGCAGTACAAAATTCCAAAGAAGTTAAGAAGTATAGAAACATCAGGCATTACTCTCAGGGCAACAACAGACTGAAAGCTACAGGCTAATACCTCCAAGGCAAATATATTAACTAGTTTAGAAACAGACTGTCATAACTATAGATCTTTGGCATAAACTCTTTTGCTTAAGCAAGCACATTGGTTAAATTGTAGTAGTGCCAATTCATGAAGAATGGGATCTTAAAACAATTTTGGTAAGCATTAATTGTTGCACTTCTATCAGCATTCACAACTATAATATAGAATATTCAGGTCATTCGAGTCCTAACAACCTCTTAAAATCTATATTCTGTGGCTTACACCTTACTAACAATATAAATTGCCTTAATAGTTAAGAAGAGCAAATACATTTCTGCAGTTTAGTTGGATATGAGTTTCATTACAAAAAAAACAACAGTTTAATATAAGCTTTCTAGACCCAAGTACTATACTTTGAACTGCAAAGTTGTTGGCAGAGGTATTAAATTACAGTGTACTGCTCAGGCTGAAGTAGTGGTTGGAAGGAAAGAAAAAAAAAAAAGAAGAAAGGAAACACTGAAAATTCCTGTGGTTCAGGGTGTACACAGAAACAAATGGCATTTGTGGTTTCTATGCTCAAATGTCACTTATCTTTAATTCTACATGCAGCGAACTGTTGTGTAACAAAGTCTATAAGAAAAAAAAAATTCTAAAAGATCACAGTAATTCACCCATTTTACATGCAATTTTAGCAATTACTATTAATTTACTGTTAAGTTTTAACTATAACTACAGAGCTCCATCTGAAGTTTAAATAAATCCATGTACAGATAATTGGACAATAAAATCCCTTTGAGTTCCTGTAAAAAGGAAATTACTGTTTATAATATATTAAATACAAGTATTTCACTGTAAGATCTATTCACCTATGCCACTGTATCATATTCTAAGAAACACGACAAAAAACTTAATGTAACAGATAATATAAAAATTAATGTCCTAGTGGAGACAGTTTGACACCATTAGGAAATTCTGAAATCATTGCATTTAAGTATTGATTGGAAATTTTATTATTTTCCAGTTACATCTCAGCTGTGAAATACTGTTCGATTTTTCTACAGACCAGAACACTCACCTTATGGGGCCTCTGGAAAGAAGTGCTAGACATTTCCCTTTTAGAGGTTCCATATCTTTTCTTAACACCAGTTGTTTTTCCTTCATTCCCAGGTTTGAACTGTATGTGTAACTGAGATGTTCTTGCACTATGACACTTGTACTTAAGGCTGGATAAACAGCAAGAAACTTTTTGATGTGATCCTTCTAATGAAACACTCCTTTGCAAAACATGGTGGATTTTGCTCATCTGTGCGTTCGGTCTTTCCAGTTCATTTATATCACTGTGATATTCTGAATCTGGTTTTGAGGGTAAACATGCCGATGTGCTGCGTGCCAGTTTTAAATGCGGGCATTCTGCACTGGAGTTCAGATTTAACTCCGGACTGCAGCAGCTATTAACCATTTCACTGCTTGATGCTAACGTTCGTGGAGTGAGATGAACTGAAACACGTGAGAAGCCATCATATACATCTTCACAAGTGGCCTGCTCAGAACTACTCAAAATCTGGCTTTTGTCCTGTAATGATCTGTTCAAGTAAAGTGGTCGAATGTCTCTGACTTCACCAGAAGTGTAAACTGTTTTAGACAGTCGAAGTCCATTGACTGCTGTTGAAAGAGATCCCTTGGAAATGGTTTGATCATCTTTTTGTGCCAGCTCACTAGGAGAAATAATTAGTTTATGGGATGTCTGATAGGCACTTCTATGTGATACCTGACCAGAGCTTACTGGAGAAGCTGGAGGAGTACTGGAAGGACTCCTAGGGAAAATAACCAGTGATGAACAACGTCGCAGTGGAATTTTAGTTTTCCTCCTCACTGATAAAGCATCTTGGTCAAAAGCAGTATTACTTTTACACAAAACTTCCTGAGACGAGTTCTTCCTATAGGGATTACATTTGTTTGCAGTGCTTCTATACGAAGAATCATCATATACAACATTACTACATAAAGTACCATCACTTGTCAAAAAAGTGCCACTACCACTGTCACTGATGACACTATTACTATATGAACCTCCATCACTTGTGGTACTTGCGCATGATCCATAGTCACTGCCAGCACTGCTGAATGATCCACTGTCACTGGCCGCAATACTGCTAAGACTGCCATTGCACATGGCAGTATTGCTCAGAAGGCTATCATTAGATCGATGATCAACCACAATTTCAGCACTGCCGTTTTCCTCATTACCAATACCAATGAATGAAGAGTCTTCGTCCGTAGCCACATCATCACCAGACTGAAAACATTCACTAGATTTTCTAGTCTGTAGGGAAATATGCAGTGAGGTGCTCTTTTTTATTTGCAGTGAAGACACAGTTGCATTTTCCTCTTGATTAATTACTTTATGCATTACAGGTGCATATGCAACTTGTCTAGGAGTCAGTTTCATTTGCGTAACGTTAGGTGCAGAATTCTGCAGTTTTTTGAAGTACATACAACTGTTACTATCCAAAACATCTCCAGAGACTTCCATTGATGGGTCTGTGTTCCTTCTTTGGGTAGTAAAATGCAATCTTAACCGTCGTGCCATTTGTTCTCATTTCCACACATGTTAGCAAATGAAAACCACAAATATCCTTCAGCAGAAAGGCTACAAGCAGCTGCACAGAGTCTAGAGCTTGTATATCACAACAGCAAAAAACCCATAAAAGCTGTAGTCTTTGTCCTAATTTCTAGAAGACATTAGTGTTAAAAAAAACCCAAACTGTACCTCTTGAAATGTCAGCCATTTGTTGAACTGCAGTTTCTGGACCATCTTTGCTTGCAGTCAGAAAACATTCATTCACAAAGCACTTACGTTCCAACGACCTCTGCTGCAACACACTGACAAACACTACTGACCTTGTTTCAATTATACCTTCTGTAATTTGAATAATGAGTACAACAATCAACTTCCAGTAATTCCACGTTTAAAACAGCAAGTCCTGCTGCGGCTGCACTAGCTGAGTCAATGTGTCGGTACTTTCCTCAGCAGCGTATGACTACTAATATTTTTACCCATAGGTTTAGAATTACAGGAAGTTGGTAGGAATGAAGTCCCATATAATTGAGTATCAAGTCTAGGATTGAATTTCCAAATAGTAACCATGCTAGCAAACTGCTGAGATTTGAATTATGCATAAACCAGTGAAATAAGCCTTATGCCCCTTAAAAAAAAAAGTCTCTGCATTAGTTAAATAAAACTTTAAAGAAACCTGGCATTATATTGCAATCTACATGCTGTTAAGCAAGCACAGTTTCTAAATATTTGCATAGTAAAAACTTCCCCTGCTAAATAACTCATAATTTTCAGTGAGCTTGTAACTGAATTAGAACCACAAAAAGTTATTCTAAGTAATAACTTGGTATTTATTTTCAGCCTAGCATGTAAACTTTTTATATTTCAACAATTTCAAATTACAGCTGTTAACAGTAGAAACAAACTATTCTTACAAGCCGAACTACCTCATCTTGTTTGATGGAAACCCACAACAAAAAGATATTGATTAGAACTCAATATGGCATGCAAATATATGACCAGCTATGCAAACTTTACAACACTGAGCTAAGTATGCAAATGCAATTACCAAGCACTATTACAGAAGAAAGCTATTCTGCATAATTACATAACTCTCTAAATGCATAAGACAGTTTGTAACTACAGATTTTTATTTCGTAAATAAAATGATTAGCACGCCAATATGTTAATCGACTGGCAAGTCTCACAAGAGCAATGGGATTGAGAATTCCTACAAAATGTTTCATAGGCTCATATCGTCTGAGAAAGTCCTTTGCCGGCACCTAGTGGGACTTCTGAAAAAGACAATCTTGTATTTCGTTAAGTGGGTTGGTTTGGTTGGTTCTGTTTGTTTGTTTGTTGCATTCGTTTGGGCTTTTTTAAAGAAACATTTGGCTATGAATGTACTTTGGAATACAGAAGCCATACATGATGCAGTACTAAATGCTACCACACTAACGCAAAATTACTTAGTGCCTCTGAAAAAGCGCAAACAGAAGAGAACACTAGGCCATTTATACATTTATAGGTCACACTACTAGATTTTTTTCTGCTCCATATTTATTTAACCTTTACTATATTTTAAGCTAGAAGGCAGTAAAATGAATATTTATGTCTCCTTCCCAAAAAGAGCCAAGAATCAAATTCACAGTACCCTATTTGCAAGCAACCAATTTGTTTTCTAATTATACTCCAGGGCTTACTTAGCTTCCATTACCTGAATTCCATTATTAGAATGCAGCAAAAAATTGATACTAGCTTATTCATAAAAAGCCAACAAATACATTTATTATGCTTTACTAACTGCACTTCTATTGTTATATATTGGAAGGGGATTGGGATAGGGGTAGAAGAAGCTTTTGGTCAGATTCATTAAGTTAATTTGAACTTCAAGCAATGTATTTTTAAAAAACACATAAATAACTCTCCCCACCAAAACAACAATAAACCGTAATAAAACACCCCCTAAGATATGCAAGTGAAAACTAAAAAAAAAAACCAAAACAAAACAAAACTTAATGCTCTTTTTCTCTCCAGCAATAAATTAGGAGCAGTTTGCAATACATTCTTGTACTACACAACAAATATCAACTTAATTACACATACTTCTTTTAAAGAAAGCAAGCAGCACTTGATTAATTGAATGTTTTTACCATTTTACTAAAGAAATCTCTAAGAATATAATGACCTGGCATTATTTGGTAACTTAAGATTTAAATAAAAATTTTCAACACATTGCTCATCCTTTGCTGTTCTGCAGACAACATGAGGAAGGTTTTAAAATGTAAAATTCTGTCTTGCTGAATTAGAGTTGACAAAAAATAAATTGAAAAAAAAGTTACATAAGTACTAATAGCTGTATTCAATTCCTAGTATCACTGACTTCTTCAGTATCAGTAAGAGATTTTGGGATTTTCTAAATATACACAATTGTGGCAAATTATTTTAAGAAAGACATAGCAAAAGGTCATTTAGCCCTTCTCTGGTCTATATCATAAGCAGTCTCATTGTCTTTCTTGACAGATTTTTTAATGTGCTTTTAAAGACCACCATAACTGAGGATTCCAGAAACTCCTCAAGCCCTTTAATTTACTTAACGCTTGCAACAAGTCAGTAAAACAAACTAAATATAGTGTTCCCATACCAAACCCAAGGCAGACAATTTTTGAAGTTTTAAAACTCTTAGAGAAAGATTTTTTTTAAACTTCAATCGTTGCTGATACAACCAATTAAATTTAAGCCTAACACTGAAGAAGCTTAGTTTTCACCCTGATTTTCAAGAAAGCAACATTTCTTAAAAAGTGGAGTTTTCAGACATCAATTTATACCCCAATGTAACAGGGAATAAAAGCACTCTGAATACATTTTTATGAAGAGGAAACCATCTATTGGGAGAACAGTCTTACAGAAGAGAATTTTAGTTTTATCAGTTTGCTTGTATCTTCTACCAATAGGTAGAAGAAAGGCTGATTAACACTGACACCCACTAAAATAATAGAAGCTGCAAATCCCGGTGAAAGAGCAGAAGCCACCTATGACTGCTGACGTGAAGAGGAATTAAAAGTGGAGGAGCTTGTCAGTTCTAAACAACAACAGATAAGAATTTGACTCACTTAAAAACAGCTGAAGACATCTGGGATAGAAACGTACTGTTTCTGAGATCAAGCCAAAGTCAAATAGGGAGATGGCCTTTTCCATTCACCAAATGAGTTGGAAAAGACGAAAATACTTGGTTTGTTGTGGAACTGCAATGATTGATGAGGCCATGATGTTTTGATGTCTAAACATAATCACACTTAAGAAACAAAGAAGAACTTCCAAGGCAACCCCAATAAAATGTTTTAGTGGTTCCTCTCCCATAAGCAAACAGGTCAAACAACTTAACATTCTTTCTCTAATCTAGATCAATTAAGGAGCTCTCTTGGTAGAAACCAGAAAGAAAGCACTGGCTTTTTACCCAAAAGAATCAATAATGTAACTTTATAATTGTGCCTTCTAACTTCCAGAGGGTGGCAGTAATGTTCCAACGGACGAAGTACTTTGACCTCAAGAATATACTGTAACCTATATCACCTTGAGACGAGTATTCCAACATCCTGATAAAATCATATTTAACCTGCCATCTGAGCCACAAATGCTGGTGCCTTTTAAAACTGCCTCTTTTTAAAAAAATAAGAGCTATCATATTTTAAATACTTCAATCAGGTAAATACAGTCAAATACTTGACTTCAGTCAAGAAACAAATGGTTTGGGGACTGTGTGATGCCTATAACCAAGAAACATGTCTCTTCTTTCTTACATCTAATTATGCTAGACCATTTGTGCTCCTATTTACACATATTTTCACCCTTTCCAACTTGAGCAAAAGAGCAGCTCCATGAAAGGAAAGATACAGTGGATTACTGAATATGCAGAAAGCATTAGGGAAAAAGAAGTTTTTCATAGCAAACATACTACTCCAGTATAACAGCTTCCAGAATGAAACCGTTTGGAGTACAAACTAAAGAGTACTCAGTCCCTCCTATTAGATTCAAACTGTTGCAGAAGGAAGTGTAATCCAGTGATAGAGAACGTCTGAGAAGTAGCTTTAGGATGCAAGCATGATGAATGTACTGCTCCTTGCTTTATCCATTATAATGAAATATAGAGACAGGAAGACAGGAAAGTAGACATCTTTACATGTAAAATGTGAGCACGGCCAGAGGAGATTTGATTCCACTGACAAAAATGCACAAGCTATCCCCATGACCTGCCAGGTCCCTATGACACCTAACTACTAGACCACAATCCAACATTCACTTTTTAAGATTTCCAAAGAAAACACACACATGCTTTCTTTCACGCCACTCTTCACACATCAAAGAAGCTTCTCACACTGTGTACAGAGATAATCAATACTACTTTGCTCATAGGAAAAACAAACATTCATTGTGGAGCTTTCAGTATCACAGAAGACTTAGGGCATATAATTTGAAAAGCACTATAAAACAAAAATGTTTTTGACTTAGAAGTTAAAGATAAAAATGTAACTTCTACAGAGCATCACAAAGTGATGTGTGTTAAATAAACTAATCAGATTTGCCTCTCACTTTTGGTTTCACTAGTTAGAATTGTTTGGTGTGGGTTCTTTATCCATGATGAATCCAGACAAACTTTCATTCACATTTTTAATGTATTACAAAATTAACACAAAAGGACCTACCAAACGGTTTTCATCAAACACTTCAAAAAGAAGTCTGTGTTTCTGAGGATTAACCTAGGAAAAATAAGTATGTTAATAGTTAAAACACATGCTGAATTCCAGAATCTCTCTTAAGTAACATCTCTGTTTATGCAAGAGGAAAGAAATATGCAAGACCTACATTAAATAGCAAATCTACACCTTGATACCATTTCACTATGCAACACATTTCTACTGGAATAAAGGAGCCAAGGCTGGTGCTATCCCAAACTGTTTTAAATCCATGCTTGAGTCTTCAAACATTCATGGAATAAAGAAGGTAACATCAAGACTGAAATTTAATTCTGGTACTAACAAAAATATTAACAAATGTATTCCCAAGGAAAGCAGCTTGTAAGCCTTTTGAACACTCATTACAGGCATATATCTAATTTTAAGCTGAAGTAGTCAGAAAATTTTCCAACTGTGTCAATGTAACATCCAAAGTAGGTAATAAGGCTGTAGAAACACTTACTCTAAATAAGAGTTCTTCATTCCACTTGGGGTTTAAGGACTACATGTGGGGAGAAAGAAAAAAAAAATAGAAAAAAAGGGCAGTATTAGTTATAGTGACAATTCTGTACTGGCACTTTACATGTGGTTTATTTTATGTAATGATCCACTTAAAGCATGAAAGTTTTAACCTTGCTGTTACAGGTAAAAGTCACAGGAGCCTTATAATGCTTAATACAGTAGAGAGACAATTTGTGCAAGTATTCTCACATTTTGGCTAATGCCAAGGGAACAGAGAAGGGCTCATTCATTATACAGTCCAAATTAGTTCATTTATGGTGTGCCTTCAGTAATAGTCACTGCCTTCAATTCACTATCTGTATTCCTTACATGCGAACGTATGTTAATCCTGAAATTACGAAGTCTTAAATGCCAAATCTCTCACCAATGTAATCTAGACTAGGTACAGATACAATATAACCTGCTCTACTGAACACATTTTTTCAATTGTGGCTATTTTAAAAAACAATACAGAGAACTCGAACTCACATCATAGCTAAACTAAAAGTCATCAGTACGAAAGAAAAATGCATGAGGAAAACAATTTAGAGACATACTTTCCACCTCACATGTAATTTTTTTCATTTTTAGTTATCTAACATAAGTTGCCGGTACTGGGACTGACTTTTTCCTCCAGGTAGTCCAGGAAAATGGGTAGTATCATGATTCAGGTTAACTGTGTAATTTGATGTTTAAAAGACAAGAAATTTTGTTTCTGTTTCAAACACAAGAAAGACAGAAGTTGTAAAATGATAAAGTAAAAAGATACACAGTAATAGAGATTCTTATAGCAGTAAAAATCACAGAAAATCAGAAGAATCCAGTATTTCCATGAATTACGTAGCTGTTAATCAGTACTAAGCTCATATTCCTCAGTGTTTCTCTACTATTGATTCAAAATAATGTCATGAACAGACGGAGTAGATAATGGAGCACACCTTTCCCCACATCTGTTTACTCAAATGACATATTAATTCCCATATTTCCTGTAGTAAAAACTTCCTCTAGAGTCTGATAAAAAACAAACCCCAAACTAAGAGATCCACAAAGATAAGATGGCTTACCTTTTTTATAGTTTTTGTCTGAACACTGGTAAGGACTCCATTCACTGGATCATACACTGTTACTTTCACATATGGGTCACTTGTGAAGGAGAAATAAAAAAGATAACCATGCTCCTTTATAATCTTTTTTTTTTTTGTCAGTGCTATTAGCAGTTTGGTTTTAAAAGGTTTAAATGAATATGAGCTATGAAACTAGGAGTTACAATTACTTTATGAACACTATTTACACTTGTACTTACAATCATTTTCTAAATAGTTCTACCTCTAAAACTAAACACTGTTACTATGATCACACTAGCTACACCATTTTATATTCTTTATACCACCACAATTTGATCCTCTCTTTTTCACAGTTCTCATTTCATGTGAACAGATTTAATAAATCTTTGCTTTTCAACAAAGCACATATGAAAAAAATCCCGAACAGTTATGATGGAAAAAGCTTGAAGTATTAAATCTTGGTTTTAACAACTTAGTACACTTGGAATTTGAGGTACTTTCTTGAATGTGCAAAAATGTTTTAAGAGTTTCACAGAGTTTGTGTTTAAGCCAATTTTTTATGTCAATGAAGGTGTCCTAGCAAGGTTGCCTAGTGGCCTACTCCCTCAGATGATTGCTTTCCTTCCCATACAGTAAACAAGTTTATATGAATATCTACTTTCATGAGGCTCAAGTTATTCAATTGCTCAGACTAATAACAGAAGATCACCAAGACTGTCTGCCATATGGTAAGAGAGCATACAGTTTTCACATATTTAAATTATGATGAGAAAAGCTGCACAATTTTTGTTAAAAGTAAAAACAGATGTACATATACAAAAACCCACAAAAAGATTGTCTGGCTTTTGGAAAAATACAAGTATCACAAGAAAAGTATATCTAGTGTTAAACTGGTGTTGCATGTAACAATTTTGTTAGTTTGAAAATAACAGCATTCCTGTACATATGCCAAGGCAGCTAACAGTAGAAGTTACTAAACCCACTTGTACTTTTCTAGACCATCTGCACGAGCCAGAGGAAAAAAAAAAAAAAAAAAAAAGGCAGCTTCAGCACAAGCTGCATGCTGCTTCTACATGATCCTACAAAGCACTTAAATTATCAATTCAAGTTTGCTCTTTCCTGTGGTAAATGTTAATCCACTGCGATTGTTTCTTCTCTTACAGGGATTGTTAACTTCTAAATTTGTACATATCCAGAGCCTGCAGTCATTAGCATGGGTTTACCACATCTACAGAAGTGGTGGATGCTGTTCCTTTGCATGTGATTTGAGTTAGAATAGTCTCACTCCTACCAGTGTTGTGTTTACTCCAAATCTCTAAAGCACAGATAAGACAATTTTGATTATAACTGAACTCTTGCTATTTCAGTTGCACTCTATTTGAAGAAAAATACCTGCATTTATCTATCCCTCCATAGAAAAGCTGTTTTACCATGCATAGAATCAAACATTCCAACTTATTGTATTGCCAGTGCGTAAGATCTGTCTCCAAGTTGCTCCTGGGCAAGAAAACAGATATCTTCATGTGTATATACTGTCTGAACATTCTGTAAGTTTAAACTGTTCTGACTTTTCTGGAAATAGGTAAAGCAGGATTTACTAAGACCTAAGCAGCTGTGGAAAGAAAATAAAGAAATAGCTGTTCCTTAATACATTAATGACATATATTCTTACCTGGCTCCTAGGATATCCTTCTTGGCCAGCCCAATTCCAGCTATAACCTTCACCCTGACAATACGAGTGTTCTCCTAAAATACAAACCAAGATATTCAAGATGCATTCAGATTTACTTTTCAGATCTACTTTTAGTTTATAAAGCTATAAGGAATTACTGGAAATTTTTTTTAATTTACACTGAAAACTATAAGTAATGCAGTTACCTTGACGGAAAAACTCTAAGTTTCAGTGGGAAATGTATTCTGCCGTTACCTCTTTTAAAGTCTTATCACCATCATATATTCACACAAGTTTGATACTATGTCTATCATCATAAGAAGATATTAATAAAGTAGCAAAGAACTCTTGAAAAAGGCAAGAATAAAGAATTCTTGCACCTATTTTCATTTAACAGCACAGAGAGGCTATACTTGTTACTGGGATTCCTGAAATGACCTGTCAGCAGGGTATGAGATTTTTAGCCACCCAAAATTCTATTTTGGTTACACATTATTCAAATCACAGTTTCACAGGAGTGATGTGATTGCACTCCTGTTAATTAATATAGCTGTGCAGAGTCTTAAATACCTCATCTGATAAGCCACTGAATTCAAGAGGGGGAAAAAAAGTCCCAACAGCTGTGACCATGTCAGAGGAAGAAGACAAATAAGCACTGTTTCTCTCGAAGTTAAAAAGCTTTGCAGATGAAGAACTGTTTGTAGGCAACAGCTAGTCACAGACGTTTGTGAGGAAAGCTGATGCAATCTAGGTGGTTAAGGAGTTAAATAGATACTGAGCAATGGGTAAAGCACCAGATGTTGTCCCTGGGGCCTTTCTGAATTCCACATATGATTGAAAGTGCTTTCAAAAGAAGATATAAAAGCAAAATTTGAGTGCTTCCATCATTGGTCACCCTCATAAACCACAGGACTGAACTGACTATACCCTCTTGCTGACAAAACAATCAATTAGCCAAGACAATTCCAGCCAAATCAAAAGTCTTCCACCTTCACCTCAAAGAAAATTGTCTCCTATTATGAAACCTAGTAGTTCAGAAAACACAGACCAAACAACCAACCTCACCCAGCAATAACCACTTGAAGGTGACATGAGCTTTTAAAATCTGGTCAACATCAGGCTTTAAGGCACATAATGCTACGCATGTTTTGTGAGAGCAGTATCTTCTGCCAATTACTTGGCTTCAGTAACATTCAATGCTGAACTTCAGAGACTACTGATGCTGAAGAGTACCATGTGCATTTCTGCTTTCACTGACCACACTTTTGCACTTCTTTCAGTGTACCATTACCCTCTCCCAACAAGAAGTGTGTCCTCATTCATAGCCCATGGGATGCAACTGATAGAATCCAGTTCAAGAAACAGTCTCAGGAAAAGCCCAAGAGCAGATGTTGGTGCAGGATACATTGCTCTAAAAAAACAAATGCCTTTTCTTGCAAGCATTTAGTTGCTTAGACCATAAACTTTTCTCAGTTATTGAAGCATAGGAAAATACAGTCAAATTCTTTTGGGCCCAAGCATCAGAGAAGGGCAACGAGGCTGGTNCAGAGTCAGGCTTAACGGGGCATCAACAAAGTCCACATAAGGGAGATTCCAGAAGTAGGCTCCAAACTCCTCAGATTTTAAAATGGGTTTAATCACATGGCTTGTTTACTTGTATCATAAAAGTGATCTGCTTTACAGAAAGAACCATTGCTAAACCACCACAACATAGCCTCAGGAAATAAGAAATCACAACCTGAGACTGGCATGCTGGAGGTTGATTTTAACATACCATTCTGAATGACTAAGTATTATTTGTTTGGGGTCAGCACCAAACTATGACAGCTACAGGATTTTAGCTAGTCCAGAGCAAATAAGCAAGCTGACATTTGTTTCTGAACTGCCATCCAGAATAACAAAAACAGCGTAAAAAAATTCCGTTCAGAACAATCTTCCCCACAGATCTCCATTTCCACTTCCACTTTTTTCACTAACCACTCCCCTCTCCCAAAAACCCACCACACACCCTTTTGTGTTTTTTCAACTGATAGGTGACATTGAAGGGTGCACTTCTTCCTTTCCCAAACAAAAAAGACTAGAAACTTCAGGGGAAAAAAAAACAAACTGTGTTCATGTGCAAGGGCAATACTTAAACATGAGATACTACACTGGAGTTCTCTGGTCACACTAGTGTGCAATGCAGATCAGGAGAAACCCAGACAGCTCAATCCAAATGCAGTCAGAAGTGCCTTTCACTGGAAGGACCAATTATGCTATGAACCTGCATATCCTGAGGTGGCAGAGAGGCCTGACAGGATGCAGGTCTGTGCTGTAACCATATGACCTTTTACCTGATGACAGGCAGAATGGCTGAGAAACTGCTGTTACAGCTCATAAAGTCTGCCCCAAACACACTGATCTCAGAAAGCAATAAACAGCCAAACAGCTCCAGGACTGTTTGAAGCTAATTTCCTGCAGTCAAAAATTAGGCAGAAACAAGTATCAGATACTTGGTTCTGATGACACAAAGAATACGTTCACAAAAACACTCTCAGGTTTCCACTCCCTGAAACAGTTATTGACACAACATTTGTTGTATATTTTCATTATCCAAGAAACAGGATACGGCCTGTACCTGGTCTATATTGACTGCATATACTTTCAAGTCCACTGCTGCAGTGCTTCCAGCAGTTCTGGTGGCAGAGGAAGGGACAGGTTTCTAGTCAGCAGCCAGCTATGTCTAGCAGCACTGCAGCTTTTCCAGGAAACTGTTCTCTCAGATCAATTTATCTCTCCAAGAGTCTCTTCCCAGCCACAAAAGCCTACCTACACTGAAGGGGACAGTCTGAATTTATTCCATCTATACAGCCAAAGAGACAGAGTGTTCACTGATGCTTTGAATGCAGCAGGAGTAAAGCAGGTGTGAATGCGGCAGGTGTAAAGCCCTAGTACCCAGCTGCTCTGTAACATAGACACGCACACACAACAGCCCATCAAAGGCAGTGGCTTTGGGCATAGAGTTATGCAGGGGTTTTTTTGTACAGAGAAAGCTTCTTTTGACATCTGACTGCCAGTTGCTTTGACGGTTGGAGAGGGAAAAAAAAAATACAATAACAGCCCACAACACAGCATCATATGCAAAACACAAACTGATTGTTTCACTATTATCACTGAACTGTTAAGCTGTTTCCTCTGAGAATACAAGTACTCCAAGATGAATCAGGCAAGTACAGCGTGGGAAAATGATAAGTATTTGTTAAACTACTGAATCTGCCAGAGAGTGGCTGCATACAAATAAGTCCAAATGACACCAAGCGTCAGTTACTCCATACCTAACAAATTTAATGATACGTTTTTAGGAGTTATATAAGATTTTTAAGGCTGAGGGTTGGAGTATGTGGGAGATCAAGGCTACCACATACTACAACAGACTGAACTGTCAAACATTCTTGGGCTGACAAAACATCCCCTACAGAGCTGAATGGAGTTAGCTATCTTAATATGAATTTCCAAGTTTTATCATTATTCTCTTATCAATTCTATTAGTATATTCTAAAGGACATTTCAAAATTAACTGCTCAAGATAACTGGGTCTGCTAACACCTGCCTTTTTCAGTGTCTCTAACCATTCACCTATTTCATAACAGATAGTACATAACAAGATGATAAAATAGAAGGTGTCTAGCCTGATATATAGACAATCAATAATTTAAAGCTTTAGAGGCAATGTCTACCAGCCTGCGATACTTTGAATTGATTGTGACACAGAAATTTTTTCATGTATGCCTATTACAATAGTTTTAGAACATATTCTCCACACAATAAAGCAAAAGTCAAACTAAGATGGTGGCCCCTCTAGAAGTGGGTAGTGTTTAATTTCCACAAAAGTCACTACTTTGATTCCAGGAATATATATTAAGGTGAGACGTTCTTGAACTGTGCATTTTGTGCAAGAAAATAGCATTTAGGAAAAAAAAAATCAACCTCTTAAGAAGTTTAAAACTTGCTCACAACTTCACTGTAATAGAATGGTCTTGCCTGAGTTACAGCTGTTTTCAATCTATGACTATAAACTCTAAGTATTAATACTGTCCATTCTCACCCCCATTCTTCCCAAATTCACAGAGGGGGAAAATAATGCTAAGAAGCACTGGGAGAGCGACTCCTACTTTAGTGGTAAAAGTCCAAGACAGAGTAGAAAACAGAAGAAATGGCATATGCAGAAAAAGGATGGGAAATAAAGCACAAATTAAGAAGTGGTTACACAGTGATGCCTGTAGTTCAAAACTCTGAATGACAATAACCAAGTGTCATCCTCATCCAAGTCGCTGCAGGTCAAATCCAGTCTGTGAGTGCACACACATGCATGTGTGTACATATGTGAGTGCAGTTAGAGTGCACTGCCAGTTCCACAGACTGCAAATGATTAAAGATCTTCTACACAAACTAAATGTAATAAGATTCACAACATGGTCACAACAAAGAGTTGTAACTTAACTTGTCACCTCACATGTTTTGGCTGCTGTACTTTGCACCTGTGCTGGGGCAGGAAGCTCAAAGGTTCATTATTTTGTGCACAGAAACACTACAATGTTACATGAGCAAGAGGCATTTACCTTTGCCAGTCATTAATGTCTGCAACAACCAATAATTCAACCATTAAAGTACTACACTAACTGTTCTCCTTCATTTGAAGTGGTTAAGACATACCACATGGTATTATCTAATTCAGTGGCTATAAAGATCTACTCTGATACTAATGTAAACTTGTAGCCTGAACAAATTTACAGGAATTTTCAGCAAGCTGCAATTTATTTCTCAGGTTCAAAAATTATTTCTGACGAATCCCAAACCTCCAGCACATGACTGACTGGAGTCAGATCTAAGCAACAATACAGAGAAAGCAGTTTGGTATGTGCAGGATACATGGAAAATTCAGATAAATTACAAGAACTTTACAGCAATATAAGTTTTAAATTAGGAGAAAGGTTCTTCAGAGTACATATTTGATTAGCACTGAAAAATAAACTTTATTAGCTTTTGGATCGAGTTTTTGTTTTCTTTTTTTCAATATACCTCTACAGAAAAGATCCATACAGAATCTGAGGAAATCCCAAACCAAGATGGTTGTTCTAACGTAAAACATAAAATGGTACTATCTGCTGGACTACCAGACAGCTTTTTTTGAGGAAGCCAATAGAAAATGTCTGAGCAGTCCAACAGAGAGCACACTTAGTAGTAAACAATTCCTCTAGGCAATAACATCCTGCTATTCTTTTGTTTCAGCTAGATAGGTCAAGAATCAGCTACCACCAAATCAAGCCAAGGAAAGAACATAAAAATTCAAGATAATAGCAGTATCAGGAATTCTATATTAAGACATTAAGCTTCATCTCACATCTGCACAGACAAAAAGAAAACAGAACATTGAGATTTGGGTATATGCGGATACCAAAAATGGAAATAAACATACCAACCATTGGAAGCTCAAAACTGAAACCAGCAAATAGCCTGACTCACTGAAAGCACATGGAAAGGCAGAGATGTTCAAAAGGCTGAACATGTTCTATATCCCATGTAGAGTGATCCCTCCCATCCCATGTATTGAGGTCCAGGAAGTCAGTAGAGAGGAAATTAAAAAAAAATATTATCAAGTATTTAGAGTGTTCTGCAATGCACATCTACAGAGACTGCTGATCTCATCACAGAACAGCTATAAAGAGCAGAAGTCAGAACACTTATATGACTCCAAGTGTACTAAAGCCAAGACCTCATTAAAGAGTAAGTACTAGCATAACAGATACACACCATTAATATATAGTTTCTTTTACAGCATGCTTCTCAGATCTGTGAAACATCCTACTCAAGGTATCCAGCTTTACCCTAGCAGTAGCTTGTAGTTCAAGCACAAATCACTGATTACAGATATCATCAGGTAAAAGGCTCTGAAGCCTAGGAGCAGCTCAGAAATGATGCTGAAAGATTACTTTCAACTAAAATGAATACATATTCCAATTTAATACATAGATTCTTGCATCTGCAAACTTTAATAGATGACACTTTTGGGCTTCTGCAAGTTCAAACCCATGTATCTTAGCAAGGTTCCTAGTTTGTATAATCTATCCAAGAGCACTTATTTCAAATTGCATTAAAAGTTTGGGGTTTGGGTTTTCACCTCAAGAACATTAGTGATTATAAAAGTTATGTTTGTTTCGCAACAAAAACATATGCCTTAATGGCATTTACTGAGGCAATAAGCAATATTTTAGTCTCAAAGAAACCTTTCAGAGTCCAAATAATTAAGAACTTGACTCTTTCATTATCTACACTGAGGTTAGCACAGAATATTTTTCCTTAAGCAATCCAGAAGCTATTGATATTCTTCACCTGTCTAACATTGAAACAAGTATTTAAGAACAGACCTTTCTCATATACAAAAATAAGTACTAAGAATTTTTAATAAAATTATATCTTAAAACAAACAAACAAAAGAAAAAAAAATCAACACACAAGATCAAGCTAGCTTGAGCAATTCCAGCAGGAGATACACACAAAGTTGACAGCATGAGGAACAGGTCCAATGAAGCTGATTCAAAAGAAAGCATGTCTCACAGATTTACGTAAGCATTAGCTAATTAAAGTAATTCCTGCAATATTTAGAACTTGCAAGTGAGGCAGACATACATGCTAAGTGACTTTTGAGTTATATTAAGCTTTGTTAGCATCAACAGTTCACTTCAGCAGAAGATGGAAAGTGGAAAGGAGACTTGGCCCTCCTGACCATTCCTTCACAACCCAGAGAGCATTCTCTTCCCCCTCTGCAGTGACCAAAAGAATTAAACTACTTTTCTTTGAAGAAACTCTCTCAAAGCAAGCAAATGAAGTTTTGGATATAGGAAAGTTTTTATTATATAGAACTACATTAATCAATCGTGGGAGCATAATAAAAGTCATTAACTTCCACCTGCCAGTTGCAGCCCTACTAACCCACTAAAAGAACTTAACACTAATTGTACTACAGGAGCATTTTGTGTTCATAAATCAGGAGGCATCATCCTTCAAGAAATACTGGTTGTTGCTACAGATTGTATTTAACACCTCAGCTTGACTGCAAATTAAGGAAGAAATTCCTTAAGATTCCTTATGAGAAATCTTACATGACCTGCTGAAAACCAGAACACTTGTTCTACATAGAACAATTTTCAAGCAAATATGAAACCTGAAATAGCAAAAGCATGCTTTAAGCGTATTTTTGCCTGTGAGAAGTTCCCATTACTAGTTTGATCCGTGAGACAGACCAAACATAACAAAAAAGAGATCAAAAAAGCTAACTTACCCCATTATTTAGGCAATATAAAAAGAGTTAAGCAAAATAAGAGCGTTCTTAATTCCATCTGTCAATGAAGGAGGTCAGATATATGGAGATGAAATACATGCATATAGACACAGCACCATTTTATTAAATGCCATTCTAAAGTCCCACAGCATATGCAAGTATTTCACTAGAAAACAGAAACAAATATATTGTCATTCTGGACAGCTCTTTAACAATTTATATTTTTGACCCAGCAAGCCACTGAAAAATGCAGTACCTTCTTGTGACCTAAGTAATAACAGAGCATTAGCTGCAATACCAATTCAGCTTCCCTCAGTCTTTCAAGGACTTTCCACAACTACAAGGCCTAGCAACCTTGAAATTCTGCATTAGAAAAGTTCCTAAAACAAAACCCCGGTAGCTATAGACATACCACCTCAACAAGCACACTTGTTGAACTCCAGCAATGTTATGCCTGTTAGATCAATGAAAAGAAAGAGCACTTGTTTCAGTCCACTCCTTCAGATCTAGACAAACACTTGCACTCTCACCACTTCACAGGTCAAGACAAGGTCTACAGCAGTTAATGCTTCCAGCTAATATTTTTTTAAAGCAGCCTGAAGCAAAGAGCACTGCAAGAGAAAGTCTGACCTGAAGGTAGGAAGTATACTCTGAAGTACTTGTTTTTGATCTTTAGAAAGAAGGAAACAAAATAATGAGAAGATAAAAAGTAATTTTAGGACAGGACACTTCTACAGATTAAAAACAAAACCAGAGACATTAAAGAAAACTGCAATAGCTAGACTCAGGCATTGAAGTTCAGATACCTAAACACAGCACACAAAATAACCCACTATATACACAACATCCTCAACTACAGCCTTTCATCCCATCTTCTTCATTTTGTTTGTGTCAGCAGCATCACATTAGCAATAGTGACTAAAACATCACTAACCAAAAAAATCTGCAACAAATGTAGAACATGAAGGGGGAGAAAGAGGAAAAATCCACTCTCACACTGTAATCAACTACCTAAACAATCAGATCAGTTTTTCCTCACCTTCATTATTTTATTGACCACTTACTTACAATTTACTATATGATTGTAAGCAATAGATGCAACAAATAAAGAGGCTTTGCTTTCTTTCTCCAGACAACTTTGATTCATACCTCAAGCAAATCCACCTTTCAGAACGGTCACAGAGCAGCCTTGAGAAAAGAGCAACATGCAGACAAGCCATGAAAGACTGCAAAACAAGGGCGGAGGAGGTTTTTGCAAAAAAGTCCTTGATGTTACTTTCAGTATAATTTGTTTTCTGACTTCGTGGGTTTTGTTGTGATTCTGTGTATGCAATCTTCCAGATTTAAACTCCAGGAAAAGAAACCACAATCTAGTGAGACAGAGCTCTAATTTCTATTCTACTACTCTACACAAAAGCATCTGGCAGCAGTTTTCCTATAATCCTAAGATCATTTGTTTTGTCATCTGTGCAAGCAGAACCATGCATGAAAAGTATGAAAAAACAATTGAGCAATCTCTTTACAATCAATAAGCACCAACTCTACACTAAAGTCTCTAATCGCAAATGTGTTTTTCACATTCAATTTCACATTGAAAAAAAGTCTGGCTAAGGTTTTGAATCACGAAAAAGTTGTATCGAATAGATTTCTTACATGCTCAAACTTTTTCCCTTTTCCTCCAGCAGTTCCGAAAGAACATGTTCATGTTCAAAAGGATGGAGGTAATTGTTCCATTTTGATCAGGCTTCAAAATATCTTCCCCATAGCAAAGGAAGCTAAGAAACAAACTGACCAAAGTTTAATAAAGTTAAAATAGAGAGCCTGAGGCATGGAATGTTTTAGTGCATCTAGATAGCCTCAACAAATTACTAGCAACTGAAAACTGGATCTTGCAACAGGAAGCAATACACAAGACATGCAGCCTGCTGTGCTAGCTTTCTATTAGAACTCATTTTTTCGTTATCTGAATATCCAAATTGCATGGAAAAACAGTCATTATAATTACTTTCTCAAGTTCAATACTGCTTCTTGAAAAGAAAGCCAAAATAATATTTCATGGTTTTCATAAATTGAATCCCTGCTAAGGATGCGAAAAATGTACACTGACACAGAGATCATCACCACCACAAAAAGACTGCAAAGACAGTCTTAATGAATATCCTGTTGGCTTGAAGACAACATAATTGACATTTCAGACGGATCACCAAACGGGTTTCAGAGAGATACAGCTTTTAGTCTTTCTGTACCTGCAACTAAAGAAAAAGCAACTGTCTTCTTAAAAATGTGAAGTACTCCATCACCGTTCTGCCCTATGTACAAGCTACAGATACGATGGAAAAGCTCATGCCACCTGCCTACCACAGAAGCACAGCAACTGGTACATCAGCATCAGCCACTTTCCAGAGACCCACGCACTCAAGACTTACAAGCTCACAACAAAAGTGGCTGTAGAAATAATTTCTGGTTACCCACGAGTTTATTGCGAAAAACACTGAAATGCAGACAAGAGTTCAGAGTCTTGATAACGGCAACGAGAAGCACCACTTCTCTGGCCCCAAACTACTTTTCGTACAATTTTCCCGCTTCGGTGGTTAACTGTTGCCTGGGATAAAGCCTGGAACAAAGCCTTTCTTCTCCAGGGCTGTTCGGGAGGGCGCGGGGAGCAGACGCGGCGCCTGCCCCCAGCTCCCTCACGAGGAAGTTGCCCAATGCACGCCGCTGTCTCCGTCTGCCGGGGAAGGCGCGCACCGCTTCCAAACGGCAGCCTAGAGACAGGAATGCCGGTGCTAGGAAACACGGCAGCCACCGGCTTACTACGCTCCCCGCCGCCGGCCAGCAACTGATACGGCAAGGAGCTGGCACGACGGCGACGACTCCGCGCTGAGTAGGGGTCCCCACTCCTGAGTGGGCCCACCGGGGCCGTCGCATCGCATCGCATCACATCGTATCACGTTGCCTCGCCCCTCAGCTCCCTTTCCCCAACCTCGCAGCCACGCCAGACCACGGCGGGCCCACGGTAAACCCCCGCCCTGTACGGAGATCCGCCCGGCCTGGCCCTGCAGGGAAGCCGCCGCCCGCCTTCCTCGGAGAAAGGAAACGAGAAGCTTGGGGTAGGGGGGGCGTTAGCAGGCCTCACCTCCTCGCCCGGCAGCCCGAACACCTCAACAGGAGAAGCGGCCATGGCCCAACGGCGCGCGCTCGCCGCGGCCCCGCCGCCGTGTTTACCGCCGCCCGCCGCGCGCCACCGCCGCCCGGCCCCCCAGCACCCAGCTCCGCCCCCAGCCCCTCAAGCGCGGCCACGCGTTCCCCTCCTCTCTCCGGCCCCTCCGCCTCTCCCGATTGGCGCAGAAGCCCGCGTCACCGCCCACCAGGGAACTGGCGGCGCCTCCCGATTGGCTTTCGCTCCGCGCCCCGCCCGGAGACACGCGCCTCCCGGGCAGCGCGAAGGGGCCTCTCAGTCCCACCGTGCCTTCGCCTGGGCGCAGCGGCAGCGCCCTGCGTCCGCGTACGATCCGTGAGGGGTGCCGCTCATGAGGGTGAACGAAACCGTTTGTCTAAGCGTGTTCTAGGCCATTTATCGTCATGGCCTTAACCGCATCTCCGAGGGCCAGGTGGAAGCTGTCGGACCTCTTGCCTAAACCTTTTGCAGCCGGGGAACCTTGGGGAAATGATAAAATACAGGAAAAACTGAAGGGGGGAAAAAAAACCAATATTGTCAATACACAGAACGAGCCGGAACGAGATAAGAGGAAGGAAGCCTGCGCTGGGGAAGGAGCTGATCTGACATAACACCCCAGAAGTGAGAAAACCAAAGGAGAGGGGGGAAGAAAACAAACCACCACGTTGTCTGAAATTAAAGCAATAGTGTAAAGGCTTTCCATTTTCTCCAAGTATCTGGCCCCTCTCTGTTCGAACTTATAAGCAGTATAGCAACCTATTAGCACGGCAGCATAACAATGTTTTGGCCAAACACGCGAGGGCATTCCTAGATGTTGCTTCAGTGATGCTTCTGGCTGTCATCCATACTCCTGCTGGAAGGACCTAGTTCCATGATGGTTTTGTAAATAGCTTGCGTTCACACTGTCTTCCAAGAGCTGCCTATGAATCACTTAGGAGGCCCTTCCTAATGTAAACATTCCCAGCAGGACAAGGACAACAGGAAGAGCTGTGCTAAAAAAAAAAAATGTAAATAAAAGACAGTGGTGTAGGCTGTAGCTATAAGCCTTTCTGCAAACCTGAGCCAGATTCCTCCAGGCACTGCACGACCTATGAGTACAGAGAACATAATTTCATCTTGGGGTGAACATGTGGAGAATCATGTGCATTACAACAAACAAATGTAGTGGCACCTGTACTGGCAGGGAACCGGTGTCTTTTTCTGTCATATTTTGGGTCTTCCCACAGGACCCCTTACAACCTGACTGACCTACTTCTTTCATCAGCTGATGAGGAACTCTACCCTTTCCAAAACAAACACAGACTCTGCCTCAGCTCTTTGGACTGTGCCCCAAGCAGACCAAAAAACACCCAGGTAACTAACACCTCTACAGCAGAGCTCAGGCAAACTTGTTTTGTTATCACACACAAGCCCTAAGGGAACACAATTTCAACAGCAGTATCAGTTTGTTTGTGTCCCAAAATAAATGTTGGATGTTACCTATGAAATATCAGGTGTCTAAGAAATAGAAAAAGTTGCATTTGGGCAAGCATCTCCACAGTCACGATTGTCTGTGAATATGAACAGGTAGATTTACATGGGTAAACAATATCTTTTATAAGACCAAAAGTTATGATGTTGGGAAAAAAGACAGATAAGCTTTTGGATAATTAAAACTCAGCAAACCAAACCCACAACTAAACAAAAAAAAAACCCAGCTTCTGTTTCGGGAGTGAGCCTCTGGACACTCAATGCTTCTTTCCCCTTTCAGCCTTGTCTACATCACTGTCCCAGCACAAGTTGAGAGGCTTGTTCAAATTTAAGTTGCAAGGAAAACTTGCCTAAATTACAGCAGGCATCATTTCCAGGTCCAATTACTTGGTGAAGAACTTGTTTCTAGGGTTGAGCCTGACACCGATTAGTAAATCATTCTTACATTGAGTAAGTTGGTGGCTGTTGATCGTGAATACCTGGTTCCCTAGTATTGCCTCTTATACACTGCTACAAATCATCAGACCCCCCAAAACCTTATGTTTGGGTTGTCATATAGATCGGTCTAATAATCCAGTATCTTTTGTTTCTCTCTCTGATTTTCCTACTCCAGCATTACTGTGACTTGCCTGGATTTTTCATCTGGTTTTCTGCAGTCTTGATCTCAGCTTTACACTAGAAGGCTATGAGAAACATCTCAAACATCCCGGTCCTGCTTCACAAATGTTTGGTTTGTGAATATTTTATTAGCACATTAGTTGTAGTTTTGGGATTTTTTAAGACATCAGAACTCAAACATTTAATTCCGAGTAATGTGTAATTCCAGTAAATTGGAAATTCTAAATAATGCCTTTTTAACATTTACAACAGCATATTAGCATACTCAATTTGTTATGTTTAATTTTTTTAAGTATCAGACTGTAACAGCACAAAATACCATCTTACTGATTAATTTTTTGTGTGTGGAAAAAAATCACCAAGTTACAACACAGTCAAAACCCAAATCTCTAAGTAAATGGTCTGCTGTCAACAAGGCTTGTGTTTCTGGGCTTGTTAGCCAGAGGCATGCATAAGCTAAGATAAGGTCTATGTGCATTTTGGTTGGGATCAATAGTTATCTTCAGTAATCCAGCAAAACCTCTAGCAGTTCATGCAAAACAGATTTTTTTTTTTAATTATTCCTTTACTTAAAACAGGAGGAAACAAACTACAGCCTGTTTGCTAACAAACATTCAGTTCTTATTTAAAGTATATATTTTTAGCATTTAATATTTTATGGTCCTACACAATTACAGACTAATAGCTCTTGTGAGAGCTCTTTCTGCAAATAATTGCTTTTCAGTTCCAGAGAATAACCTGCATTTAGATCATCTGCATGTAACGGAATGAATGCTTCAACCGTATCCCAAGACCATTAAAAATGTATTAGTATTTTGTCTTGTTACTCCATCCCAGTAGTGAGTTCTCATAAGTTTGATTTCTCTTGTCATCTAAATTAACTCCCAGTCCTACAAAAGATTGAAAAATTACAGACTTAAAATATATTTTCCATCTCTTAGTTATGGCATTCTACCTGACAGGCCAAATTTGGGGTCTGAGCTTTATGTACATCTACATTTGCTTTGTGTCTTTGTCTTAAATTATAAGATGAAGAGAATCCATATGCTATAAAACAGAACTGCTTTAAAAATATTAGAACAAAAACTGCTTTACATAGGAGGAAATAATGTGGGGAAAACAGTCTTGTTTCACAATTCCAAATGGCCATCACAAAAAAAAAAAAAAAACAAACAAAACACCTTTATCTTAAGATTATATGCTAACTATAGTCATGGTTAAGTTACAAAAGCTTTGACATCCAGTTTGCATCAAAGTAGGGTTTATTTTATTAAATATAGGGTATGCTTTTGCTACAGAGGATTTTAATTCAAATTGGATAAATTACCTTTGCTGCTCTCCACTTAAACCAAGGTCATTTTAACCACAATTAAACAAAAAAATCCAGATGCAAACAACACAAACAGGGTTTTGTCCTATTGTCTTTTGTTCTACTGAGTCATGCAATAAAAAACGTTATGATGAATGACTAAAAGCACCACAGTGGCAGGTAAATGGCAAATTACATACAAGAAAGAATTAATAGAAAAAAAACCCAAACCATATTGCTATTGAGTCATTGGTATGAATAAAAGAAGTAAATACCTATTGATAGCCCGGTAATCTCAATTTCTGCACTACCACGGCAGTGACTCACTGAGACTAATGTCAGAGATATCATTAAGAGCCCAAGACTCAACATTCTTCTTGTCTCTACAGTTACATCTAAATGTGTGTTAGCTCCTGGAGCTTAAACCTAGATTTCAAGCACCATGATAACAAGATGTGAAATTGATAAATATGAAAGGTTAAATTTTGTAATCAAGAGCTTCCATCTGGCAAATACCACCCCAGATGGACCATTGTCTTGGCTCACCTTCAGTTTTTTAGTAGCCTCTTTGTGCTCCTTTTAATTCTCAGTTCTCTAAAGTCAGTGCTCCTCTTTTAAGGGAAAGGAGGGAAGTTGAGGAAAAGCAACAAATCTTCTACCTGCATGTGTTTTGTTTCCTGCATTGCCTGCTGCTAAGTCACTGTTTCCAGCTGCATCAAGCCCTGTAGCCCTACTTGTCCCTGTGGGATGACTGCAAGCCACTCCCATCACACAGGGACAGTCAGATGTGAACCTAAAACTCACCACTCCTTTTTCAGGACAGCCTGCAGACCATATCTAACATCGCTCTCAAAGCACGGGTCTGTATTTCTAAGGCAGTAACACTCACCTTGGCTTAGATGCCCCTGTGGAGATTTCTGTGCTCTAGGAATGAAAGCTGAGATCTCCAGCTCTCACAGGAGGCGGCTGCGAGAGGGGAAAAATATAAGAAATGTTGTTCCTAATTTCTGTGATTAGTCTAACAGTTTACAAGCAATTTATTTTGGAAGTCTCTCTGGCATGATGAGCAAAGCTGCATAGTAAGAAGAGCAACTATGGTGGAGGTGGAAAGTCATACTTATTTTGTACATATGCATTTGAATGAAGTGGTAAACACTTGTCTGAATCACCACCTCTCAGATGTCATCTTTCTCTATTTCCAGCTTGAGGGGGAGGAGAGCTGCCAGAACAGAAACCTGGAGGTGCTGAGTGCCAGTCAACTGCTGTCACGCTGTTCCCAGCTTAATTCACCGCCAGTGATCCTATGGTTAACGCAGTCATTGTGCGTATTTCTGCTAACAGCTCAGCTCATCCCAGTGGTACAGATCTTTCAAGGGGTGACACATTGGGGCTTTTCTTCTTTAAATACCTTGAGATTTACAGTGAGGGTGCTGAGGTGAAGGACTACATGCTATATGCTCTATGTCAGTGCCTAAAAGATTGCCAAGACTGGAGGAAGCTACTCTTCTAACTCGGCCTGTGACTGAGCAGCACTCAATCTCATCTTCATGACTCATTTTCACACAAGATGTTTCTTCTTGTTGTGTTTCTCCCTTATTTAGTAAATAATTGACATAAATTGGTTTTAATCTCTTCCAAGTTTTTTTCCCGAGTGCTTAAATGCTTTCAAGCACACAGAGTTCCATCGTTTCTATTGGTCCACTGACCAGCTTCCAATAAAAGTAGAAGTGTTGCTGTGAATCAGTTATCAATAAGGCCAAACTAGGCTTCATAACATACCATCCAAGAAGTGCCTCTACATCTTCAGGTCTGGCTCTTACAGAAAATCATCCCAGAAAAAAAGTACTCTTTTAAAACAGGATGTATGACAACTATGCAGGGCTCTGTGCATGCCATAAAAGGTACCTGTTAGCAAGTAGACTGTCATCTCTGCCAAACAAAGGCAAATGCAAATATCCTCTTGTACTACATAGCTACCTTTTGTAAATGTTAACAAGAAGGCAACTTCAGGTAATTCTCGAGGCAATAAAATAATTCTAAAGTTCTGTGCAGCTTAACAGGTCTTCATGAATTCCTTACTAGTAAGCACTGTCTCCTGTTTTGCTTTTGCAGAGACAGCCATTTTAGGCCACAGCATCATTTTTGCTTTCCACAAGTAATGGTTGTCAGAGCAGATTCTAGTTATACCATTGGCATAAGAACCTCTGAGTAGGGCCTGTTGGACAAGGCTGCTTCATCTCCACTCTTACCTATACATATATAGCAGGAGAGATTGTTTGATTTTCAAAGCAGTTTAAAATAGAATCAAATAGCATTTTGTTCCAGTCAGAAATAATAATTTCTTCATACACAGCTTTTTAAACAGCGTCTTTCAAAATGCCTCTTCTTGCCTCAGCTGTGTTTTCCCATTCACACTACAAACCAAAGAAGAATCTTCGACAAGAAGGAGCTCTGTAAAGTAAGGGTGTTGGTAAGTACATATTTGAAGTGATGGGTAGGTCAGCTACCTGAGGAACCAGGTAGGGGACCAATTCTCATCATTCCTGCTAGCCACCCTCCTCCATAGGGTGCTCGGAAAATCTGAGGCTACAGATGGGAGTTCGCCCCAGCATTTCATCTTCACATGCAAATCCACTAGCAAAAATAACTGCACATAAGGCCATCGACTCCTGAATAGAGACATATTTTCATCTTCCTGTTCATCTCCTTTACCCTACCTTTAAGACACATAAATGCTTTTAAAACAAGTTTAAATTATTTGGTATAATTTCTAAACTACTTTGAAAATATTTCTAACAAAAATGACTACTTGTCAACGCGTAGTCAGGTTAAAATAGAACCTTCTCTCATGCTCCTGAGGCTCATTTCCACCCTTGGGCCAAATTTTCAAGTACAATTTTAACATTTGTGTTAAAACCCCCCACAAATGCAAGAGAGCATGCTCCAGTTCAGTAGCACACTGCTAACATTATTTGAAACAGCAGTTTGTGAATGTGATTCCAATAGGCATCATCTAATTAGGTACTGTGGGTAGGCAAAGTTCCAGTGATACATAACTTATCATCATCCATATAAAAGCAGTTTATTGAAAGGAAGCTAACAGAGGGAAAAATAACTACAGGGGCAAAAATGACTAGATGTTGGGAAGAAGTTCTTTACAGTGAGGGTGCTGAGGCACTGGAACAGGTTGCCCAGGGAAGTTGTGGCTGCTCCCTCCCTGGAGGTGTTCAAGGCCAGGTTGGATGAGGCCTTGAGTAACCTGTGCTAGTGGGAGGTGTCCCTGCCTATGGCAGGGGGTTGGAACTAGATGATCCTCGAGGTCCCTTCCAACCTTACCATTCTATGATTCTATGAAAAATGGACCTTTTTAAATGATTGCAAAGCTGAGGCATTACCAGATACAGAAAACTGGTAGGCAGACCTGGGAAGAACAGACTTGGGAGAAGCCATGACAAAACCATTGGAAAACAGATATTCAAATATTCCAAGGCAACACATCCCATGTATTTGCATGACTAGTACGGTTATCTCCCACATTTAAATGTTATGATCTACCACGAACTAAAATTACCTGGTTTTGTGTCATGCATTATACCAGGATGGTCTTCTGGTTTGGGTATTTGTGCTGGTTTGAGGCTAAGTGGAATACTTTACTGAGAAATTAAATCCTTAGCTGTGAGAAGAAAAAAAACCAACATCGCTCATTCTTCTGCTGAGAAATGCAACTAGTCAAAATATAGATAAGACACTCGCTTCCTACACACTTCTCAGGTCTCAGTAGTTGTTCTCTTTTCTCTCTGGCAGTCTGTGGTTGCATCTGCCTTAACTCTAATCCAACCTAACCCTTTATTTCCTCTTTTTTTTTTTTTTGACATCTCACCTCAGGATTTCTCCAGATTCATCATGTGACATATACAGGGATTGATTTGGTTATATCTGAAGGGAGGGAAAGAGGGAGGTGGTTTGGGTCAGGAGCCTCCTGGCAATCTGATTTCTGGCAGGGGTATTATGTTTCTGTATTACTTTTAACTTGTATGTTTCTGTAAATATTTATGTATCTTGTATATACATCTGCTTGTAAATTGTGCTAAGCTGTAAATATAGGTTCATTCCTTGACTTCCAGCTGGCTGAGTCTAGACTGGCTGATTTCATTGTGTGTGGGGGTGTTGGTAACTCCCAAACCATCACAGTATTTAAACACTGTAATCTGCAGAATGAAGATTTTTCACACTCTGCATTTTCTAAGTATATTTCTCCATGCTCTCAGTTCACTTTTGACTTAATTAATCCATCCTTACCTAGTTTGTATTTTTCTTTTTTTTTTTAAATACAAGTTGTTTAGGAAAAGCAAGAGAGACTGAAAGATTTGCAGATGTTAGGTCACATTAATAATGCACTAGGGGGTGCTGATTTGTAGCAGTAACAGTAACAAAGGTGCTCAGACTCAGTGTAAGTACTACTTACAACATCATTTGCTAGGGCTGGCAATATGGAGGGGAGGCTAGTCTTGCATCCCATCAGGTCCTCTAGCTGTGCAGCACTGAATAAGTTGCTGATCTACATGCAGATCCTGCTTATGGAAGAGTCACCCCATTTGGGTCATTTAAAATACTGGAGTGTCTTCTTACAAGAAAACAACTCTATCATTAATGTTGAGAACTTCGTACTGCACTCTCAGATTAAGGCAAGAACACAGAGGTGGCACCAAGTGTGAGCTGCCCACAGGCTCTCAGAAACACCATGCAGATTAAAAATTTTACATAAACCACTAACTTGCAAGTTTTATTGCACTCCCTTATGAGCATTATTCAGAAACATTTTAAGCGTAGAGTCAGGGCACTGCTCATTTCTGAAGTTTGGAATCACTTTCTAGAGTTATGCCACAATTGCCAAGCCTCACTACAATTTTGGCTTTTATTTCCTCTGCTTATCCCAACTGTTTGTAATGGGAAAATGGACAAGACCCAACCATTTGTTATCTTATTTGCACATCAGAGGTGGCCTAGATAAAGGTTTGCTGTCAAACAAATTTGATTATTAAATTTTATGCTTAAACTTTACCTGAGAGCAGCCATGCCACAGCCAGATCCAGTTAAGTTTTACTCAACCCTCCTCCTTCCTTGATGCACGTGTTGACTAAGGTTGTTGGGGATCTCCAGAGGTCATGTAATCCACCTCCCTTCCCAGCTCTAATGGATGTTCTTATTGAGCATATAAATATCTAGAATTTGGAAACCTACAAAGCTCACGATTTCAATGTTTTGAGATAGTTATTTTGATGGTGCATTTAGGCCCAGAATTTCCACCTCCTGAAACCTTTCCTGTGCAGCCATTTCCATTCACAGTCACAGATTCGTTTGTTCTTATGACCTTTTTTATTAACGATTAAAGCAAGTTCTTTCCAGTCTATAGCCAAGAGGTTCTGATTAAAACCCATTATTGCTTCAGATGAACTATCAAGTCCTAAAACAAGCTTTTATAGCCTCTATATCATAGTTCATGTCATTCCTTGGGAATTTTTTTTTTTAAATGGCTGTGGAACACAAAGGAAGCATGTCTATGAATCGTTCATTAAGAACTGTTTTTAGAAGACATTTTTAGAATCTAGTGAGATGCATTAATAGCGTTCCCTGCAATGTCATGTTAAAATTCATCTGATGCTCTTTCATTCACGTTGTCTCGTTTATGTCTCTGATGATTCTTTTTCTTCAAACCTAAGCAGTTTTTTGCTACCATCAAATCTTGCCACTTGCCAGCTCATCTCAGCACCTCTGTAGTTTAGGAAGGAATCTGTTATGCAGTGCTCTCCCTTTTGTCATGAAAACCTGAGTCTTTATCCTCATCCTCATTTTCTTGTATCCAGTTTCTGCTCTGTGACAATACTTTCCCATCATGTTCACACAGACTGTACTGGAAACATTACTGGGTGTACATACAACTTTACAACCCAAATAAAGAACTCTGTAGATCAAACCAGCAGCAGATCAGGCTGCACAGCAACTGTCAAGTGCTTTACTAACGTTGAACAGCTAAAATCAGCCAAGCACTGCCACTGTGAATAGCTACACTAGCAATGGATGTTGCATTGCACGAGAGCCACCACCTAGACTTGAAATGAACACCTGGACCTGACAACTCTGACCAGAATGACTATCGCTCACCACATTCAGAAGTACAGCTTCAACTAAAATATTATTTGAATATTTGGTTGCAAATTCCAACTGCCAGGTTCAACTGCAAACTGCAGTTGTTTGTATTCCCCAAATGCAATAGCATCACCACACAAGTACTTTCCACTTAAGAAGAACACCTAATGAAATGGAATATAATACATAAAGTGAATGGTCAGAAGCCCATTGCCACCAGCTCCTCTCAAGAGATTACTCAGAGAGCACTGACTGTCCAAGGCATCCCAGTTGGGAATACTCACCTTTGTGCTCACCTGTAAGTGTATGACTGGGCTCAGCATCTGCAGCAAGTCAGTGCAGCTGGGCAGTTGTGATCTGTCTTCACACAAATTAGAAAGTTCTGCATATTAGTCAAACTTAACATACACCTTCCATAGTAAAAAAAAAAAAATCCTCTAGAAAGCAATTTTAATATAAAATGTTTTTATTGGTTTTGAAAACATTTAAAAAACAATTTTGAGCACTTCCAATAAAAAAAATAACTGAAATGCTACTGCAATATTCAACTACTGTAGTTTCAGCAGTACAACAGACAACAAAACACTGGGGAGGAGGGGAGAAACTGGATTTCCTGCACTAAATGAAGAGGTGGAACAGGGATTTTTCTTTCCTTACAGTGCAGTAAATAAAGCACAGTATAGTACAAGACTATTATATGAACCTCAGATGCACTGCACAAGAAATGCTTTCCTTCTTTTCAGTTCAGAAGTCAGTGCTTATTGCAATTATTTGCAAATTATTTACTTCATGAATTCTTATAATGATAAAATGATGCAAAAATGTTTTTCAACACCAGAACAATAAAAAATAATCCTGGAAAGGAACATATTCAACAATAAGTAAGCTGAATTAGTTAACGTAAAAAAAAAGTAAATAACTTGTGAATAACTATGCTCACCTGGTTAACACTGAACCAGTTTCAATACAGCAAAAGAATAAAAAAAATTAAAAGTGGTTACAGGAATATATCTAGTACTGTACAAGATTAAGTCATTAACACTCATGCACGTTTTGTGATCATGTATTAACATGGTGAAGCAAACTAAATTTAATTTTTCCTGCTGTAATATTCTCAGGTAAGAGAATAAGAAATAGAAATATCTCATTGAGATCAATGCACATTGCTACATAAGACAATTTCACCTGTCACTTTTAATGACATTTTGCCTTTTAATAATGAAACACATTTAAAAGTTTTTTGTTGTTGGTTTTTGCCTTTTTAAAATCTGTGGGCCGTATTTGTTGCATTTATCCTAAGGAATGTGCCTACCACAGGTTCAACAGAATTTTAGTGCAATACATGAACCCAGAAAGTTTGCTGGACTAACCAAATTTAAAGTGTTTGCTGCAATACTGTACACAGGGTACAAATTCGCTACTTTTGTATACTTTAGCAAAAACTGCTATCAAAATAATTTATTTCTCATGTTAGTAGAAAGTCAATAATGTAAACAAGGGGTCAGACCTTTCTCAAATTCTTAGTTTTGGAGTATCTGTCACAGACAGGCTTCCATTTGTTAGAATCACACTGTTCCTTTGGGTATTGCATACTTTGGTGTGCAGTAGTGCTCTGTCTCAATGTACAGTAAAGAACTAACTAGCACTAAAGTACAGGGACCTAATGTTATTAATTATAATACCAACACATAAACACCTCTAAAATAATACATACTGATGTACAAAGCTGTGCCTGTGTCTTGGATTTCACTTGAAACAATCCTTATTGAGTTTAACACTTCTTAAATAAATATTTGCTTTAAATCCACCAATTACAGAATCTTTCTGCTAATTAAGTAATATATTAGGCCCAATGTAATGCTTGTATTTAAAAATAATTTTAAAAGCACTTTTAAAAACCTTTGGTCAAGGCTGCATAATTTAGAATGCATTAGCTTTAAACCTACTCTTGCTTTGAGAAATGCTCTTAAAAAATTAGTGGTTAGGCAAAAATCTTATTTCCCTCAAGGCCATCTCAATCTCAGTGCTAGTGACCTGAAGTGAGGCTATCACATCATGCAAACACACAGACTGCTGCAGCATGTGTGCAGCTTTCTCCCCACAGCGCCAGCGCTCACATCCTCTCCCACCTCTCTCCACTGGAAGTTGGGTTTCACCTATTCACAGCAGTGCTGACACTTCACGTGGGGTTGGGGGGGAAAGAGGTGCTGAGTGTGTCTCAGACCCAGTCAAGTCAACACAGTAAGAGAATATTCAGCACATCTCTGACAAAACGCCACAGGCAGGTACAGAACTCAATCCCTGCCTTCAGCAAATTTAGTCTACAAGAAAATTGTTCAAGCCTTACACTGACAGACACCTGGCAAGGTAACAGGCAGAAAGCTACCCTGCAATTCTTAGTCTCCTCCTCATTTCCTTAACAAAACAAACAAACCACACCAGTTGCACATCCACATGCTTCAAGGAGGAATGTAAACTCTCCCGGTCTGTTTCTGATGAAGTAGCAAAACTCATGACACATGCACAGTGAAATCAGGCTCCCATAAGGTGCTACCGCTTGGCACAACTATTCTTCCCCACAGAAAAGGCCACAGACCTAGCGATGAATTAGGGTGAGAGCAAGAGAAGTCATAGCACACCAGCACCTCAAGTGCCAATGCATCACCACAAGTTTAATCAGCACCACCAAAAAACCTGACCAGTGCTGGGATCTCAAGTCACTAGCAAAAACTGAAGAAACAGAAGGCAATCAAGACACTTAGGCAAAAAAACCACTCATTATCCAAAATATCTGAGCACCTCCTCAAGTAAATCTAGGGGGATTACTGGGCTTTCCTCTTCACAAATTACGACTGCTCATTCAAAGATGTAAAGCAAGAGAGAAAAATGTTTTCTGCTCTGTTTTCTGTTGTAAGTCAGTTCAGAGAATAGCAAATTTTATACTACTCAGTGAACCACTGGTTTTGTAACAGCTTGCCTACGCAAGCCCTCTTTCTATCATCAGGGCCGTGGTTGGTTAAATACTTCTCTCTTTTGACCATGAGAGAGATTTATACCATGCTGATAAAAGAAAAGGTCTTTTTTTTTGGTTCAAATGAGCTAGTGAGGCAGAAGTCTTAAATCTCATTTTCCAGAGGGGCAGCTAAGGACTTAAAAAAAAAAAAAAAAATTTACCAGAGCTGTCGAATCACTTAAGAAAATGGAATTCAGGTTTCTAAAACAGTAAGCACTTCTTCTCAAAGAAGTTTAACTAAAAGAAAGCTCCAATGTCTTACTGTGTATCTGTAAAGTGCCTGGCAATATTATGGCTCATCTGAAATATTTTTCAATCAACACATTTTCTTGTATTTTAATTGTCTTTTGTTTGAGAGAAAGACTGAGCAAGAAAGATGAAAAGACTCAACCCACTGAAATACAGAGAAAAGAACACCTTCCTACACCCTCCACCAGGTTAGGAAAGAACAAACAACAACAACACAAAAATCTTTAAAAATCGTATTTTCATGAGCTCCAGCAGCTCTTTTGTTTAAAAAAAAAAAAAAAAAAAAAATCACCTTCCTTCTCTAGCCTTGTTAAATAATGAAACAGTACTTATCAGTTTAAAACAGAATGTTATACCTAGATTAAATCTCAGTGCTCAAAATCCTTTCACAAGTCTTATCTAATATAAAAACATTGAAGTGAGAACTAAAATGTCAAGTATGCAATTAATGGATATAATAACCACATAGATTAATTTCTCTTAAACATAAAAATTTAGTGCATCTTTCTTTTTCTTTGATCACTTCTGTTATTTTTTTTCTAATTCTGCATTTTACTAGAGATGCCAACGGCATCACTGCTACAGAGACTTTCCACACAGTTCACCACTAAGCAGTGCTCAAGGTAGCTGCACGATGATCAGGTGCTCACTTGCACTCAGCCCCCACCACCTATGTGTCTGCAGGCACCCTGCCTTTCAGACCTGAATGACAAAGGTCAGAAAGGACCCTCTGGTAAGTAATGAGCAACATGAAGTACGGAAAGCCTACTAATGAGCCTGACTTAAAACCCTCCCAAAGTTTCAACTATAGCTGTCATTGCTGGCTGGCTATTAACCACTTCTTTATCAGCTACAATAAGAAATGTTCAATGGGAAACACTATAAAAATTGAAATTTTAATACTGGCTCTTTGATAGCCCACCACCTTCAGAGGTTTGTTTAAAATTGCTAAAACTGCATTTTCCCTGCTGAACAATAAGCAACAGGTACAGCAAACTTTTTTTTTTTAAATGCCACAATACATAGCAAGTGTTTCTGCTGCGGGAGGCACTTCCATTAAGACAAATACAATACGTCTGTCTTTCAATACAGTGTGCTACATACATATTACAAAACAAGATTAACCCAACATTTCAACAGCAGGATGATCCTTACTCTCCATCCACTCAAAACCTGATGCAGTCATTGAGTTCATGGATTCGTTGCAGATCTGTTGAAACAAGGGATCGTTTTTCAATTCCTCCAGTGTAGCATCATCATCTTGTCCCTGCTGACGACCTGGATCAAACAGTAGATTTGGGTCTAAAGTGTTCAGATCGTTAATGCTGCCTGAGAGCTCGGAAGACAACCTGATGTCGCTGGAAAAGACAGGTGCAACATTATTGAGATCTGCCACCTGATTCACCAGCTGCTGGTTTGTTGGCAGACTGTCCTCCCCTAAAAGGTCTTTTACAGTGCTGCTAAAATCTAATTGCTGCTCTCCGATGTCTGATTGTGCTTGGTTATCTCCAGAAGAAAAACTGATCTGATCGGTGCTGCTGTTTTTTGTGAGGTAATTTGGTGTTTGGAATTCATAAACTGAAGTGCTGGAATTGATCATATTTTGCGGGTTGGCACTAGGAAAAGCAGCAGATGTCTCTAAAATCTGAGTGAGATTCATCCTGGCTGTGTAGTTTGAGGGCATGTTGTTCATTCCCAAACCTCTTACCGCATCGTCGCTATCAGAATCAAGTTTGTTTAACAACACGTTGGTTATTTTTTTAGTGTTTGTTTGTTTCTGAAGAGATGGGATGGCTGTCTGCATCATCACAGTCAACGGGACTGACTGGCTTCTTTGCGCTATATTATTGGCACCGGTGTCTGCATGGTTGTTAGCAAATACATTGTGAACTTCAGGAGTCACTGGACTTCCAAAAGGTGTCAGATTGGAGCGTGGTATATTCGAAATAGGGTAACCAGTGCTTCCACTGAGATTACGTTGGCGATGGACAGCAGGGCTCACACTCCGGCATCTCAGACTACTGCTGAGAGAGGAACCAGTTCCTTTGTTGTCCAGAGGCGCAGGAACAGCAAAGCCCTCTTGCTTGGTGGTACTGCTGACAGGGGCTGCCTGGTGCTGCACAGGTGAAACAGGAGTCACACGACCAAAGTGAGTATCATGGTGGCGCGGTTGAGACTGATATGACTGGCCAGGAACAGCAAAAGCATGAGGTTTCCTGAAGCGGTCCTCCACCAGCTCCTGATAGCTCGTAAGGATGCCATGGTTGGCAACTGCCGAATTACTGACACCGCTGTAGCCGTTATTCATCCACTCGAGCTTGGTTTTGTCAGGATGGGTAGCCATAGGCCGCTGCATTGGCTTCACGGGGCTACTCGATATAATGCTGGCATCGTGGTAAGCCATACTGGAGCTGATGGGAGTAAATGCAAATGGGTTTCGGCATTCTACAGGACTTGGAGGAACACTGCTGCTGCAGTTTGAATGCGGTGTGCCAATGGGTGTGTGCCGGCTGCTTCCTAGAGCACTGTCCACGGGAGTTGTCTGAGCCAGCCTCGAACAGGGGCTCTCTCGGGACATGTTCTGAGATCCAGCAATCATTTCAGAGGTAGGGGTTGGGGTGGGGGTCGGGGNTATGGATCGAATGGTAAAAGTGGGTGCTGCTTGGATGAGATGACGCAGGAGCTCCTTGAGCTGTGGTCTGACTCTGAAGTGTCATTCCTAGGCAACCGCCGTAAGGATGAGAATTATTCATGGACATTTGCTCCTCCATGAGCACCAGCTCTTCCACAATGCTATCCTGGGTAAGGTCATCATCAAATGAAAAGAAGTTTTCATTTGATTGAGGGACTGTATGTTCAAACTCTTTCAGCTCTGACTGCAGAGGTAACTGATTTGAAGACTGCGCTTGTATCTGACCAAGGGAGGAGTCCTGTATCTGGCCCTGTAGCTGTTGGCTGTAGGCATCCTGCTGCATACTCTCGCAGTGCACTGTCTCCCACGCCGATTCCTGCAAGTCACTGGAGCCAGAGTGCCCTGCGAGAGTCATAACACTGATATCTTGCTGCTGCTCACAATTCACAGATGTGAAGTCGGAGGCTTTGGTGATATGGTGCCATGTATTTGGGTTAAAGCTGCCATCAGATTTTGAATCATTTTCTATGATAAACATGTTTCCTTCCAATTTTACTTTTATATCTGGAGATGATGCTGACACAAGCTGCTGTGCTAAGGTAGAATCACTGGTATTTAAACTGGTGCTCAAAGAAAGGTCTGTTACTAAGTTTACTGCAGCTGCAGAAGGTACAGGTACATTCACAGGTACCTTGCTGGGCACTTGAGCAAGAGTTGCCGTGTTGTCACTGTCAGCTAACAATCCAACCTTTGGAGACTTCTTAACACTGTTGGCCTTTTGACCCTCCACAGCATTACCAGCTGAAAGCTGCTCCACCAGTGGTTTCTTTACAGGTGGTACCTGGGAATCCTGAAGTGTTGAAGTTTGTCGCTTTCTTGGACTTTTAGTGCATGCTTTGTCTTTAATTGTAGACTCAGCAGTAGGAGGTGAACTGATGCTGGTGCTGGACAAGTCTTGACTGGCAAGTGAGAACTTGAGAGTATTCTGATTATTGCCTGCTGAAGAAACTGGTGTGATCTCATTAGATTGTGTTTTATATTTGGTCCCTGCTTCTTCAGCTCCCTGATCACAGCCCTTAACTGGTTTTGCCTCCACAACATCATCAGCTGAAGCTTTCAATGTTGCAACTTCAAAATTAATTAATTGGAGAGGAGGCACATCAGGGGTTGCCTTGATGGATTTAGATACATCAGAGCTCTCTCGGCCCTGTACTGAGTTCTCATCCAGCAGTGCTTCTGGTTCCATTTTGATCTTGACTGAGGGCGCAGCTCCAACAGTGCTAGGTTTGGATCCTGGAGACTGAAGCGAAACAACAGATCCGTTTTTGATCTGTGGACCACTCCTCCCTTCTTCTACTGTTACTGCACTACTGCTAACTGAAGCTGTCTGTTTGACGGGCACACTGCTGCTGCTTGGGGCAAGAGATATTGCTGTCATTTTTACCACATTTAGGGAATTCACATGTGGAGCTGGCACAACAGTCTTGATTGGGCTACTAGTAAAGAGCACCGTTGTGGGAGAGCGGATGGTGAGAGCACTGGTATTTGCTGGCTTGGGTAAGATCTGTGGGTAGCGATGCCGAGCAGAGCGGTCACCAACTGGGCTCGCAGGAACGTTCTGGGGAGTCTTTGGCGACTGCTTGACTGATTGCATGTGCTGAGTGACCACCTGAACATTGAGTGGCAGGACCTTGTTATCAGATGATCCCACAGGACTCGGGGATGTCACCAACTGCCTGCTCCTTGGCACCTACAGAGAGAAAAAGAGGTGTGATACAGAAGCAGGAAAGTCCCCAATGCCCACAGACCACCTAATCCCCAAGCATTTCAAAGTTGAAGGACAACACAGCTCAATACAGCACAGCTAGTGAATGTCAGTTTGAAACACAAAAAAGCTCTTCAGCTATACACAAGACAATTTCTATTTGTTCTGCCTAAGGACTAGTGGATGCATGGCCTCAATTTTTAAGGCCTGAGGCAATGGTCTACACACTAGTCTGCTCTTCTGCTAATGAAAGGGTCATTCTCATACAAACTTTCACCACATGGAACAGACAGACAGACATAAAAAGGTGAAAGAGGAGAGGATGTATTCAAAACAGTGCTCATTGTTAAGGTTTCAAAAGTGAGTTAAATACAAACCCACTATCAGGCAGAAAAATTGGCTTACCTATTCAAACTGACAACACAGCTAACATCTTAAAAACAAATAACCTTTCCCCTCGGCCCAGTTTTGTATGGCTGAAAGACAAAGATGGTCCAAGCTACAGACATTCATGCAAAATTAAAATCATTGCTCTCACTAAACGCGTCGGGCTGATGAAAGGCAATTTACATTCCATACTGGGGACTCTGTTACCCACATGACTGGTGTCAGCTGTCTCATCTGCTTTAACTTCACCCAAAGACCAATTATTCCCACATATGACCTCAATTATTGCTAGTTGAAATCCCATTGTTCAAAGACAAACTTAGCCCATGCTATGTGATCTGAATTCTGCTGCCTCTGAATTGATCCTGCAATTCATGTGGTATAACACAGTCACTGAGACAGAAAAACATCAAAGGACCCAAGCCTTTCCATGGAAATCTTTTCTTCTATCTCACTGACACCGCTGCTTAGTGACTGGCAATTTACAACCCTCTCATAAGGTGGTTTCTCTAGAGAAGTGTCAGAGAACATTACCGGTATCGGGCTGGGAACAGCTGCCACGACAATGCCAATAGGTGGAGGAGAGAGAATCGCAGGACTTCCGTTGGATATACTGCTCACACCGTTGGTTGCAGTGCCTTCTGTCTTCTTTGCTGCCGACTCTCCTGGCAAAGGAGACTGCAGTTTCTGTTCTTGCTGCTTCTTCTGGATCTTGCGCTGCAGCTGTTGCTTGGCATCAACAGGAGATGGCAGAGTTTTCACTTGTGGTTGGAAGGAATTACTTTCAGCAGTAGGTATAAAAGCTGAGGGCTGGGGGATCCCTTTTATTCCTGAATACAGAAGAAGAACGAATTATAACTCGTCTGCTGTAGTGCCACTTTTGTATCTAACCATATAGAATACATGGCAGGAATCTTCACAATCATTCTGGCAACATCTCCCCCATGATGTGCTCACATCTCCTTCATGCTCAAATCTCCATCCAATATTCATCATTTCAGTTCATTTCCAGATTTGTGGCAAAACTTTTATCTGTTGGCCAAACCAGGCATTAGCTGCTAAAATATTCTGTACAGGCATCTTATTTCTAGCAATTCCAGCCTCCAACTTTTGTGTCAGCATCGAAAAAAGACAATGCATTTAACAGACAGTAGAGGGCAGTGGACAGGTTTTAGATGAACCTTTAAAATTAATCACCTACTGTGTTTGTGTTTCGTTTCCAGCGTCTAAGGCAGCTTTAAAAACAACAACAAAAAATTCCTCCAAAACAACTCTGTGTGTCTGTGTCACAGAGGAGCAGCTTGCAGCAGATGATATTATCTAATGGCCAAGGCATTAGACACGATACACCTAATATCAGAATTCCACACAGAGAAAACAAACGAACAAGAGGAACAAACGAAAAAATCCAAACCAAACACAAACCCAAAACAATAACAACAACAACAACTAAAAAAAAAAAACAGAAATGGGGGGCGGGGGAAGGTGAAAAAGGTATGGAAGTTAGAACAGGAGAACGTATTTTTGAGACAATGCCTTTGCTGATCACAAGCAAGAAGTGCTTCCAGGGAAAACAGGGAGTTAGTCTGATCTGAGCAGCTGGTACCAATTTCCCCTTCCAAATCAGATCACATCCCAGTTACAATCTTTTGTTTACTAACGGTCAAGAGGATTAGTGTGTTCTCTCAGTGACCAACTAACCCTGCTGAACTGCTCCTCTAAAAACGCCTTAACGCCATTGCATTTACACTTTGCAGGTTTCACAGGTTTTAAATTAACTTTTAATGAGCAATTCATCAAACCATTTTAGGGCAAGTATTCAGTTTTAGATACCCAGTATGTGTTTAGGAACTGTGGTCTCAGAGCCCACCCCCTCAGCAGCACTCTGCATGTGCCATGAGAACCTGAACACCACAATGTGTTGCCACAACTCCTTCACAGAGCGGTAAAATGCCCAAATACATTCCAGTTACCTGCAGTATTCAGCCCACATAGATTGTTTTCCAGTAAGTAACATTTATAAGAGGAAGAAAAAAAAAAACAACCGATTTTTCTTTGAGGATAGAAGTTTGCTCAGTTAATGCACAGAGACACAGTAGTTCCTTTGTGACAGAGAGGAACAAGATTATTCCGTTTGCCATTCTACAAAGAACCTGTCCTGAAACAACTATCCAAGCTATAGAAATAACTGGAAATACACTGGAAAACTGCCATTTTCCTTGAAGGAAAGCATCTTCTTTTGAAGGAAGAGAGAGAATCTACAGGAGTTGAAAAGCTGTACATATACCCTAGCCTCCCTTCTAGCAGCATGGCAAGCAGAACCAATGAAGCCAGGCAACAACATGGAAAAAGAGCATAAAGGCAGCAGCGCTTGCTACTGCCACACACCACTTTCAGGCTGCAATAAAGGAAAGAGTGTTAGAAGAAAGGACATGATCCGAGAGGGGATGATCTCAACCTACAGCCCTGACCACCAGTTTCAACTTAAAAATTGCCTGTCTGAAGTCAAAAGACTTGCCTTGAACCAAACATTCTGCTTGACAGGCTCAGGCAGAACTTCCCAGAGGGAAAGTTACAAGGCACATCTTTCATTTTTATAAGTTTCTTCATCCACAGCCACAAAAAAAAAACAAACCACCCAAAAGCCCCACTTTAAATGATTAAGCATTTTAGTTTTGAGCATGAAGAGAGAAACAAACACAAAAGCAAATGTACAACGAAACACATCAAATGTAAGCTTTCCCAGAGACTGAACAGAAGAGGAATTTATGTGGTGTAGTAAAATACAAAGTAACTCTTCTCTTTACCTCAGTTTTTAAATACTCAATTTTGAGTGCTGGAATCTCAGTCACACAACTGTCCCTGGAAAAGGGTCTCCTGTCCCTCCCAATGCTTCTCTAATGTGATCAATAAGAGCAGCAGCTAACATGTGACACTGATCAAACATCTCAGGAAAATCTGCATCTGACATATCAGAAACGCCTGTAAGAAAATCTGCTCCTGAGAGAAAATTAAGACAGACAGTTGTTTCTAAATTAGGGCAAGTTTTCAGACACAAACACAGCTACACCAGCAGTTTGTCTGCAAACCAGCACTGCACTGGCACCAAATCTAGCAAAGTACATAAATTCAGCACAATTACTCACATGCCCTGAAGCGCTTTAAAAGACCACAGTACTCATTGGAGGAATGGGAGAATCACAAACTAAACCTGGAATCACTGCTTGTTTTCAGATCTCTTCACCCAGACTACTGGCAAGAGAAGTAGCACTTTGTAGCAGTGTGGATGAAGAGGCATGCTCAGCACTCGGCGTTAAATTCCGCCCCGAGGAGAAGCGCTTCCCCAAACCAAGACGCTATTACTCTTCACCAAGAGATCCCAAATTTCATCAGCATAGCATTCCGTTATCTACCTGCTGGTGCCCCTGCCATGACTGTTAAAGCTGCCATTGACTTGGTACCGATATAGTGACTTTTTACAAGGAAACGAGCCAATTCCAAGACTGTGTCAAAAGGCTGGCTCAGCACTTTCTGGGCCCATTCACAAACAAGCCGGCAGGCCGCAGAGACGACTTCCTCATCAGCGCTTTGCAGCTGCCCAGATGGCTCTGCCCCATCCAACTAAAACAAACAAAGGAGGAAAGGTTACTTTAATTATTAAGGGTCGTTAAGACACAAAAACAAAAACATGAGGATCAGAAACACACAAAGAGTTGTGCAAGTATGTTCACAGTTTTTCATAAAATTGGGAGAACAAGATCACAACATTAATATCCTTCAAAGTGAAATGTCTCAGAATTCATCTGCTGGCTGTTTCCCACATCCAGAGTGTTGGCAACTCAGCACCCACTGCTACCCAGGAATTCCTTCTTTCACAGGGGTTCCTCTTCCCAAGCACTGACTGTTCAACAAAATAAATACACAGTAAAACCAAAACCAGAATCCAAGTTCCGAAGGTACAGCTTGTGGGTGGCAACACTCTGAAAGTCTGCTTCACCTCCCAAACACTTTTTTTTTTAAATAACACTGCAATTTGTTCTGAACTTCACAGAAAAAACATCAAACAATGATTCGGAACTTAAGTATTATAAGGGGGAAAAAAAAAAAAAAAATCTTAAAGACTACACCACTCTTTGCTTGGTGTTGAAAATTTCAGACAGAAAAACAACATAATAAATGTTCATTTGCAGACATAGATATAAATAAGTATACATCATACCCCATCTCCAGTTTTATGAAAGTCAAGGTTGGGCAGTGTTGGCATATGCACAAAAGCCTTCTTCCTCAGTCCACTGTAGCAATATGTGAACAAGAATTAAGGTCTAAATTGTCTCTGCTTGTTAGTTGGGGGATAGGAAGGGCAGTAATTTCTCTTGCACTTCTCATAACCTTTAAGTAAATTCAGCAAGGTTTTAGAATTACTGCCATTAACACAGTCTCATAGCCAGCCAGAAACAAGAGCCTATAAACAGCTGTGTTCTTGGGCAGGTTTTGTTGGACTTCTTCATCTATGCAGAGGAGAAAGTGATGGTGGACATGATGAATTACACTTAATCACTTGGAAGAACCACTAAAGCACACCAAGTATTTTCAACAGGCTACTCACTATTTAAAAATCATTAAAATAACTAACGTAAATTTGAACTTAACTCTCTTCCTAACAATGAGACCGAGAATGCATTTCTAGAAGTTAATCACTACTAAAAAATGAGGTCAGAAAATTAAGTTTCACTTTATTATGGATTCTTTTTTTTTTTTTTGCCTCTTTTTGCTAGATTTCCCTACATTTCCTTCTCCCAAGAGATTTCCACAAACTGAGGAAGTTCCCCATGACAATATGAAGTGACTGATGAGGACATTTCTTGCTAAGATTTCAGATAATTTCTGTGGCTTTCTCCTCACCCATGATAATTCTTTTGTGCAAATACGGACACACAACCACAGGTCTGTTCTTACACTGATCTCATGATATCAACACACAAAAATATACTCCATTCACTACTCTTATTCACTTGTTCGCATGTTTAAAACTCAAATCACCCTTTTTTCCTCTTCCTCTGAGTTCACCTACAGTGTCTCTTCTCTGTGATACAGAAATCCTTTCAGGACCACTCATTTTTTCACATTCTGTAAATGTATTTTTCCTTTCTAAACCAGTGAATTTGTTTGTTCCTGTTAAGCTGGGTGAAGCATAATTACAGTGAATAAATATAAGGAGGCTAGATATTAAACTAAGTGTGAGAAAAGGTCACATTTTAGTAATTCTGAATTAGAAACTTAGGAAACAAAATTGAAAGATGCCCTGGATCAAGGAACGATTACATTGTATGATTTATTTCTTAAAATTTCTCTAGTTTTATTCAGAACATCACTGCTAAGTTCTGGACTACACTGCTGAATAATCTAATACTGTATTTTATGAAACAATTTAATTGTCATATAACTTCTCCATTTACTACTACATGGAAGGTTTTTTTTTCCCCTCAATGGAAGATGAGTAATTGTGGGCTTCCCACTAGCATTTAATTCTCTGCAAGCACATGCTTCAAGTAAGACCTTTGCAAAGGCCACTATCACAGTGTGTCCAGATCATCACTGCTAGTTCTTTTGAGTGGTTTTTAATTAGAGCCTACAAGCCACTTGATGCCCTTTGGCCTTTTAATGCTCTCCTTCCCTTGCTTACTGCATTAGCTCACTCTACCCAGCATGGCAGAAAAGAGCAACGGTTGACCTTGCAGCAGGTAGATGACTTCACAAAGGCTTCTGAGGATTGTCAAAGGAAAGTGTCTTCTCCAAGTTGAGAATTACAAAATTCCTGCTGATAAAAAAAAAAAAAACCTGTGAAAATCACTAAGAGCTTTTGTGGTGTTTGTGTTTTGTCGTGGGGTTTTTTTGGGTTTTGTTTGTTTGTTTTAAATGGAACACCTCAGTGCGCTGAAGACTAGCCAAACTGCAGCTCAGTCTAAAAAAAAGCCTGAGGAAAATTCACATCTCTGTAGCCTTTGGACTTGACAATTGGATTTCCTTCCTAGCAGAGCTTCTTGTCCCTACAACGAAGCAGCAGAATTAACAGTGGTATGAGCAGACTCTTTCACACAGCATTTGCCTGCAATTCTTCACAGTGGCTGCCTATAAATTAATAAACTGATAGGTCTCAAGATCTAATTGTGTATAGTTCCATCTTTAACAATTATGTCTAGTTACACTACAGCAACATCAGTTTATGTCCTTTTAGGTTTGTTTTGTTACAATGAAGTGAAGTAGTGCTTATGTGTGCCCTTTAGGATGTTCTAAAAAGGCAGATTCCAACTTTGGACACAGGGAGCAAGACACTGCAGTCAGAGACAGCATTCCCCATTCTAGATGCTTTTGCTCTGAATTGTCTTTCCTGCCTCAGGAGACCTGAACCATGAAGTGCAAGAAGCAGTTTTCCCCTCTAACAGCAGGACGACCCTCAGATTGTGCTTTCGAAGTCTGAAATCAGCTTTTCTCCCTTCAAGCAATACTAATGCTTGAGGAGACACAGTAGCACTGCTTAAGGATCTCTGGCTTTATGACAGAATTTTAAATTACTGGTGTGCACAAGCATAGTATGAAAAACAAGAAATCTTCTGATAATTCTGAGCTGTACTACCCATAAAATTTTCGTTACTTCATATATATAAGACAAGTTACTTGATTCCTCCCTGTCATGACAACCAAGTGTCAGGAGCCAAATTTAAGTGCTTGTTTCTGAAGTTTATTTTGCAGCCTTTACACTCCTGCAATTAATAATCTTTGAAGAATGCTGAGAAGGTGTCTGAAATTTTCATTTAACATTACTTCTACACTTAGCTGGCAGCTGAGCCATAATGACACATGTTCTTCAGGCAAGTGCAGAAGGAAAAATGTTCTAGCAAAGGATATTTTGATTTGCCTCTTGTGCCTAGACGACGGGCCTTCATATTTGGAAAGACATTTTTCATGATCTTTCCGAAGTCAGCAGCACTTAATGGGTGGTAGCCAAGATTGTCACAATAGCTCCTGCAACAGAGAGAAAGAAGCCGTGAATGGAGTCGATGTCAAAACAAGAGGCTGGCCTGCATGCTAGACTCCAAAGGTTTTCAAAACACTTACACTCATCCATATTTAGAACCACATTTAACATTAATGAAGCTATCCACAACGAAATGAATGCATTAAAAATGTATAAACAGAGCTATTAATATCATAGTTTTTGCCTTCTTCTCTACTGAGTTCAAAGACAAGTCATGTGGAGATATAACAAGTAGTGGCATTATCTAGAGCACAGTTAAGATTTACTCCACAAATGAGTTTCAAGCATATGTTTCAATTCTCTTATTATGTCCCAAAATAAGTGCAGATATTGTTCTAGCCAGAAATATAGCTTGAGTGTGGCAAAACCTGAAGTCCTGCAGGAATATTGGAAAAGCAGTAGGTGAGAGATTTGTCAGCATTCAGAGAAAGGTTCTGCCTAAACAATCTCAATTTGCTAGACCTTAACAGAACTGCATTTAACGAAACATGTCTTCCCAGGGAACCAACTTCACCTTCATAGATGTAACAAACATTTACCGAGAACCTAGTCCTCTTACCACTGTACCACTACTGAACAACAAGAACTGCCTAGTTTTAGACATCTTTATATTCATTAACAGCCTGCAAATGTAGATCTTCGTGTGACTGAGTACACAAACTGATGATAAAGGGGAACAAAGCAACAGAAGGTCATTATTTTGCTGAGTTTACCTATTCCAGTAAAATGGGCACTGCTATCTCCAGTTCTCAAGAACAGCAGAAGAAATTTTCTTTCAACACTTACTCAGATGTTTCAACATCTGAGGTATTTTTAAAGGATCTCCTTGGCACAGAACAGTAATCATTGATTTCACTGCAAAACATGAATGGTCTGGAAAAATCACAAACACGAAAGCAGAGGAGAAAATTTGGAACTGCTCTTGAAGGTTTACCTACACAGCAAGTACCTAAAGATGCACAAAGATACGTATGTCATATCACCTTTTGTTCAAGAGCCTCATGGTACTTCACAGACATTCATGTCCTAATGCCCACATCGCACTGTTAAAGCATTCTCCTTGCGGTTTCCTGCAGTCACGGAGTCAGCATCAGACAGCAAATGCTCTCCTTTCCTGTCAGAAGTCCTACCAGCAATACACAAAACCAACCCATCTCTGAACAGAGGCAGTGACTGTACACAGTCCTGTGTGGGCATCAGCAGGAGAGCAGAAAAATGATAACTTCATACATCACATCGTCTGCTGCTCTAATCAGGTTCATACATGCAAACAAATCTCTGTTCATAAAGGAAAAAAGGAAGGAAGAAAGAAAAAAAAAAAAAGCAGCACTCCTGAAACATGTTTCATTCCCAGCTAGCATCAGCTAGTGAAAACAGCAACTATTAGCAATGGCATTTGCATCCAACCAGGCTAGTAAAAATGTCTGCTCTGAAAACCAGAGCTCTACAGAAAGCAGTATTTACTTACTGAGATACTTTCACTGCATTTATTTGCCCTGTAAAAAACACAAGTCATTGCAGAGCACTTATCTGCTGCTTTTGCCTTGGCTGGACACAGGTATTCTCCACTTGGAAAGCACTACCACAAATGCAATGATTTTGGTGATGATAAACAGCAAAGTTTACACTTGGGTTCTGACACTTCCCCACAGAACTTGTGTATGTCCAGTTCCCCCAGCTACTGGGCCAATCCAAGAGATGTCTACAACATGGTATACAGACAGCCATTTGTTCCTGTATGGGACGTGGAGAAGGTATTTACCCAATTTACATGTCAATATATTTCATTTCAATGCATGTCAGTCACAGAATCTGGATTCTGGATGTGTCCCTTTGAAGTTAATACAAAGGAATACTTCCACCTTGCTGCACCTGCTTAGGAATCAGAAATGATTTTGCATGCAATAGACAGATCTCTCTGCAGGTTTTTTCCCTTGCATCTTTCCAGGCTCCAGTGGATTTTAACTTTACTCTGAAAATTTGTAAAATGTGGGTCTTTGTCACTTACTGATGCTGATTGCAGACTTCAAATCTCAACCAGCATGAAAACAAAGGCTGTCTGAATTTCTCTGCCACAGTCAGCAGTATCTTTGACTGAAACACAACAATGTCAGCAAAACAAACAAACAAAAATAACCCAGCAAAACAACAGGATTAGGGACCTACCAACCAGTTTTCAAGTTAAAATTATTCCCCCTCAGAACAAACAAATAAGGAATAAAAAAAGACCACCACCACAAAACTATTCCTCAAGTCTAGCACATCCGTTTCAAGACAATTACTTGCTAGCAGCAAAATATCCACACTGGCCATCTCCTGAAAGCTTGTGATTTCTGAGCTATTATTATTATTGTGTAGCTTCAGTTTTCAGACAGATCATCCCACATGGCCCCTCCTCCTCCTGGCTCGGCGGCAAACTCCCCATGTCCATCTGTGGTCTCTCATTGACTTGACAACACATACCAGGAGTCTCTTCCCCGAAGCTCTTCTCTCTGCTACTTGCACTCTTGGCACATTGCTGAGCCCAGGAGCCGTTCTGCTTATTTGAAGAGTGGGTGGGAAGGAGATGGGGGGAGGGAAAGCCTACACAGAGATGGGTATGACAACAGACACACGATTGCTATATTCTTTTGTACACAGCTCCCCAGCATAAGGAGAAAAAGCTTTTTCTTTCCCCTTCTCCTTTTCTTATTTTTTTTGCTAAGATCTTCGAATTAAACATACTTAAGCCACAAAATATCCTGGAAGTGCATGTGAATTAAACCACAAAAAAAGAACAACCAAGACGACAATGCAGAAGACAGGCTATGAAGCCCAGCTTACATAGCTTCCTGGGCCAAAAAAACATTGTAAAAAGCAAAGGATGTTGCACGAAACAAAACAAAAATCCTGGCTTATCCAATCCAGCAAAACAACTGGTCTCTAAAATGGGTTAGAGCAAAGAGCCTTAGGAACAAGCAGACTCTCATTTCACTGATGAAAAAAAAAAAAGACAGAAATTAGTTCTAAAAATCAGGCAGAATAAAAATCAGATGTTTGAAAACCACTGGAGAAATGAAATTGCAAGTCAGACTCCCAAGAGCAGCAGCAGAGGTGGGAAACAACTGTTTTAGATTAAGTTTGTTTAGCTTAAAAGGAATATATATAGGTAGTTGCTTATGACAGAGGACTGGATTTTACAATATAGTAAGTCTTATCCATGAGTTTTACTTAAAGCCACTGATTAAGCATTATCAGACAGGATTAGTATGTATCTGTGTCTCTTTAACAGACATGGTATTCCTATTCCTGTTGCCCTCTTCTCAATATTCTTATAACTTCTTGGTTAACATCCTTAACACTTAGTAAACATAACTAATTCATCAGGTGGTATCAAGTAACCCAGTGGCCAGTAAAGCAAAGATTAATGATACACAGACTAAGGGAAAGAGATACAGGATGAATCAAAGACCTCCTAATCCATACTAAGCATATCAAGTGAATCTTCAGGGCACCAAACTTAAATATGAATGGCTTTCTTTACTTGCACCACTGAAGCAGAAACAAGACAAAAGGACCTGAAGGCTCAACAAATCATTTTGTGGGCGAATAGGGATTTTGTCTGCATAAGCATTGCTGGTGTACACTTGAGACTCAAATTCCTGATGCTTTAAACTCAGATAAATCTATACCCAGCTGCTTCCAGAAGAATGTCTACTAACTGGCAGAAGACACTTAGATCAAACTAATTTAAAAGAAAACACTGAAAGGATTTTATGGGAAGCAGCATCCATTCTCTGCAGGCTAGATAACCTATTAGCTCCCCATGAGTTCCCATCATATTTTCCAGACCATGTTCCCCCAAAATTGCCAAAAGAAGCTGGCAGAATAGCATGCGCCCAAGAGAAGCACAACTTCTTATAGCCCAATGTATTCTGCTAGTGCAAGGGACATCACAGCACCACCAAGAGAGGTGAACTAGATCTCATCTACCTCCTTTCTAAAATGCAGCTGCAAGGTCTCAACCATCCCAAGTGCTATTGACTTATAGTACATTTTTCGTTTCTCTCTTTCAAAAGGGAGATGAATCGGTTTGCTTTTATCCAGTTAGAGATGTGGATTCACAATTAAAAAGAAGATTAGGTAAACAGAACTGTGTTGAAAAAGTTCAGCAAGAAGAGGCTAGTGACATGTAGAGAAGCTGGAAACACGCATCAACACTTGCCAGCATTGAACTTGTGTAGAGTGCAAGCTTCTGTTTTTCCCTCTTCACAATTAAAACAAACAACCAACGGCAAAAAAAAAAAAAAACCAACAAACCAAAACCATGAAAGTCAAAGCAGAAGCCCACTAATTTTGCAAGATTTATTTTGACCAAAATTTACAGCAGGAATTGAAGCTTTGTAACTTTGACTGATATGTGCAGAGTGCATTAACTTGCTCCCTTTGAACTCATGCAGCATCTATCTTTGCAAGAAAAGGAGAAAAATGGTAATGTGTTAATATGACAGAAGTGAGTTTCGAGAGGTCTTAACACCAAAGAAAAATGATTTATCAAGACTAACTCTCTTATTTATTTATATGCCTGCTCCCCACCTCCTACTCCAAGAGCTGCCTTTCCTTTGGTGTGCAAGAATAACTCATGGAAACATTCAAAGCAACTGAATGCTTTAAAAACAGAACAGATGCTTTCAAAGGAGAACAGATTCCAAACATTTGATATTTCCCTGAATATTTGCTTACCACCCTTATTTTGTTAGGGAAAAAAAAAATACAATACACAAATACTTGATGCAACTACATACAAAAGCCATCCAAATTTCGCACTCCACAATCTGTAGATGATGATTTTTCTGGGTGTCTGCAGCTTGGCACAGCATGGAAGCCAAGCAGATTTGTTGCTGAAGCAGGCCATAAATTATTTAATAAGAAATATATTTAAGAATAACGTTTCCATCTCTCTCCCATGCAGCAGCTGCCGCTGTTGCTGTGTCTGCACAAGTGGCTGCTGCTCAGGGATTGGCCACGCCAGCACGTCTGTGCCATTGGCTATATTTCTAGGCTGCGTCACCACTCCAGTCTATGGTGAGATTTCAGAAATAGGTGTGTGCATGTTTATCAACCCCAGGCAAGCAAACACCATCATGTTTCAGCTTTGTCAGAGTAAAAAACTCAACCAGAGAGAGTTAATTAAAAGGAGATATTCACAGAAGGCAGTTCTGCCATAATGGTTACTAAGGGCTGAATCCTGTAGGCACTTCGAAGGTGAAGGGACTTGATTCACTGCAAATTACTGTAAATCGTTCAGATTACAGAAATATTCATACTAGATCACCAATCTGTTACTCATCTTCAGGCAACTGAGGCTGAGGATGATTATCTTTCCCCCCCCCGCCCCCCACAGTGGGAAATGTTCTGTAAATTAATTAAAATCCAACTTCCATCACACAGCTCCCTCTCCCTTGCTTCTAATCGCTTTCTCAGTACATGGTAGCTTTGAGACTTGACAACACAGACTCACAGTGGCCTTGGTTACTGGTTTCATACATATTCAGATATATCGTGCCTCTGTAGAAATCAAGTTAGCTGCAAGAAGGTCCACTCTTTATGCATTACTCTGGAAAGAAAGGTGTGATGTGCCAGATCTTATGTGCAAAAGAGCTGCATTTCCAGGAGGAACAATTCGAGCTCTCCTCATTGAGGCAGTTGTATACATACATATATACTAGCAGACCAAAAGGTACTCTGAGATAGTAACTGGTGCTTTTTACCTGTGATGCTGTGTCCACAGAACAAAACCAATATTCATACAGATATTTACCTGTTAAGAAATATTCATACTTTCCCTTCAGCATATGTAATGCACAACTTGCAGGAATAACAAATACAGTTTGCCTCACTTTAGTTAGTACGTTCTCAGGGACATCAGCATAAAAGGCCTCGTTCAGCTACATGCACTTGTATGTGTGTCAGTGAAGCAGCTGTAGATTCAGTGACACAGAACTATCTATGCTAGCTAAAGTCACAAGTACAGATCCAGTTCAGGAGCACTCACTTGTATTCATCATAAACCTCCTGCTTGGGAAGGGATGTCTCAGGATGCTCTTCCAAGGTGTTCCGTATCCACGAGAAGGCGTGCATCTGCTGGGCACGGCTGGATGACATGGAGATCTGATCACTAGGGAAAGAAGCAGCAGTGCCAATAAAGACTTTGCTCCATAGCTCCTCTTCAGTTACAAGACATAACAGTTCTCTCCCTACACAAGTGGACAGACAACAAGGACCAGTACCTCACACATTCAGCTATTCCTCAAGGTGTGGGAAGCAGTCAACTTCCTTTTTTTAATCCACAATTTAGCAGAGACTCCACACTCCAGTTCTTGACTGATACACAGCCAAAAGTAGGCAAGGATGGGTGAGAGTTCATCTACTTCCCATATCAAATTTATTACTCCTTACTGACCACCTCTAAGCTTCTGCCTGTTCAGTTTGCCAGCTGCCTTTTGGAAAGAGCCAGCTTATCCAGCAAATGCCTCCTGTAGGCACCTGTCTGCCTACAGGCATCCAACTGGGACCATATACTAATTTTGTGATGTTGTGTTCTCCAGGCTGCTTTTCTAGACTTTCCTTTTAATGTTACCAGAAACGGTGTTAGCTCCTTTCCCCCACCATCACATTTTTGTTGCTGTATTATCACTTCCTACATAAAAACTGAATGAATGACTACACTTAGGTTGCAAAACACTTTCTCTGGTGACTCTTGTGTATTAGGAGATTTGTATTTACAAGCTACTCGAGCGCTGAAGATTCCAAAGTTAATAAAAAATATCTTCAGGAAGAGTCCTTAATGTTTAATGAAGGCTGCTTCACTACCAAACATGTCACACTGAATGGTTCCTCAGCAGATAAGGGCCGCACAAATTAAAAGAAACACACTCGCATACCTTTTGTCTCCATTGTTGGGACCCGAAGGCAGCTGAAGGTAGAGGTAGAGTTTCTCTAGGTCTGTAAACTTCTCAACTTCTTGCTAGGTAACAAAGGTGTTTTGGTTAAAAAAAAAAAAAAAAAAAAAAAAAGCAGGGTGAGGTAAGGGGGTAAAAAAAGCAAACAACAAGAGCTGACAGCTAAGAACTGTCATCTGACAGTGTATTCCTAAACAATATAACTTTAAAGAAGAAAGTATCTACTGATGTGAAAGAATGTGACCTTGAGCACTCTAGTACTTGAAAGGCAATTTCTAGTTTCTTTGTATACCATCACGTACTGGAGACAACTTGTTACCATTTCTAAATTCACGTGCAACAAACCCAGAAAACATCAGTAATAGATCACTTCTGTAACCAGACATGTAAAACAAAAACTTTCTCAGAGCATACATGAAGCACCTCTGAAAGGCGGTACCAAAACCCAGTTATGCTGTAATAACATGGGATGCCAGACCTGACGCTGTGATACCCTATATATTAATAGTTAAGCATCAGAGACTTAAATAAAGATACTTAAAAATCTATCTCTGTGCGCATGGAGGTGTTTGTTTCCTTTGCAAACTATACAGTTCTTGAATAGGTACTGAAGAGAAACCATTAAGTTAACTTGAACCTTGGTGAGGCCAGATGATTCTTCTCCAGAGGGTAGCAGCTGAGGACCAGAGATTTTCCCCTGATGCACCCAAACAGTGATTGCTACGTGCAAACTAGCTTTGGTGATCTACAACCTGCTACAAGGACTTAGAAATACTAGGAAAGCCAGTTGCAGTAGTGTGCGCAGGCCTGCTCAGCAGTAGTGTGAGTAAAGCCAAGCAGCAAGGAGCAAACGGGTTCCTCCTTAGTAAGACACTGCAGAAGCAATGCATGAGGTGGTTGGTACACCAGCAGTGCAGATTCAAAGGCTCACACGATCGCCTTTAAAGCCAGAATACAGGGTTTGGATTCCAGTTCATTCTCTTTACTGATGTAAAACCATAACCTTCTCCAAAACGAAGAGAGAACAGGACTGACAGGTAGTAAGACCCAGTCATTTACTTAAGCAATGAGCTGAAGAGAGCAGGAAATCTAAAGCCCTATGCTCCACTTCAAACTTGGGTTCCCTATCCATCAACTCACGTCCAGATCCAACTTGCTTCAGCTGGCACAGAAATAACAGCAGAACTAGAGAGATGAGCTCCCACTGCCCCTCCACTGCCTTTGCACTCAATGCGCAGACCTCTTTCCTGACCTCAGGCTCTGGGCAACGACCAGCAGGACATACCATGTAGGGAAGGGTACTGGGAGAGTGCAATGGCTTGCTTCATTAATCCCTGCCATCTAAACCTACCACAAAACTGATCCACAGATCTGGGCCACCAGTGATGCAACACACATTCTCACAGTCAAGAGAAACACTTCCAGCAGCAGCCAGGTAACAAAGGCTGGATTTGTTGCTTTTATGAACTGCAGCAAACCACAACATTTGGGTGTTTTTAACTTCTACAAACTCCTGCAATGTGCTGACACTGATTTCTGCATAGCTTTACAGCAGCTTACACACCAGTGGAGCTCAGACCACCAAATATTCAGAGAGGTGGTACTTTAAGGGTGCATTTTGTCAAATATTCTGTTCTTACTTTCCTCCATAAATCACAGCATATGGTCTGGTGAGCCTTCTTTTGACAAACTCATTGAAAAGACCAACATTCCTCCAAGAAAGAATTTACAGAAAAGTAACAATTTAAGTATGAAGATAAACAAGTGTACCAGGAAAACCTGCAATTCTTTATCAAGTCTCCTCTTCCTCAAGTAACTTAGCTGCTTTTTGTTTTAAACAACAAATGCTAAGCAGCACAAAGGAAATATATAATCTTTCATCAAAAACATACTACTGCAGTAGTCTCAGTGCTCACTAAAGTAACTTCTGCTGTGTCCTGGCAGAAGGAAGGGGTTGCATGGATGGGAAACAATGTGCAGGCCCCATCTGTCAGACCTCCCAACTAAAACAAAAAACAACAAAATAGCAAAAACAAACAAAAAAACAAACAAAAAAAAAAAGGGGACATACGTCTAGAGAACAAATGGGACTATGTTAGCAGAGCCTTTTCCAAAGGAATCAATTCCTAGGACTGAAGAGAAGCTGAGGATGATGGCTCTCAGCAGCAGCAGATGGACAGCCATGTTATCTCATTGCTCTCACTCAAAACCCACTCCTCTCCACACCTGATCCAAGGCACACTTTCTGTACAACTCCTGCAGCTTTAGTTTCCAGCAGGGGCTGTGAGGTAGCTCCAGGAAGGCAGGATCTCCTTGAGACAGAGGAGTTAACATGCAGCCAGAAATCACAGGTAGTTCACGAAGGAAATCCTACCTATGTGATAATTAGATAAACCTAAGCTTATTAGATGAGACTGAATCGATTTAGAGAAATCTTAAAACCGAGGAAGTGGCAACAAATGGATGGAGTGTGACAGTGCAAGTGGATTCAGGAAACATCATGTTTTATTTAGATTGAACACTTGTTAGGCATTATGTTTTGTTTAGCCTGTTTTCTCTAGGCATCTGTACAACTCTCAAAACTTGAGTTTACAATCTCAGCAAATAAAATTTCTTCTTCAACCTCAGCTGACATGTACCAGTTCTCAGTACTAAAGGTCTTGTGAATTCTGTAATAACCGTTACTGCAACTGTTCAAAGTATCAAAGCTTTCAAATTTCTTAATGTGACCAGAAAGGAACTTGAGAAAGTGAAGGAACATTTCAACTACCCTACTGATAAAGACAAAAAAGCTTAACTGATTCTGAGTTTTTCTTTGTGCTAAGTTGGATGCATACAGAAATGGTTGAAAATAAACAACAGGAACACAAAACATTTTCTCCACCACACCAAATAGGTCAATAGTGTGCAAAAAAAAGGTCAGTAGAATGGAAGACAGTCAACAGTATTGAAAGGATGACTGCAGTGCTAGCATCATCTTGGACAAATTCCCCTTTGTGTGGCCCATAGGTGTTACAGTAGTTTTAAAACCCACACAAAATTTAAAGTGTCTGGGGAATCCTTTTCTGCTACTTAAAAGGATCTGAATAAAAATTTTGCTTGTAGTTCCCTCACCTTGATTGACTTGTTGTATCATATCAGATGAAAGGTATCTAGTTCTCCAAAGGCCATTTATAAACTGTATTTCTTAAAACTACAGTAGAAAAACGCCTAAGTATGCTAAACTGCTTGCAGGGGTGAGGTGTAAAATCACCACAAAGCACAAATCAGCACAGAGCACTCTGTTACTCTTGGTCTTCACACATTATCTCCTGTAGTTTCAACCACAATAAGGGAAAATCAGCAAAGATGGTCAGTAAGCAGTGTTCATACTTATTTTCTCAACTTGGCTTCAATTTAGACAAAAGATGTCACAAGTATGCAAAATATCAAAGGGATCTTATGCTCAAGGCAAAAAAAAAACTCCTAAGGACAAAGAATCAGAAACCTCAAGTTACAGCTAAGCAAAGAGCAGAAATCTCACATATTTGTGTATTGACAGGTACCAATAACTCATTTTTAAAATGTACAAAATACATAGCAATGAAATTAAACCAGTAATCTATTTATGTCTGTGTTATCAGTGGGCACACAGGCCCCAAATGAAGCTGTCCTTTTTCTGCCTGAGAAAGGCACAAAACAAGGGTGTCAGAAACAGATGCAACTTCCTTTTTCATTCTAACAGACATCTTGATTGAGCAAATAAACAGCTTAGAAATATCCTGGAAATAAACCAGGATAGCCAAAATATTGTAGGTTTAGAGTTTTTGGGTTTTTTTTTTGTTTGGTTTTTCTGTTTGTTTTTTGGTTTTTCTGTTTAGGGGTTTTTTTTTTTGGTTTTTTTTTTAAGGAAAACAGCAGGTTTTGACATCTGGTTCCATTCGCAGCACAAAGACAAACATCAGTTCAACAAAAACACAACTAGGACTTAATTCGTCTAACAGTAAACATGAGTTTAGTCATCTTTCTGCTTGAGTCAGAGGACCTAGAGATTTGAACATGAGTCTCCAGAAACACAGAATACTGTTTAAGGTTTCCTGACCTCAGTAGCTTGGTCTCTATCTGGTTTTCTCTGACTACAGGTCTACCATCAGGTCACAAACATTAGTGAAGTTTCATCCTGGAGTTGTCAAAAGGATTACCACAGGAAAATTCCAAGGAGTGTGCTTTTTCTGGATTGTTTTAAAAAATTAAGTATTTTGTCAAGCTAAAGTTTAAGTAAGAAAAAAAAAAAATACACTGAAGAACAATTAGCAGACTTATAACTTCTGTAATGAGTAGAGTGAAAAACAACATTGATATTTGAGCTATTTCGTATCTCCACAATGAAGCCAGAATTACAGGTTATTTCTGTCCTCAAGTTGTGGTGGAAAGCAGCTGAAGGTCAGGGGTGCTGCTGCAAGCTTTTTACAAGACTGCTATTGTAGAGAGCATGGACTGATCTTAATATTTCTTACCATATTTTGAGTATTTATAGGTAACTATAATATTCTAATCAAAGTTAAAATGCTGTGCCAATGACAATGTTAGTTACTCCTACTGGCAGACTGGTTCTAGAATTTGTCATGCTTCAGCAGAATAAACATCTATTATTTAACAACCAGACTAAGAATAGCAAAAGTAGACAAGCAATCATCTCTCCACTTTGTGAACAAAGAAACAAGAAGCAAAGATTAAAAAATTTGCTCAAGGTCAGATGATTTGTTGGAAATATGGTCAAATTATCTAATGCTTAAAATAGAACCTATTAGTCCAAAAAGCTGCTAATAAAATTCATTTGATGTGCTTTACCTGAATAGAAGTAAAAACATAATTCAAGTGCTAAATATCGCAAACAAGTCCTAACAACACACAGCACCTTTGTACCGACAGCACCCAAGCATAGCTGACAAAGCTTCATAGAGCTGCTGCCTGTCTCCTGTAGGGTCAAAAAGCCAAGTGACCTTCTTCAAGGCACGTTGCTTCAACAGATCTTACACACTGCTGCTACCCACACTGTAACTGCTCCATCAATCAGCAGCTTCAGTTTCCATGGCCATCAATCTAGCGCTCTCTCACCAGCACTGACCTTTTTTCAAAGGACTAAGGGAAGAAACGTTAACCATCTTGCTGAGTGATTATATGGAGCATATCATTTTAAAAATCAGGTTCAAGAGTTCACTTCGTATGTGGCAACAAATGTAACAAGTGAAGTCATAAGAGAATCTACTGCCAGACATGTTTACTACAGTTAAAAAGATGTTATAATGAATTTTTAATGGTTGTTTACACCACAATTCTTGCTAATTACCATTTGTTTGGGTTTGGTTTTTTTTTTTTGAGTGCAGAGCATACAATGATTTTCTTACTATCTTTCAGAAATTGACAGTATGTCAGAATTTAAGTGGTGCAGTAAAACAAGTAAAAGGCTGATAACTTTGGTCTCTTGTATAAGTAATTGCAGCCCCAGTGCCCTTACACTTAGCTGTTTTCTGTAGTCCTCTGCTGCTAGCTACCTCCACAACATCCATCTCCTTCATCAACTCAGTTTCTCCTAATTCTCTCTTTCTTGCTCTCCTGGGTTGAATCAGCAGTCTAAGTGCTAAAGAACATTTGCACACTGCAGCTGTGATTGGTACTACCAAAAAAAGCGGCAACAAGTGTAGTTTGAATTTTCTCTACTGGCATTTTTTTTTTCTTTTAAGGTTGCTAGCAAACATATTAAAACATTTAGACTTGATCAATCAACACCATCTCCCAACAGAACTGAAAGCTAGGCTCAAATCTCCTCCCTACAGTAAGGTGCGAGTCAGTGGGCAGACATTGTACCTTTATGCTTCGTGAGACTGATATTCTGACCTGCTCATAAGCATGAACTCTCTGCTGGCAGCTGGTATCCCAATCACAGGGCTACTCTGACAAATCCACACACTTTTGACCAAAGAGAGAACCTGCTCACCTGCCTTCTTCTCCGGGACAAAACTAGACAGGGCTGCAAGGAAGCTCCAAACAAGTTTAGAGCTATATAGTCAAGACCTTTCAGTTTAACATACTTTTACATTCTGTCTTGCAGCTCACAACTGTCCAAAAGCCTGCAAAAACCTCAGAAATCATTTTGGCAAAATTCAGCTTAATTCTTTCTTTCTGAAACTATTCTCGTCTTGGATTTCTCTTTTTTTAAACTACCTGGGCAGTATTCGATCTACCTTTGCTAACCTAGAGCAGCCCTTACACTGTTGACAGGACTCCTCCGAACTCATGAACAGGACAAACAAGGACGCATTTGAAACATAAAATTGGACCATCAGGATACTGCTGCTCTATTCCAAACGATGCTATGGAGAGTGCTTTGCATCCAAGAGCACTATTCAGAAAAACAGCTTCTTCATCCAATGGATGAGACCTGTACAAATGAATGGGCTCATACAAACTGATAATCCCTACACCTCAATACTCTATGTCCACAAATTCACATGATTTAACGCAAGAGTAGTCACTGTAATTCCATTTTCTTAAAATGGATTTCCACAAAGCAGATGACTGGTTAACCTCCTACTTATTTGCTCCCTCTCAGATGCTACTTAGTAACACCTACTCCAATTCCTCTTTTGCACCACAGAAATACATGATAAGAGTTTTTGCAAGTACAGTTTTGCAGTCTGCCCTTGGCTGCTAAAGACCAGCACACACAAAAAGTAAAATATTAAGACACCACAAATATCAACAAATAATTAAGTGGGCAAAACCAGCATTTTGCATCTCTATCTTAGGTATATGCATTAAAAAAAAAAAAAAAAAAAAAAATCAGTATAGTCAAAATCAGGTCCAAAGCTTGTCTACAAAACAACACATCTTACTTTAAATCTCTTTACACAACGAATTAAGAGAACATTTTAAGGAAAGAGAACCCAGCGTCATCTGAATCAACCTTTAATAATGTGACTTGAAAAAGTAGTGTTACTTAGCTCAGCCATACAGTTGAACAGAATCTCTGATAGCATCCAGATAGCTGTGGACTATGTCATCTTTTTACCTTACCTACTCATACTTCTGAATGAAATGCTGGAAGTGGAAAATCAGAATAAGCAGCCCCTTCCAGTCTTAAAATTTATGAACTCTAATTTAAAGAAACTTGCAACCTGCTCACTACTAAACAAAAGCTCTGAGTTAGTGCTAGATATCTGCTTCCCAGAAATAATCTCTCATTATTGTCCATATTACATGACTTGAAAGTACAAAGGAAGATGACAGACGTTTCAAGGATTTTCCTTCTTCAAAAATGGGCTCTGTGTCCTAAGTAGCACAGCATCACTGAAAGGACGCGTAGAGGTGCACATTCCTGGGATGGCACCTAGGACTGCGTGCAACTTTTGACTCTCACCAAGATTTAAATAAATAAATAAACAAATGTGGTAATTATGACACCTGGAAATTTTTTACAGACCAGGCCATTAGTCTGCCTGGTTTTATGTTTTGTGCAAACATGCCCATCAATCTACTTCCTTCCCTGTAACATTGTACCAACCACAGTTTAACTGCTTCAAGGAAACAGTAACAAAAGCAATACATACTGTCAAGGCCTAAGGACCAATGGAACTCGAGGGCACAATTAGCTTCCTGCATGCTCTGATCTGTGCAACACATAATCCTGCGTTTAATAAAATCATGCTTACAAAAGCAGTTTCTGTGCTGCATCTGTACTGACAGTTCTACAAGCAGCAATCACTGCCACTTGCTGCTAGCAATGAGAGGTCAATGCTTCCTCACAAAACAAACATCAAACCCACATAATTTATTTTCCTGGCAATGAGAACTCATTTTGATGACATTTAGTGGTAGCACCTTTAAGCACTGATAAGGAAAGGCTTCATAATAACTGTCACTCCTTGGAGCCATCTATTTTGGTCTTACAGTTTATTAAATATTAAAAAGCATTCTAGAGTTGTACTTACCAAAATGCAGTCCACTTTAGATTGTACAGTTTTGCTAGATGCAAAGAGAGAGAGAATAGAAATCTCAAATTAATCTAAACAGCAATGATGAAAACATTACATGTTAGCATTTCTATCACTTTCTCCTCCTAGTCTGTAGAAGAATAGTCACCTGACTATTTTTTTGTTAGGAAGTCAACCCAAACTTAACTGTTAATTAGAATTGTTTATGTTTTGCTCTTTTATACAAGAACTGGTTTGGGTTGTTTGTTTTTCTTTTAATGAAACAGAATTGCAACTGAGAGCTATTATTCTAAGTTGCAAAGCAGCCAGGATGGTTGTCACTACTTTTATAATAAGCTCTTCCACAATTCAGATGCATTTTACTTGTTCATCTGTAAACAAAATTAACATACACACCCGTCTCCCCATGCTTCGGTAAATCCCATCACTTCAATTCATTGGAAAGTCACAAATAAAAGAGCTGCTACAAGGCAAACAATTCATGCCCCACTGGCAACTTAGGGGTTTTCCACTGGGTCTCACTACTTCCCAGTTGGCTTACTAAGAAGGCATTAGGTGCAGACTGAATTTAAGTTATGCCATGAATGACCTTAGCACATATGCCAAGGAGTGCAGCAGTATGGAACTTATTATACTTCATATAAACACACCCAAAAATCAGCTTGTGTGTTCCTTAACAGTGCTGTTTTTCACAGTTGGCTTGACTGCATGTTGAAGGCATTTCATCTTTGCTTTGATGAGAAGCAGGAGCTTTAATATGCAAAAAACCTACTGAACATCTACTGAACAGTCGCTCAATAACTGCTTCTGGAGTTCAGGGAGTTATTCTTTTCTTAATAGAATAAAACATAATTCCATCTCCTGTTAAAACAACAGAACATCTCATTTCCAGTTATATTACTTTTGTACAGGTGCTACCACACCGAAAAAAAAACCAAACAAAAAAACACCCAAACCAAACCAAAAAACCCACAACCCACAAAAAAAACAAGTAAGGTATCTGATGGGGATACTAAAATACAGGGCAGAAAGAAGCAAAACAAATGGCTAGTGTCTGGTGGTTACAGGAATCAACGCTACTAAACTAGCATCTACTATTACATCAAATGCTCAGAGGCAGGAGCTTGGTTGTCCTGCTTGTTATAATACCTTATTTTTGAAACCAGATTGTCTAAAAACCTGTTCTGCAGAAGCTGCTAACAATACTAATGTCCCTTCCCATTCAAGAACTGCATATGCTGCAGTAACAGAATATAATAAAAAAATTTCAACAGGTAAGAACATGACAAGTCCACTGAAGCAGACACATCAGCAGACATACACTTCAGCTGACTATTAGAGAAGACGATCGGATGGGTGGATGCTCGGGAGCACCAAGGAATAAAGCAGTGCTGTTATGGATGTGAGGACAGTAAAATGGAAGTTTTTCCTTGCCTCGGGGAAAATGCTCGCATCTACTGCAGCAACCAAGAGAACCCAAATGTCATCTCACTCTTCAACACACACTGCCTTACTAGAAAAGTCAAAAGGACACCAAGCATGAAAACCTGCTGCTAAGAGTTACCACTGTGTCTGACTCAAAGCACACCAAGGCATGCTGAACAGATGGCTGCTCCAGGAGCACTTCTTTCACCCTGAACTCCACCCTGCCCCACTGCCTCCTGCTCCTAGCAGGGTCTCACAGTCCCTGTGCTGCTACAAATCCATACCCTCTCCTACAAACTGGCACTCACAGCAGCAGGCAACAGGACTCAAGCATATGTGTACTTAAATCTTTTCTACAGCTTCACATCGTAGCTTAATGCAGAAAAGGAGCAGAGAGGATAAGGGGATGCAGGCTATAGGCAGATCAAACAGTCTAAATATAGCCTTTACTCCACAGACTTGCAGACGACGCAGTGCACTAGGCTTTTCAGGAGATCAGGCTTCAGCCAGCAGAGCTTTCTGTCCTGCTAAGTTGTGCCAAACTGTACATAAGCACGCCTATTAGTATTAATATTTTCTTCTTGCGAAGAGAAAGAGGCAAGCTGCCAGAAGTTAGCTGTGCAGGAGATCCCTAGAGCTGTTCTTTTATCTCCAAATATCAGTCTGAGACAGTAAATGCAAACTCTCAAATATAGTTCAGGCTCTTCCAGTTGTGACCTCTGCTCCTACACCAACAATCAACAGTGTCAAGAAACTGCAGCAGAAGGGCAATATTAAGGTCAGCAAATACAGTTTCTCTGTTTTCTTATCACCTGGTGGCACAAAAAGGCTTAGTCAAGTTCACAACCTCCAATCTGCAAGCAGATGTTGTGGCATTTTCGAAGGCAACAGTCCTATGGCTTCAGCAGAGATAAGCATGATGTTGATTTTAACAGCATTGTTTTTTGTCTCCTGCTCCATGCTCTCTAGAATACTGGGAAGACATCATTAAAATGTTACAGCTAAACTGAGGCTTCTTTCATCCCAACCAGAGCACAGGTTAGCATGGCCCAATTCTACATATCTGTATCTAATGATATAAATACTTATTTAACTTCCAATGCCCTCTGTTGAAGTCAAGCAATTTTAACCTCGAGAATCCAGCCCTTTGACTGGGAAGGTGCTGGGACAGAACCTTCTCATGGTCCTGAGCGCTGCATAGAAAAGCTCCATCTGGTAACACTGCATCTCTGAGGAAACAGGGTGAAGGAACAGCCATCCTAGTTACAATACATTGGTCACTTCTGTGTATTTCACCTCACTCTTTGTTAACAGGACAGGTATGTCTTGGAAGCTGAAATTTTGTTGACAAATACAGAAGTCTGCTTCTGCCTCTGTCAAACGCATCCCTTACCTCATTACCACCACAATTACTGTAAGTGCAACCAGCAATACCAAGAGCAAGGCTGAATCGGGCCCTACACAGAGCCATTTCTAATGTTTGGAGACCACTACCCCCCCACTTTGCTTGTGATGTGTCCAGAAAAAGCTTCAAGAGAGCAGCAGGAGTGATAGATATTCTCATTAACAAAAGTAACTGAATCTGTTAGGGACTGGAGCCCCATTGGAAAACTAAACATACAAACTGTACTGTGAGCCAACAGCCATCATCGCTTCTCCTGGAGAGTTGCTCCTGGCTGATCAGGGTGACTTAACCCCATCTAGAAGCATAGCTGATGTTACTCTGTTCTTTTGTAGCTCTTCATGCTGTTCATCTCCCTGAAGTTAAATTCTTTCACTTAATCTAAAACTTAATTCCGGCTACTTCAAGCAGTTTCAGACAAGAAGGTGCCTTTTCTGATTCTGGAGGCTACTGTCTCTTAAAAGTGTTAAACAAAGGTGGGTGCTTTTACAGCTGCTTTGGATTTACCAGTTTGCACCAGATACTGACCCACCACAAGAAACTGGAAACAAAACTTACAGCAAACTTTGAAGGAAAAAAAAAAAAAAAAAAAGAATTTAAGATCAAGGCCACTACCACAACCTGTGATGAAACTTCTGCTCCGCAGATACCACCAGGTAGATAGTCTGAAAGTTAAGCCACACAACTCAAGAGGAATGGAGTCCTGTTCTATTGTGCTGGTTTGAGCTAATTGGAATATTTTAATAGATAAAATTATATTATAGGCTGTGAAAAGGAAAACAATGGTGACGTCTACTTCACTCATANGCTCAAACCAGCACATCTACTGTCTACAGCAATGCTCCTCAAAGACTCTAGTCATCTCTGTCCTAAATATCACCAGTCTGGATCAGCCTTCTCAACTCTGAAGAATTAACAATCATCCACTTAAAACCAAGTGCCTAGCTTCTACTAATGAGAAAAATAAGCAGAGAAAAACAGTGAGTTTCTTAGCCTTTGGTTTAGAGAAGCTTAGCGGGATGGCTTCTTGAAAAAAAAAAAAACACTGTTTCATGGACAACCCTGTTCTACATCCTCTCATGGCACATGCATTTGCTGCTTTGGGTCTGCACTGGAAAGCTTCTGGCCCATCTTAACAGTTTCAGCTTTTTATTTAACCTTTAGGTCCAAGACCTCTGAGACAATTTTGAGGGTAGCTTTCAAAGGCAGTTGTATTTTAAGCTCCTAAATGCTGAAGCCATGTTGACAAACTCCTGAATTATCTTGGGGAGGATGGGCAGGGGAAAAATCAGACTAAGGAATTTCCCCACAGTGCTCTTCTATCTTATGCCAAAGTATGCACATCTGCTTTCCCTGACCTATTTATATATTTCTACTCCAAACACCCCCATTTTAACAACCCTGACTTGACATGGGCAGAACGAAGAGCATGTTCTCTCTCAAGGTGGACAGCTGGGTTTGCTTTGCACTGAAGGAGAAATGGGGGGGGGGGGGGGGAAAGCAGGGCAAGGAGGAAGGCAAAGAGACATAGTATTTTTTGAAGTGGCATAAAACCAGATGCTGCTAACCTTTCTCTAATTAAGAATACCTCACTTTCAGGAATAGGTAGCTGAACTGAACTATGCTGAGCAATATGGGACTACAATATTGCAACAGGTGGCAGAATTCAGGTGCTCTGAGCACATTGAGTATTTCCTTAATGTTGCAAATAACTGAACCCATATAATCACAAGGCACATGAGAAGCCTTCTACCTGGCTTGGGCAGGTGGGTAAAGAAAACTCTCAAACTTATTAGCTACTCTAAGCCTTCTCAAAGCCTCCACAGCCACTGAAACTAACCCTTATCAGCTTTCCAAAGGCAGATTACTCACTCTCGATGAAAGGCAGCAGCATAACAAAGACTGGAGGAGGCATGTGCATATGTATAGTGAACACACTGCATGAACACCCACTGCAGCACAACTCCTGTCCCAGTACACACTGTACAGAGCAGGCTGCTGGAGAAGGAGCTTCCAGTTGTGTCTGCAGCAGCAGTGGGACAGCAGCAGCTCTAGGACACTGCAGTTCTGCTCAGGCAGGAGACTTTACAGACCTACAAGTCATACAGGATGCAGTTCTCATCATGCAGGAAGGCACTAGAAGTGGAGTCTGTCCTCAAATGGAGGAAGACATCAATAGCAGAAACTAGTCCAGTTCAGCAAAATTCAGAGGACAAGTAGAGCCACAATTTATTATACAAAATATAATGGCTTGGGTAGGTGGTCAAACTCAGGAAGCCCTGAGCAATTTTTTCATTTTAAGTTTTATACCATCAGTGAAGTTGCCACAGATACTCTGTATTCCCACCAGCCCAAGGCTGCAAATATTTGCATAAAATGGAACACTCCCAAAAAAAAAAAATAAAAAAAATCAGCCTCTGTAGCTGTTTCATGTGCTTAGTATATTCTGGACATTACTTCTGCTAAACCCTAATGCAAGTTACAGAAAGGTATCACTTTCCATCATGCAGAGACAGTAAGACTCTTGACCGGATAGCAAGAGTTGTCTCCTGCAGGGCTCCCAGTTTCCAGCAGTTGCATTTACAATACTTTATTACTGAATATACAGGACACAGTAAGAAGTTGCAACTAGAAAGAAAAACTGCAATGAATAATTACTTATCAGGAGCACTATTAATTAGTTACTGTCTATAGCAAACCACAGATAGTGTCTTCCCCACCTACCTTCTCAAACGAGGAGAGAGGAGGTCTATAGAAGTTCTAAAACAAGCTTTCTTTGGAGAAGGAAAAAAAACAAACAAAACCACACACACACAAATTTAGAAAAAACTCCATACACAAAAAAAACAAACAAAAAATCCTAAGCTTTTGTCTTCAGAGTTCAGCCCAACACCAGCAACAACTCAGCACAGCTCCAGTGAAGGAATAGGAGCAGGGGCTCTTCAGAGACACAGGCAACTCCCAACTGCTTGCTCACAGCCCGTGCACACGACCCTAACACTGTATGTCAACACACTATTGCCCCAACATTTTTACTCAGATATGTGAAAACAAGCCTTCTGTATGAGGATACCCAAGGCAGCACTTAGAGCTGTCTGCCAAGGAAGAAATATTTCAGCCACATGGCCTTTTGAAAATTACTGCATTTCCCATTACATCAGTCGTTCCATGCAATCTCCAAAGGTTGGCTGTCAAACTATTTAACAGGGTCTGCAGGTAGTCTTGAATTGCTTCCATGGGGAGCAATACCGTATGAGTAGTATTTGCCAAGACTGTCTCTTAGGTACAGGGAGTATTTGGATGCTGACAGCATCCAGGAGCTCCTTCTCCTGTTCAGTGTTGTACTATCTCTTAGGCTCTTGCAAAATCCCAGTTAGTTGCCACCAAAAGCAAGTTAAGATGCCACAACTAAATACCAATAGCAACAGTTTTGGCCAACTGATCTTTCTGAAAGCCTCATTAAAATAGAGAGGTTCATTAACCTGATCATACACCTTTTTGGAAAGATTTGGTATCTCTTCCACAACTCTGACAACACTAGGTAACATTTAATTACATAGATCTATTTAGTCTGCATGCTGTGAGGAGCCACTCAATAAAAGGATTACCTGCCCTTTTACAGTAAGTGGTACTATCAGAAAGGTACTATTATCACACCCTTACCGCGACAAGCGCTGAGTCCCTGCAGTGCCTGCAGGATTCAGCCCTTAATCCTTAATCTTACTGAATTAATGCTTCTCTTTCTTACACTAAGGGCTCTAAATATATCTTTATATAACCTTCCATTCAGAAGCATAAAGAAATGCTAAACTGGAGCCAAGGATCATCTAAGGAGAAAATTGTGAAACAGCCGTCTGGGTGTGCCACTACTCAATTAACATCTTAACATATGCCACATTACATTGTCTGGCTTGGCTCACATTGATAAAGAAGTAAAATGGCTGTAAAAGCATTTCAATTAAATATTTAGAAAGCAGAGCTGCAAAAGGTTGAAACATGTTTGAATTAATGAAATGATGATTATATATACTGCTCAGCTAATGGAGGAAGAGCTTACGCTAGCATAGGTGATGGAGAAAAGAAAGCACACCCAAGCCAGGCATGTCCTCGAGGCAACCCTGGCACCCCAGAGCACAGGTCTCCCCTTCCATCTGCACCTCTCACCCTCTGGCATGCAGAAGACAAAAATCAGGTGGCTTCTGATGCCACCTAGGGGCTCTCTCCCTGCCTGCATTTCTCCCTTCCCTGGGGATAATTTAGTGTCAGGCCCTGAGACAAGGCACTTAAGCCTAGCACAAACAAGCTAACAGAAGCAAACATTTAACACTAGACAAATTAAATCTTCTGGTATTCAAGCACAGATATACTCTTAGCTAAAGGGGCCACAATTGCATCTTGTTGTCTCCCTAGAGTATAAAAACAGCCACAGAGCTGTGTCCACTGGAAGGGTAGAAAAGTGCCCAACTCCAAACCTCAAAAAGTAAACAACACTTGTATGCACTCATTTGTAAATATTGGCTCTTACAGCTTGAAGGCTGACTCCTCCTCAGTCCAAGTCAAACCGCTCTTCTCAGCAAAATAAGGAAGCAACAAGCACAGCAAGTTAATGAAACAGTGCAACAAAGGTGAGGTGCAACTATTTCATCTTCCCTGTAATCTAATTTACCTCCTTCCACTCAAAGAGACTAAGCCAGATCAGTTCTCCATCAGGCACAAGATGAGCACTGCTGCATCCTGGTGCTGAAAAAAGCAGCTGGTCAGCATGCCACAATGTTTTAAAAGTTACTGCAGGTTAAAACTGGTCAAGTACATGACTTCAACACTTGTTACTAAAATAAATGCAATTAAAATATTTCATATAGAATAAAAATTTATTCCCTTTGCCATTCCCAACACTATGGTCATTTTATGAGCATTAAATAATGCCAACTATACAAACAGCCAAACAAAGTAGTAAGATAAGGCTGCTAATGGAATGTTCAAGTCTCAAATGTAGCCCATTTTAATCAACTGCTAAGAAATAATGAACCAGCAAACATCAGAATACCTACATCTGAAAATGTTTTAAAAACACCTCTTTCCATTCTCTGAAGACATCTAGCTGTATTCAACACTGAAAACTTGTTTCAAAATTCTTAAAGTAACTGGGAAGAACGTGTAACAATGACACACTGCCAGGTGCTCCATTCCAACAACAAGACAGTCATTTAAGTTCCTAGAGTACTTTTTCCATTTATTTAAATACAGTACTTTTTGTCACAAGTTACTCTAGTGGACTTAGAAGAGACAAAGAAAACACTTTTATACAGTGCTCACCCCATTTCTTTCAGCATTTCTCTCAATTAAAATCAGCAGGTGTTGTTATATTCAGGCAAGACCCTACTCCAAGGATGTCCTGCCCTCTGTACATTATGTGGGAAGACACAGAATCCAAGAATGTTAGGGGTTGGAAGGGGTTGGAGAGATCATCACTTTTTGGTGGTGCACGGTGGTAATGCAAGGAGCAACAGGTACAAATTTGAACAAAGAAGGTTTCACCTCAACATGAGCAGAAACTTCTTTAGTGTGAGGGTGACAGAGCACTGGAACAGGCTGCCCAGACAGGTTGTGGAGTCTCCTTCTCTGGAGACTTTCCATACCCTCCTGGATGCTTTCCTGTGTGGACTACCCTAAGTGATCCTGCACTGGCAGAAGAGTTGGACTCGATCTCTGGAGGTCCTTCCAATCTCTGATGTTCTGTGATTCTGTTATCAAGTCCAGCCACCCTGACACAGCAGAATCACCTAGACTAGGTCATACAGGAACATGTCCAGGCAGGTTTTTCGTTGTCTCCAGAGGAGGAGACTCTACAACCTCTCTGGGCAGCCTCTTAGGGTGTTCTGTCACCCTCGCAGTGAAAACAGCTTTTCCTTGTGTTAACATGTCATAATGTGATTTCAGAGCGGCATCCTACGTTTATTAGTAACAGCCTACACGTGGGACTTCAGGGCACTGGTCTAAAATCAGTCTGCAAGGATTGATTGCCTAGAGAAGCTAAACACAAAAAGCAAAGGGTGATCTCAGTAAAGCAACTTGAATAAAGAGTGCTCAACTAGGAACTTAAACTATGTCCCACTATAAGTGAGAAGAACAGACACAGTCACCAGATAGGTGGGTTTGTGGCTAACTGAAAATCATTTTTTGCAACAGCTCACAATTCACAGAACTTTTGTTTTAAAACTAAAAGATGAAACAAAAAAAAATATATACATCTTTGGTTGCTTTTGAATTCAGTCAATAGATAGCTAAAAGATCTGCTGTGGTACCTTCTGCCATGATCAGCAGAAGTCTAGTCACAACATTATTACTTAAGGCACTTGGTATTTCTAAGAGGTCTGAACTAGAAATGCGATAAAGCACGATGGGATTTTTCTCAAGTCTTTGTCCCACATGGCTGAGACAGGATGCCCAGTGAAACTGAAGGGTTGACACTCTTCAGCAGCACTTAAACACACCCAACACAACAAAAACACAAGCAAAAAAACCCAGCACTTCTACAAAACACACATGCAGAGAACTGCTCCGCTTCCACAGCTGCAGTGTCAACAAGATAATGAGAGGAAGGTAGCACCTCAATGTCCATGGCAGCCTTCACAGGGCACAGACCTGGTCCTCAATTGCCTTCCCCTTCAGAAATGGTGGCTACAGACAGCTGATGGCAAAGTGGTACAACACTCGTGGAAAAACAGGAATAGTTCTACACTCTGTTTATACACACCCGTAAATGTACAAATCTGTATAGGGCTATGTTCCTTGTATAAGTTACACAATGCTCAGCTGAATCCAACATAGAAGATTCCAATGTTAACAACTCTACAGCAATGTTTTCCTACCACACTCATTTCCCAACAACGGCATGGGCACCCAGGTGGCAGATTTAAGCCTGCTGATAAAAGGTGTCTTGTTTCTTCTTCCTCATTATTTCCTTTGACATTTCCATGACCCACAGCTACAGAATCACGGAACAGTTTGGGCTGAAAGAGACCCTTAGATGTCACCAAGTCCAATTTCCCTGCACTAAGCAGGGATGTCTTCAGCTAGATAGGTAGCTCAGAATCCTGCCCAAGCTGACCTAGAATATTTCATGGACCACTTCCTGGGCAATCTGTGCCAATGTCTCACCACCTTCACTGTGAAAAATTCTTCCTTGCCTGTAGTCTAAATCTACCTTCCTTGAGTTTAACGCCATCACCCCTTGTCCTGTTGCAACAGACCTTCCTAAAACAACTGTCCTCATCTTTCTTGTAGACTCCTTTTAAATACTGAAAGCCATCAGTAAGGTTTCCCTGGAGCCTTCTCCTAGCTGAACAATTCCAACTCTCTCAGCCTTTCTTCATAGCAGAGGTGCTCCAGCTCTCTGATCATTTTTATGGTCTCCTCTGGACCCACTCCAACATGTTAATGTCCTTCTTGTGCTGAGACCTTGAGAGCCAGTCACAGCATTCCCAGCAAGGTCTTGCCAGAGTAGAGTAGATCCTAGTAATACTAGAGCAAAGTAACTATCCCAGATATTTTCAGCTAAGAAATAGGTTTGCTACTGGTTGTACCCCTTCATAACCCTATTCATTTGGCACCCAGGGAGGTATCCAAGGCATTTTGTGGCTTAACCCTGATCAAGCACCAGTCTGCTGTGCAGACCAGACCACCTGCACTGACAAGCCCAATGCTAAGTCCCACAGATGACCCGCGTCCCACCAAGACAAGCCAGAGCTCAGACACCACATGCAGTGCTCCCCTCTGCAGAAACTGCAGAGTCAACAGCTGCAGCTGCCCCGTTGTTAGTCTGGCAACAACCTTCATCTTTCACACCAGGGTACCAGGAACCTGGTAGAAGCATACTAGAAGCAGAGAAGCATTTTAAGGGTTCAAGTGGGGCTTGTTAGTCCTCCACAGACACTGCACTCAGTAGGTTCATCTTAACCACAGAGCTTCCCTGATACAAGTTTTGTCCCTCTTCCATGCCACAGACATCCAGCTCTCCTCTCCACACTGAACAGCTCATCCATAGGCATCAGCTTGCCTTCCTGCAAACAAATGCAGCCTTTATCTAGATCACTCCTCCCAATGCTGCTTGATGTCTGGAGGTCTACGGTCCTCCTTCTTGCTACCTTTCCTCTCATGGCTGGCTGTCACACAGCTCCTCTTCACTTCTGTTTTTCTACTTGATGAATCTGTACCAAATTGCTGACCTTGGTAACTTCTAGGGAATGCAATCTTTGCAATCTCTTATGTTTCCCTGTACTGAGTAATATAAGTATCTACAAGCACTCTCCAAGCACCTGCCTACTAGAAGGGTCACTTCTTCCATGCTAAGTGGGCATGGTTTCAATGCCACAGGAAAAGCAACTTCTTTCCCTGACCCATGTCAGTCACACTGTTCAGCAGTACATCCCATAACCTTTCTCCTGTCCTTGATTTTTTTTTCTAGAGGTGGAAATTTAAAAGCTGAACATATGCAGGAAGAATATGGCACTGCTTCCTGATAGTGACAGCCATATGACCTCACATCTCTAAAAATTCCTCCTTGTTCTGCTGCAGAAGTTCTTCCAGGCCTCCATTCAGCCTTACCCCTGAACCCTGGGGCACTTCTCACTCACCTCCGCTTACGGTCTTAGACCCACTCCAGGCATAAGAACTGTCTGATCTCCGCAAATAAAAAGCTGCAAGTAGCCGGGAGTCTTTTGCCTACCTCAAAGGTCGGTTCACTCAATACTAAGTGCAACTCCTAAGAGTTCCACTCTCTGTTTCTGGAAAGTGTTTCATTAAAAAAAATAATCCTAATGGAATCTTTTAAAGTGGTTTTAATCCCTAACATAAGATCTTCAGATAAGTTACAAACACATGCTACTCCAATACTCAGGGATTTAGTTTGGAAAGTTTGAGTTCCCCTGGCCTGCAATCCAACTAAACTTTTCGTTTACTTGCAGGATCAAAAGCTTGTCTAAACCTGCAAGATGCACTTGCTTTTAAAATTAAAGCTGCACAAAAATTTAATTAACCTAAAGCTGTGTAAGTCCATACCCATATACACCCATTTCAGTTTGCACCTACAAAGCTGGGTTTGAATACAACTGCACTCACTCCTGGTGGCAGCTTAACTGTGTCAAATGAGCCTACATTGTAGGACCGGTTGCTCCAACCCAAGATTACATTTACTAGCATTCATTAGACATGTTCATCTTCACAGCAGCCAGGGCAGACAAACTGCCAGTGCTGCACAATGATAAGCATAGGGCAGGTGAGCATCATTCATTCAGTCACCTTCACTCCACCCACTGGCTCCTTCAAAGCTAAGAGGTTTCTGCAGTCAGTCTTTGCTATAAAACCTAATTTATTAATGGAAAATTATGAACAACAGGCATTTGACCTGTAATTAATATCCCACAATTTTAGGGTTCAGTATTGTGTCTCCTCAGAACAGAGAACAAGGTATGCAGCCAGTTTGTGACGGGTAGGCTGTGCTATGCCTGGCTCTGCCACCCTATCCTCCTTCCATAGGCAACTGGGTGGGATAGGACCCAAAAAAACCTAAGAATGTAGTAATTTGCCTGTAAAGTAACACAGCTGCTTTGCAGGTATGACACAGCCCATAAGCACTTTGATAGCTGAAGTATTTACACTGTCATGGTTTTCTTTTGAAAACATAGCAGAGGGCACAGCTATGCAAATCACTAAGTTCAGCACCCTATTAAGACGACGTGCAGAATACCTACATGGATTCATTATTCATAATAGACTTCAAACCTCCCAAGGGACTGCAAAGTTACAACACAACTTACTCACTAAAACAGTCAGAAACAGGAAATGCTGTCCTTGATTAACTTGAGAACAGATTTCAGAAAAGCTGCATTAAACTTCCAACTTTCAAAAAATCATAGGAGCAGAGAATTACATTTAAGATGGATGTAGACAGAAAGCTACTCAAGTAGTATTTGCCTAGCCCTTATGAATTTCACCTGTAGGCTGAAGCACAAAACTGCCCAACATCTTTCAGTATCTAACAATTTACTGAAATATACTTGTATGTGAGCTGTACGATGACCTGTCGGGGAGGGGTAATTAGGTACTGCGAGACAATATTATAAAAATATTAATATATAATTTATTAATATTAATCAGAACTCGCACCACCCCCTACCACCATTTAATAATAACAATAGTAACAGTAACAGGTTCTTTGCAACGTTATGGAAACAATATACAGGTTATAACAGGATCTGGAAATAACTGTTAAATATATATATTAACAGAACTCAAACCAAACTGGAAAA